>CM060201.1:37481342-37615686 GCA_030562195.1 Nipponacmea schrenckii
AAATTTAAATTTTTTTTTTATTGTAAAAAATTTAATTTCCAAATTTAAATTTTTTTGTTTTACACTGTTTTTTACCCTTCTTGTAGAGTGATTTTGAAACCCTTTTACTAGGTGACAGGTCCAGGATTTTTGTCAACAAATCGAAATTTCATTCATAGTTTCATCCTTCATTCATTGAAAAATTTCAAATCGATAAGGTGTGCTGATTTGTATATTTTTATCAACACAAAATCATTCTTGAATTAATTGCAGACAGTGTTGGGCGCCATTTTGAATCTGATATACTAATTCTTATAGAAGGAATTAGTATGAATGGAGTTTTACGTCCTATATTTTCTAAATCTATTACTTTAATGTCTTATGAGTTCAGGCAACGCTATGCAGAGGTTAATAAGTCGAATTTTCCAAGGACAGCAAAATAAGCCTTTTCTTTTAGCGATTTCCAATAGTCAAGGGCCCATTAATGTGCACGGCCTGTAGCATACTGGGCCATGGTTTACTGTCCAATCAAACTGCACCAATGCTCTTTCCATGTCAGTCCCTTGGACCTGCATCATTGACAAGGAAACCAGTTTGAAAATTCCAAAAGTTTATCTTGATTTTTCTGGGATTGAACCCACAAAATTTTAACAAAGATACAATCAAGATTTTAAGAAATACAGTAATGGGCGATTCTCGTTTGAATTAAACATCAGGTCTAAAAATATAATTTGATAATTGCCAGCAATCTTTATGCTTTCAACCAGAAAATATTTGGATTTGTTGATTTTGATTAAATTTTTACTATTCTAACACAACTTTCTATATTATTGGGATTCCAACACACTTTTTAGACCTAACTGTAGTGGTTACGTAGGCTACAAAGCCAATAGCTAATAAAAACATTCGAAACAAACTTATAAATATGAACGTAAGTTAGGTCTATATTTTAATTAGACTATAGAAATACCACTGTTATAATAGTACTCAGTATATCAATTGTAGAGTGATATAGAAATACCACTGTTAAAATACTCAGTATATCAATTATAGAGTGATATAGAAATACCACGGTTAAAATAGTACTCAGTATATCAATTATAGAGTGATATAGAAAAACCACGGTTAAAATAGTACTCAGTATATCAATTATAGAGTGATATAGAAATACCACTGTTAAAATAGTGCTCAATACATCAATTGTAGAGTGATATAGAAATACCACTGTTATAATAGTACTCAGTATATCAATTATATTTAAACAGAATCTAAAATAAACATTGTGATGGATAATATTACATATAATTACTCGACGAAGAATATTCCGCATGCAGATAAAACTACATACCAAAAGAAACTCATTGAAAAAACAGAAATTTTCATCAAAAATCTGAGATGGCGTTTATTATTCTACCTCAAGCCTGAATTAATCAGCACATGCCGCCATTCACGAAAATTTCTCCTACAAAATGACGTCTAATTCACCTTGTGTAGTAACTGTGTCCACGTGCATGCATAGCAATATTTCAAATCAAACCGACTTGTTCTCCTGACGAGTGGTAGCGAATCTACTACTAAACAGACTGTTGAGAAAACTTAATGTTTATGTGAAATTGTTCATTTTCTAATCATCAAACAATACTATTATATTATGTTTTAATATATGTTATATTTTATCTTGTAATCCTGAGTGTATGTTTTAATACATGTTATATTTTATCTTGTTATCCTGAGTGGATGTTTTAATATATGTTATATTTTATCTTGTAATCCTGAGTGTTTGTTTTAATATATGTTATATTTTATCTTGTTATCCTGAGTGTTTGTTTTAATATATGTTATATTTTATCTTGTTATCCTGAGTGTATGTTTTAATATATGTTATATTTTATCTTGTAATCCTGAGTGTTTGTTTTAATATATGTTATATTTTATCTTGTTATCCTGAGTGTATGTTTTAATATATGTTATATTTTATCTTGTAATCCTGAGTGTATGTTTTAATATATGTTATATTTTATCTTGTTATCCTGAGTGTTTGTTTTAATATATGTTATATTTTATCTTGTTATCCTGAGTGGATGTTTTAATATATGTTATATTTTATCTTGTAATCCTGAGTGGATGTTTTAATATATGTTATATTTTATCTTGTTATCCTGAGTGTATGTTTTAATATATGTTATATTTTATCTTGTAATCCTGAGTGTATGTTTTAATATATGTTATATTTTATCTTGTTACCCCTGAGTGGATGTTTTAATATATGTTATATTTTATCTTGTTATCCTGAGTGTATGTTTTAATATATGTTATATTTTATCTTGTAATCCTGAGTGTATGTTTTGATATATGTTATATTTTATCTTGTTATCCTGAGTGGATGTTTTAATATATGTTATATTTTATCTTGTAATCCTGAGTGGATGTTTTAATATATGTTATATTTTATTTTGTTATCCTGAGTGTTTGTTTTAATATATGTTATATTTTATCTTGTTATCCTGAGTGTATGTTTTAATATATGTTATATTTTATCTTGTTATCCTGAGTGTTTGTTTTAATATATGTTATATTTTATCTTGTTATCCTGAGTGGATGTTTTAATATATGTTATATTTTATCTTGTAATCCTGAGTGGATGTTTTAATATATGTTATATTTTATCTTGTTATCCTGAGTGTTTGTTTTAATATATGTTATATTTTATCTTGTTATCCTGAGTGTATGTTTTAATATATGTTATATTTTATCTTGTAATCCTGAGTGTTTGTTTTAATATATGTTATATTTTATCTTGTTATCCTGAGTGTATGTTTTAATATATGTTATATTTTATCTTGTTATCCTGAGTGTATGTTTTAATATATGTTATATTTTATCTTGTTATCCTGAGTATATGTTTTAATATATGTTATATTTTATCTTGTTATCCTGAGTGTTTGTTTTAATAGGAAGTATGGAAGTCATCAAGTTATTTAGTTCAGTGACAGGAAATGTCAAGTTGACATAGTTTTATTTTTAGTTCAAAATAATTGTCAAAATAATCACAGACTTTCACCAAAACTCAGATATTTTCTGCTATATTTGAACCATTTTACTGGATTGATTTGAGTTTTTATTTACACGTGTCTGAGATTTACTGAGCTGGATTAACTGGAGATTTTAAAACTCAAAACAAGTTGGATGGATTCTCAATGCTTTTATTATTAAAAAACTATATATTTCAGTCCTGTGAGACTTTTCGAGACTTAACACCGTGATGTCATCATTAAACCGATTCTATGTTGTATGTTTTATGTTAAGGTAATAATATAATAAGTCTGATTCTATGTTGTATGTTTTATGTTAAGGTAATAATGTAATAAGTCCGATTCTATGTTGTATGTTTTATGTTAAGGTAATAATGTAATAAGTCCGATTCTATGTTGTATGTTTTATGTTAAGGTAATAATTAATAAGTCCGATTCTATGTGTATGTTTTATGTTAAGGTAATAATGTAATAAATCTGATTCTATGGTTTTATGTTTTATGTTAAGGTAATAATGTAATAAATCCGATTCTATGTTGTATGTTTTATGTTAAGGTAATAATGTAATAAGTCGATTCTATGTGTATGTTTTATGTTAAGGTAATAATGTAATAAGCCCCATTCTATGTTGTATGTTTTATGTTAAGGTAATAATGTAATAAGTCTGATTCTATGTTGTATGTTTTATGTTAAGGTAATAATTTGTAATTAAGTCTGATTCTATGTTGTATGTTTTATGTTAAGGTAATAATGTAATTAAATCCGATTCTATGTTGTATGTTTTATGTTAAGGTAATAATGTAATAAGTCCGATTCTATGTTGTATGTTTTATGTTAAGGTAATAATGTAATAAATCCGATTCTATGTTGTATGTTTTATGTTAAGGTTTTTAATTTTTTTAAAGTTTTATGTTAAGGTAATAATGTAATTAGTCCGATTCTATGTTGTATGTTTTATGTTAAGGTAATAATGTAATTAGTCCGATTCTATGTTGTATTTGTTTTATGTTAAGGTAATAATGTAATAAATCCGATTCTATGTTGTATGTTTTATGTTAAGGTAATAATGTAATAGTCATTCTATGTTGTATGTTTTATGTTAAGGTAATAATGTAATTAAATCCGATTCTATGTTGTATTTTTTATGTTAAGGTAATAATGTAATTAGTCCGATTCTATGTTGTATTTTTTATGTTAAGGTAATAATTAATTAAATCTGATTCTATGTTGTATGTTTTATGTTAAGGTAATAATGTAATTAAATCCGATTCTATGTTGTATGTTTTATGTTAAGGTAATAATTAATAAGTCTGATTCTATGTTGTATGTTTTATGTTAAGGTAATAATATAATAAGTCCGATTCTATGTTGTATGTTTTATGTTAAGGTAATAATGTAATAAGTCCGATTCTATGTTGTATGTTTTATGTTAAGGGTTTAATTAATGTTGTATGTTTTATGTTAAGGTAATAATGTAATAAGTCCGATTCTATGTTGTATTTTTTATGTTAAGGTAATAATATAATAAGTCTGATTCTATGTTGTATGTTTTATGTTAAGGTAATAATGTAATAAGTCTGATTCTATGTTGTATGTTTTATGTTAAGGTAATAATATAATAAGTCCGATTCTATGTTGTATGTTTTATGTTAAGGTAATAATGTAATAAGTCTGATTCTATGTTGTATGTTTTATGTTAAGGTAATAATGTAATTAAATCCAAATTTTATGTTGTATGTTTTATGTTAAGGTAATAATGTA
Source organism: Nipponacmea schrenckii (assembly GCA_030562195.1). Lineage (NCBI taxonomy): Eukaryota > Metazoa > Mollusca > Gastropoda > Lottiidae > Nipponacmea > Nipponacmea schrenckii. Next base: position 37,486,115 of record CM060201.1, read on the forward strand.
ATAAGTCTGATTCTATGTTGTATGTTTTATGTTAAGGTAATAATGTAATAAGTCGATTCTATGTTGTATGTTTTATGTTAAGGTAATAATATAATAAGTCCGATTCTATGTTGTATGTTTTATGTTAAGGTAATAATTAATTAAATCCGATTCTATGTTGTATGTTTTATGTTAAGGTAATAATGTAATAAGTCTGATTCTATGTTGTATGTTTTATGTTAAGGTAATAATGTTGTATGTTTTATGTTAAGGTAATAATTAATAAGTCCGATTCTATGTTGTATGTTTTATGTTAAGGTAATAATGTAATAAGTCTGATTCTATGTTGTATGTTTTATGTTAAGGTAATAATTAATAAGTCCGGGATTTTTAAAGTTGTATGTTTTATGTTAAGGTAATAATGTAATAAGTCTGATTCTATGTTGTATGTTTTATGTTAAGGTAATAATGTTTTTTAAGGGAATTTAATGTTGTATTGTTTTTTTTGTTAAGGTAATAATGTAATAAGTCTGATTCTATGTTGTATGTTTTATGTTAAGGTTTTTAATAATGTTGTATGTTTTATGTTAAGGTAATAATATAATAAGTCCGATTCTATGTTGTATGTTTTATGTTAAGGTAATAATTAATAAGTCCGATTCTATGTTGTATGTTTTTGTTAAGGTAATAATGTAATAGTCGATTCTATGTTGTATGTTTTATGTTAAGGTAATAATTAATAAGTCCGATTCTATGTTGTATGTTTTATGTTAAGGTAATAATGTAATAAGTCTGATTCTATGTTGTATGTTTTATGTTAAGGTAATAATTAATAAGTCTGATTCTATGTTGTATGTTTTATGTTAAGGTAATAATGTAATAAGTCTGATTCTATGTTGTATGTTTTATGTTAAGGTAATAATGTTAAAAAGTCGATTCTATGTTGTATGTTTTATGTTAAGGTAATAATGTAATAAGTCTGATTCTATGTTGTATGTTTTATGTTAAGGTAATAATGTAATAAATCCGATTCTATGTTGTATGTTTTATGTTAAGGGTAATAATGTTGTATGTTTTATGTTAAGGTAATAATTAATAAGTCCGATTCTATGTTGTATGTTTTATGTTAAGGTAATAATGTAATAAGTCCGATTCTATGTTGTATGTTTTATGTTAAGGTAATAATGTAATTAGTCCGATTCTATGTTGTATGTTTTATGTTAAGGTAATAATGTTGTATGTTTTATGTTAAGGTAATAATGTAATAAGTCTGATTCTATGTTGTATGTTTTATGTTAAGGTAATAATATAATAAGTCTGATTCTATGTTGTATGTTTTATGTTAAGGTAATAATATAATAAGTCCGATTCTATGTTGTATGTTTTATGTTAAGGTAATAATGTAATAAGTCTGATTCTATGTTGTATGTTTTATGTTAAGGTAATAATTAATAAGTCCGATTCTATGTTGTATGTTTTATGTTAAGGTAATAATATAATAAGTCCGATTCTATGTTGTATGTTTTATGTTAAGGTAATAATATAATAAGTCCGATTCTATGTTGTATGTTTTATGTTAAGGTAATAATTAATAAATCCGATTCTATGTTGTATGTTTTTGTTAAGGTAATAATGTAATAGTCGATTCTATGTTGTATGTTTTATGTTAAGGTAATAATATAATAAGTCCGATTCTATGTTGTATGTTTTATGTTAAGGTAATAATGTAATAAGTCCGATTCTATGTTGTATGTTTTATGTTAAGGTAATAATGTAATTAAATCCGATTCTATGTTGTATGTTTTATGTTAAGGTAATAATGTAATAAGTCGATTCTATGTTGTATGTTTTATGTTAAGGTAATAATGTAATAAGTCCGATTCTATGTTGTATGTTTTATGTTAAGGTAATAATGTAATAAGTCTGATTCTATGTTGTATGTTTTATGTTAAGGTAATAATGTAATTAGTCCGATTCTATGTTGTATGTTTTATGTTAAGGTAATAATGTAATTAGTCCGATTCTATGTTGTATGTTTTATGTTAAGGTAATAATTAATAAGTCCGATTCTATGTTGTATGTTTTATGTTAAGGTAATAATGTAATAAGTCCGATTCTATGTTGTATGTTTTATGTTAAGGTAATAATGTAATAGTCCGATTCTATGTTGTATGTTTTATGTTAAGGTAATAATGTAATAGTCCGATTCTATGTTGTATGTTTTATGTTAAGGTAATAATGTAATAGTCCGATTCTATGTTGTATGTTTTATGTTAAGGTAATAATGTAATAAGTCCGATTCTATGTTGTATGTTTTATGTTAAGGTAATAATATAATAAGTCCGATTCTATGTTGTATGTTTTATGTTAAGGTAATAATGTAATAAGTCTGATTCTATGTTGTATGTTTTATGTTAAGGTAATAATTAATAAGTCCGATTCTATGTTGTATGTTTTATGTTAAGGTAATAATGTAATAAGTCCGATTCTATGTTGTATGTTTTATGTTAAGGTAATAATATAATAAGTCTGATTCTATGTTGTATGTTTTATGTTAAGGTAATAATTAATAAGTCTGATTCTATGTTGTATGTTTTATGTTAAGGTAATAATGTAATAAGTCCGATTCTATGTTGTATGTTTTATGTTAAGGTAATAATGTAATAAGTCCGATTCTATGTTGTATGTTTTATGTTAAGGTAATAATGTAATAAGTCCGATTCTATGTTGTATGTTTTATGTTAAGGTAATAATGTAATAAGTCCGATTCTATGTTGTATGTTTTATGTTAAGGTAATAATGTAATAAGTCCGATTCTATGTTGTATGTTTTATGTTAAGGTAATAATGTAATAAGTCCGATTCTATGTTGTATGTTTTATGTTAAGGTAATAATGTAATAAGTCCGATTCTATGTTGTATGTTTTATGTTAAGGTAATAATGTAATTAGTCCAATTCTATGTTGTATGTTTTATGTTAAGGTAATAATGTAATAAGTCTGATTCTATGTTGTATGTTTTTTGTTAAGGTAATAATGTAATAAGTCTGATTCTATGTTGTATGTTTTATGTTAAGGTAATAATATAATAAGTCCGATTCTATGATGTATGTTTTATGTTAAGGTAATAATATAATAAGTCCGATTCTATGTTGTATGTTTTATGTTAAGGTAATAATGTAATAAGTCTGATTCTATGTGTATGTTTTATGTTAAGGTAATAATATAATAAGTCCGATTCTATGATGTATGTTTTATGTTAAGGTAATAATGTAATGAGTCCGATTCTATGTTGTATGTTTTATGTTAAGGTAATAATGTAATAAGTCCGATTCTATGTTGTATGTTTTATGTTAAGGTAATAAGTAAAATGACAAAAAACATTTTATAAGTGAAAAGTTCAAAAGGTCAAATGTTTTATGGAATGCGATTACAGACAAAATAATAAAGAGGTTTAGTGTGAAAATTGTACATTTGACTTTTGTTAGATGTGTTTTCACATTAAACATGAAACATATGAATTGTTACGTTCGTACATTACTGGTATGTTAATGGACAACTTTTAAATTATAGCATAAAATATCTGTAGGCTAATATCTACATAACATAGTGAATTAGACATTTCTGCATAGCATCAGTGCCTGAAATAGGGGCCAGCCTTTGTTTTTTGAGCAAGTTAAAAATCAGAACTACTGGCCCAAATGACAAAGTGCAGGCCCAAATAGTTGTTTTTTCTTGTCACGGCATCCGCCTCTTTTCAAGGAAGACCATCCTTCTTGTAATCCTGCCATATTTGATGAAATAAAAATTGCAATACCAGTCTCATTATCAACGACACGACATTCGATTCAACACGTAATCAATCTGCGATTATGGTTTTGTAAGATCTTGAAGTTCGAAATGGGTAGAAAAAACACAAATACGAATTATTAACATCTTTTTAAATATGATTTATTCTTAGTATAATAACGCCCCTACCACTGCTGTATTTATTAACCTCACTATCATGGTACATTACTAGAGAATTTAGGGTCGAAATGTCTCTGGTTGTTCTGGACTAAGCCTTTATAACCCAGTTCTACTTTGTCTCTTCCTCGTCATAGACAAGATAAGTCTGGATATCAGAGACTATTCTGTCTAGTTAATCTAGGGTAAATTGTTTACCATTGCTATGACGGGAGAGGAGAACATATTTTTTTTTAATTCTTCTTACGTGATGATTGATAAATGACGATAATATAAATTTGAGCAGATCTGTAGGGCACTCGCCCAGACAGAACTTCTGGTCGCGTGGACACGAAACTGGTCGTATTTGCCGACCAGGAGACCGTCCATTTCAGACACTTTAGCATAGACTTTAGGCACTAATGCCCTTCCATAGTTAAGAGGTATTGAGGTACTATTCAACAGAAGGCACTGTTACAATGTTTATTAATGTGTCAACAATCCAATCTGCTACCAAACACCCTACCCCACACAAGAAACAATGTAACATCGTAGACTTTATCCCAGACTAGATATATTCTATACCCCAAAGGTCTGATTTGTTATCAACAATCAAGATAATATTTATTGTTTAATATCAGTATATTAGAAACAATGATTATAATTCAACCCTCCAGTTATTTCAATATGTTTAAACAGTAAGGCTCTAACTTAATAATTTTCATTCATGTTACGATGAATTATTTGTGAGTGGTCCATGTTACATTGGGAGAATTATTTGTGAGTGGTCCATGTTACATTGGGAGAATTATATGTGAGTGGTCCATGTAACATTGGGAGAATTATATGTGAGTGGTCCATGTTACATTGGGGGAATTATTTCTGAGTGGTTCATGTTACATTGGGAGAATTATTTGTGAGTGGTCCATGTTACATTGGGAGAATTATTTGTGAGTGGTCCATGTTACATTGGGAGAATTATTTGTGAGTGGTCCATGTTACATTGGGAGAATTATATGTGAGTGGTCCATGTTACATTGGGAGAATTATTTCTGAGTGGTCCATGTTACATTGGGGGAATTATTTCTGAGTGGTCCATGTTACATTGGGAGAATTATTTGTGAGTGGTCCATGTTACATTGGGAGAATTATTTGTGAGTGGTCCATGTTACATTGGGAGAATTATTTGTGAGTGGTCCATGTTACATTGGGAGAATTATTTGTGAGTGGTCCATGTTACATTGGGAGAATTATTTGTGAGTGGTCCATGTTACATTGGGAGAATTATTTGTGAGTGGTCCATGTTACATTGGGAGAATTGTCATCTGAAACTAAACGTATATTTTAAATATTTTATATTGCAGATGAGAGTAAGCCCAGGCCAATATGTAAGAGCTACGTTTGATTTCAACACAACGGAGTCAGGGGAGATAAATCTTAAAACAGGGGAAGTAATTCTTGTTACTGACGTAATCAACGAGAACTGGGTCTGTGGTGAAATAGAAAATCGAAAAGGAAATTTTCCAGTAAATTTTGTGGAAGTGATTGATGTACCACAGATATCAATATGGTCAAGAGAACTATTTGATTACAACAGAAACAACGGAACAGGGGATTAAATCTTAAAACAGGTGAGGAAGTAATTTTATTACTGACTCATAAAAACAGAGAATTCTGTCTTTCTGTGTTTTAAATTTGTAATTCGAAAAGGAAATCAGTAAATTTTGTAGGAATGATTGTGTACCACAGATGTATCACCAATCCGGTCTCTCATAACGATCTGGGGGTGTAGCTTTAGCGAGACCAATTGTGACACTCTGTATATCCAGTTCTTGTCTCTCATAACGATCTGGGGGTGTAGCTTTAGCGAGACCAATTGTGACACTCTGTATATCCAGTTCTTGTCTCTCATAACGATCTGGGGGTGTAGCTTTAGCGAGACCAATTTTGACACTCTGTATATCCAGTTCTTGTCTCTCATAACGATCTGGGGGTGTAGCTTTAGGAGACCAATGTGACACTCTGTATATCCAGTTCTTGTCTCTCATAACGATCTGGGGGTGTAGCTTTAGCGAGACCAATTGTGACACTCTGTATATCCAGTTCTTGTCTCTCATAACGATCTGGGGGTGTAGCTTTAGCAGACCAATTGTGACACTCTGTATATCCAGTTCTTGTCTCTCATAACGATCTGGGGGTGTAGCTTTAGCGAGACCAATTGTGACACTCTGTATATCCAGTTCTTGTCTCTCATAACGATCTGGGGGTGTAGCTTTAGCGAGACCAATTGTGACACTCTGTATATCCAGTTCTTATTGACATGAAATCTTCATCTGAATAAACACAAGTCTTAGATAGTTGTAAACAATTTCTAATATTATTAATTCTTCTCCAAAATAACTGATCTATTTACAAGTTATACATATAAACAATTATTTACATAACACTGTATAAGAATCAGGGGCTGATCTCTCTCTCTCTCCACTCTCTTCTGATTTCTCTTATATAGCCACATTGCATGGATTACCATAGTAATCCATATAAACAAACAATGATGGCATATAGATTAAGAGATTAATGTGAAGTATAAAAAGAGATTAATGCCATTCAATCAGTGGCAGTAAGTACATAATTATATAATACAATTACTGATAGTAACAAGCTAAGCCTATTTTATTTTATGGTGATAAATGATCATTCATTATACTTCCTCTCTCATTGTATCTAAACCACGCCCCCATTCATTATACTTCTTCTCTCATTGTATCTAAACCACACCCCCATTCATTATACTTCTTCTCTCATTGTATCTAAACCACACCCCCATTCATTATACTTCTTCTCTCATTGTATCTAAACCACACCCCCATTCATTATACTTCTTCTTTCATTGTATCTAAACCACACCCCCATTCATTATACTTCCTCTCTCATTGTATCTAAACCACACCCCCATTCATTATACTTCTTCTTTCATTGTATCTAAACCACACCCCCATTCATTATACTTCTTCTCTCATTGTATCTAAACCACACCCCCATTCATTATACTTCTTCTCTCATTGTATCTAAACCACACCCCCATTCATTATACTTCTTCTCTCATTGTATCTAAACCACACCCCCATTCATTATACTTCTTCTCTCATTGTATCTAAACCACACCCCCATTCATTATACTTCTTCTTTCATTGTATCTAAACCACACCCCCATTCATTATACTTCCTCTCTCATTGTATCTAAACCACACCCCATTCATTATACTTCTTCTCTCATTGTATCTAAACCACACCCCCATTCATATACTTCTCTCTCATTGTATCTAAACCACACCCCCATTCATTATACTTCCTCTCTCATTGTATCTAAACCACACCCCCATTCATTATACTTCCTCTCTCATTGTATCTAAACCACACCCCCATTCATTATACTTCTTCTCTCATTGTATCTAAACCACACCCCCATTCATATACTTCCTCTCTCATTGTATCTAAACCAACCCCCATTCATTATACTTCCTCTCTCATTGTATCTAAACCACACCCCCATTCATTATACTTCTTCTCTCATTGTATCTAAACCACACCCCCATTCATTATACTTCCTCTCTCATTGTATCTAAACCACACCCCCATTCATTATACTTCCTCTCTCATTGTATCTAAACCACACCCCCATTCATTATACTTCCTCTCTCATTGTATCTAAACCAACCCCCATTCATATACTTCTCTCTCATTGTATCTAAACCACACCCCCATTCATTATACTTCTTCTCTCATTGTATCTAAACCACACCCCCATTCATTATACTTCTTCTCTCATTGTATCTAAACCACACCCCCATTCATTATACTTCCTCTCTCATTGTATCTAAACCTCACCCCCATTCATTATACTTCCTCTCTCATTGTATCTAAACCACACCCCCATTCATATACTTCCTCTCTCATTGTATCTAAACCATCACCCCCATTCATTATACTTCCTCTCTCATTGTATCTAAACCACACCCCCATTCATTATACTTCTTCTCTCATTGTATCTAAACCACACCCCCATTCATTATACTTCCTCTCTCATTGTATCTAAACCACACCCCCATTCATTATACTTCCTCTCTCATTGTATCTAAACCACACCCCATTCATTATACTTCCTCTCTCATTGTATCTAAACCACACCCCCATTCATTATACTTCCTCTCTCATTGTATCTAAACCACACCCCCATTCATTATACTTCCTCTCTCATTGTATCTAAACCACACCCCCATTCATTATACTTCCTCTCTCATTGTATCTAAACCACACCCCCATTCATTATACTTCTTCTCTCATTGTATCTAAACCACACCCCCATTCATTATACTTCCTCTCTCATTGTATCTAAACCACACCCCATTCATTATACTTCCTCTCTCATTGTATCTAAACCACACCCCATTCATTATACTTCCTCTCTCATTGTATCTAAACCACACCCCCATTCATTATACTTCTCTCTCTCATTGTATCTAAACCACACCCCCATTCATTATACTTCCTCTCTCATTGTATCTAAACCACACCCCCATTCATTATACTTTCTCTCTCATTGTATCTAAACCTCACCCCCATTCATTATACTTCTTCTCTCATTGTATCTAAAACACACCCCCATTCATTATACTTCTTCTCTCATTGTATCTAAACCACACCCCCATTCATTATACTTCTTCTTTCATTGTATCTAAACCACACCCCCATTCATTATACTTCCTCTCTCATTGTATCTAAACCACACCCCCATTCATTATACTTCTCTCTCATTGTATCTAAACCACACCCCCATTCATTATACTTCCTCTCTCATTGTATCTAAACCACACCCCCATTCATTATACTTCCTCTCTCATTGTATCTAAACCACACCCCCATTCATTATACTTCTTCTCTCATTGTATCTAAACACACCCCCATTCATATACTTCTTCTTTCATTGTATCTAAACCACACCCCCATTCATTATACTTCTTCTTCATTGTTTCTAAACCACACCCCCATTCATTATACTTACTCTCTCATTGTATCTAAACCACACCCCCATTCATTATACTTCTTCTCTCATTGTATCTAAACCACACCCCCATTCATTATACTTCCTCTCTCATTGTATCTAAACCACACCCCCATTCATTATACTTCCTCTCTCATTGTATCTAAACCACACCCCCATTCATTCATACTTCTTCTCTCATTGTATCTAAACCACACCCCCATTCATTATACTTCTCTCTCATTGTATCTAAACCACACCCCCATTCATTATACTTCCCTCTCATTGTATCTAAACCACACCCCCATTCATTATACTTCCTCTCTCATTGTATCTAAACCACACCCCCATTCATCATACTTCTTCTTTCATTGTATCTAAAACACACCCCATTCATTATACTTCTTCTTTCATTGTATCTAAACCACACCCCCATTCATTATACTTCCTCTCTCATTGTATCTAAACCACACCCCCATTCATTATACTTCCTCTCTCATTGTATCTATCATTGTGGGCGTATTGTGATGGCCAGCGCTACTTTTCTTCTTATTAGAAAATATGGTTTTTTGGAATAATAACCCTAATAAAAGAGATTTACAATATGCCCTAGCTACAATATGCCCTAGCTACAATATGCCCTAGCTACAATGTGCCCTAGCTACAATATGCCCTAGCTACAATATGCCCTAGCTACAATGTACCCTAGCTACAATATGCCCTAGCTACAATATGCCCTAGCTACAATGTACCCTAGCTACAATGTACCCTAGCTACAATGTACCCTAGCTACAATATGCCCTAACTACAATGTACCCTAGCTACAATGTACCCTATCTACAATGTACCCTAGCTACAATATGCCCTAGCTACAATATGCCCTAGCTACAATGTACCCTATCTACAATGTACCCTAGCTACAATATGCCCTAGCTACAATATGCCCTAGCTACAATGTACCCTATCTACAATGTACCCTAGCTACAATGTTGCAATCAAAATTTTCATTTTATAACATCTTCTAGAATGTAAAAAATTACTGCCAAATTTTTATTTCACTGAACTTGGTAAGAAATAGGTTTTTGTTAATTTTCCAGGGGATGTTATCCTAGGATTGAAAGCTGTAGATGATAATTGGTGGACTGGACAATTGGGTCAAAACACTGGAATTTTTCCCAAAACATTCATAAAAATATTACCAACATGGAAACATGAGATCAACTCTACTGTGAAACAGAATGATTCTGGAGTTAAAACTAAAAGCTCATCGCAATCTTCATCAAACAATTCCATCAGTGTCCCTTTTCAAGCTACTGCCTTAGTTGACATCACCCCCCAATTAGATTATGAGCTTGGCTTTAGAGCAGGCGATGTTTTAACTGTGATTGAAATCGTGGATGATGATTGGATAGAAGCTGAATTAAACGGACGATCAGGTCTTGTGTCCTCTGTTTGCGTTGATTTACCGAAAAACTTTAAATCGGCACCAAAATCCACTCAATCTCTTTGCAATACTACTGGACAGTTATTTTCATCTCAAGCTCTGTCAGAATCATCTTTAAAATCTTCAGCATCTTCTTCATATTCCCATTTATCTGATACACAATCGCCAAGTCATGTCTCAACCGTGTCATATCAACACTCCCAATCACAAGGACCAACTAAAGCTACATCAACCCCGGTTGATATTAGTGAGTCTTATCATATTTCTCAAGATGACAATGTATATGCGTATCTCGACGCTTATCTGGAAGCTAACAGTAGCAGGGAGGAAACAGCCGTGCTGTATAGTTATACTAGTGAAAACACACGATCTGGAGATGCCGAGATCAGACCTTACGCTGGCGTGTTGTATCCTTTTGTATCCCAGTCACCTCAAGAGCTCTCCATTAATAAAAATGATATTGTTATCCTGATCCAGCATGTGGATCCCGATTGGACAGAAGGCGAACTTGATGGAAAAATCGGTATCTTTCCCACGAGTTATATTGACATTATCGTGGACTGTCCCTACGCATACAGCCAAGGGGAGATCACTGCTACTCCAGAAACTTACGATCAGAATAAGAACATTGAAAAATTGAGTTCAAAGTCCAATTCTAATGTGCCTATAAGTGAAACTACTGAAGAAAAAGACTCTTACAAGGGGGATAACTCTGATAAAGAAATTGCAGCAGAAGAGGAAGAGATTGAGGATGGAATATCTTGTCATGATTTAGCATTAGTGAAGTTTTCAATCACCGCTCAGTCTGAGTATGATTTAAGTATTAAAGAAGGGGACACAATCACAATTCTTACACGATATTCAGATAACTGGCTCCAGGCAAGGGATGAGGAGGGAAATATTGGACTTGTGCCGTCAAATTATGTGGAAATCATTCAAGAGGGGCCGATGGCGGTTGAGGTTGAAGGGAATTTAGACAATGCTGAGGAAGGTGAAATAAATTGTCCTTCTAGTTATCATTCCGATTCTGTCCTCCCTGGTGAAGTAGGTGAAGAAGCTGATAAAGAAGAAGACAAGGTTATTTCTGAGATTCCAAGTGAAATTGATATGAAAACTGATACATCAGAAGGTCAAACAGAGTCCGCAGCTTCTAATGAACAAACTGAAACTTGTGCAATACGTGAGCATAATGGTGAAAAGGAATCTTCACTTAACGATTTTTTTTATGAAAAAGAAACCAGCACAGACAGAATGGGTGTGGGACAAAATTCAAAAAATTTAACTTGTTTAGAAAACAATTCAGATTCTGTTCTATCGAAGAATCTTGAAACATCTCAAAAACCAGTGCCTTTACCAAAACCAAAACTTTCTGTGAAACCATGTTTAAAACCTAAACCAAAACCAACATTGCCTTCAAAACCGTCAGTGGCCCCAAAACTTTCAAAGCCAGTGCACCCTACAGGTGAAAAAGTTTTTCCCAAAAGTGATTCTTCCAAATCTTTAGATAGTACCATTGCTGGTGAACTCAGTAGGGCGAAACAGGTAACGAAGGAATCCGAGACTGATGATAAAGTATGTGTTAACACTACTCGACTCTCTGTGTCATTTAGTGAGAGTAGTGTCCCCTTAGACTCACAAACTGCCATGTTGAATGAAACTTCTGTGACTTTTTCTGAAAATTCTGCCTCTCCGTCGTTAAGACCTCCGCCTCTCCCCCCAAAAAGCAAAGCTGTGTCTGGTCTTAATCAGGATACCGCCAAACAAAATAAATTTCAAAAAAGTGTGTCTTTAAATCATGAGGATTTTGTCCAGTCTCGAAATTCTAAAAGTCAAACACAACATCCAGGCCGTCCTCCTAGACCAAAATCGGTTAATTTTGGTCATTCAAATTTCTACTTAAATGATGCATTTGTAAGGGAAGAAGGGCAGCAATTAATTGACCGAGGATCTTTCAAAAAAAAATTAAAATCGCGGCCAGGTAGACCACAACAACCATTTAAAGCTGGATTGAAGCCTCGTCCAGTGCCTACTAGACCAGCTCCAGTAGCTCCGGGAAGGAAGATAACTCCTGCTAGACCAGCTCCTCCTCGTCCCCCTGTCTCAGCTCCACCACTTCCTTCCCCAGCTGTCCGTAAAAATATTTCAACATCTCAACCTAATTTGACCTCAACTGATCTGATGACGTTTAGTCCAGAGGAAGAAGCTGGTAAGTTACATTTATTTTTGCTACTTTTGTTCTATTATCATCGAGTCTTGAATGTTTTATCTTGATTGGCATCCAGTCTCATCCCATTTTACTCAACTGTCAGAAATTTTGTGACCTAGGCCAGTGTTTCTATAGGAGAGTATCTCTAATAACACCTAATACTTGTAACCTAGGCCAGTGTTTCTATAGGAGAGTATCTCTTATAACATCTAATACTTGTAACCTAGGCCAGTGCTTCTATAGGAGAGTATCTCTTATAATACCTAATACTTGTAACCTAGGCCAGTGCTTCTATAGGAGAGTATCTCTTATAATACCTAATACTTGTAACCTAGGCCAGTGCTTCTATAGGAGAGTATCTCTTATAACACCTAATACTTGTAACCTAGACCAGTGCTTCTATAGGAGAGTATCTCTTATAATACCTAATACTTGTGACCTAGGCCAGTACTTCTATAGGAGAATATCCCTTATAAAACCTAATACTTGTGACCTAGACCCATGTTTTTATAGGAGAGTATCTCTTATAACACCTAATACTTGTGACCTAGAACAGTGTTTCTATAGGAGAGTATCTCTTATAACACCTAATACTTGTGACCTAGAACAGTGTTTCTATAGGAGAGTATCTCTTATAACACCTAATACTTGTGACCTAGAACAGTGTTTCTATAGGAGAGTATCTCTTATAACACTTAATACTTGTGACTCTAGAGCCCAGTGTTTTTTATAGGAGAGTATCTCTTATAACACCTAATACTTGTGACCTAGAACAGTGTTTCTATATGAGAGTATCTCTTAATAACATCTAATACTTGTGACCTAGGCCAGTGCTTCTATGGGAGAGAAGACCTGTGACCTGCTGATAAAGCTGTATAGCCATGACAAGGTTAAATGGAATAATTTTATCTCAGTATAAAATGTCTATATATATATTATCTACTATGGCCTACCTATTTTACTAAAAATATACTCAACTATGTAAATCACTATAATAGTTGTATAGGCAATGACCTTTGACCTTTGTGTTTACTTTTATAACATTGATATACCAGATAATATAGAAGGATATTGGCCAATAATTTTCACTTTTGAACAGGGTATGTTTGATGGATTATATTCTACACTGCAGATAGGTACCTCTGCCTAATATATTTATAGAATATGAGATTTAGAAATAATACTATTTCTTTAACCAAATGATTACTGGTATTGGAAGTATGTTCCGGCGATAAATAAACAGGTTTAAACACAGACCTACGTTAGGATAACTAGTGTACATATACAATGGTGTTTGTTACATATTAGTAATCAGATAAAAGGATATTATTATATTAATCTTTATCTACCTTTTTTATAGAATTAAACTAATAATCATACAAACAACTATATTTTACAAGGATGACAATTTATATTCCGTTCTACCTGCTGGTCCTTGGTCGACCTATTGGCACTGATTTTACAAGGATAACAACTTAGGTTCACAAGGATCCTTTCTACCAGCTGGTCTTTGGCCAAACCTCTTGGTATTGATTTTACAAGGATAACAACTTGGGTTCTCAAGGATCCTTTCTACCAGCTGGTCCTTGGTCAAACCTCTTGGTATTGATTTTACAAGGATAACAACTTAGGTTCACAAGGATCCTTTCTACCAGCTGGTCCTTGGTCAAACCTCATGGTATTGATTTTACAAGGATAACAACTTAGGTTCACAAGGATCCTTTCTACCAGCTGGTCCTTGGTCAAACCTCTTGGTATTGATCTTTCCCGGATTATCCGTACCCAATTACAGCTGGGTGGACTCCGACTGGAGTGAAGATGACTTATTCAAGGTCATCAGACTTTCACACACCGATCGAGATAATAATTGTTAAACACAGACCTAGGTCAGGATTATAAGGAAATATGTGATTTCAACAGAACCAAGTCAGCATGTCAATTGGTTTGTTGAATACTGTGATTTTAACAGAACCAGGTCAGCATGTCAATTGGTTTGTTGAATAGTGTGATTTTAACAGAACCAGGTCAGCATGTCAATTGGTTTGTTGAATACTGTGATTTTAACAGAACCAAGTCAGCATGTCAATTGGTTTGTTGAATACTGTGATTTTAACAGAACCAGGTCAGCATGTCAATTGGTTTGTTGAATACTGTGATTTTAACAGAACCAAGTCAGCATGTCAATTGGTTTGTTGAATAGTGTGATTTTAACAGAACCAAGTCAGCATGTCAATTGGTTTGTTGAATACTGTGATTTTAACAGAAAATACTCGGTTGTGACGAAAGACATCAGCATGTCAATTGGTTTGTTGAATAGTGTGATTTTAACAGAACCAAGTCAGCATGTCAATTGGTTTGTTGAATACTGTGATTTTAACAGAACCAAGTCAGCATGGCAATTGGTTTGTTGAATACTGTGATTTTAACAGAACCAAGTCAGCATGTCAATTGGTTTGTTGAATAGTGTGAATTTAACAGAACCAAGTCAGCATGTCAATTGGTTTGTTGAATAGTGTGATTTTACTGAAAAAACAGTGTGATTTTAAGTTTTTGAAATCAAGATCTACTAACGAAGTTGTTAAAAGGTTTGAACATATTTAGAAGCCAGGGTATCGTTCCATAAAAATTCGTATGTTGGATTAAGACATGAATTTACGACTGTAATACGATTACGTGCGTTCCACAAAGCTGTCGTTAGTTTATGTTTTACACTTACAACTGAAATCGATCTTAAATTAATAAAAATACTCGGTTGCGACGAAAGACATGCGCAGAAACGAATTCTGTTTCACCATTCGGAAACCTTCGTCATAGGTGATTCGTACGTAGCAGCAATCCAAAATTTCAGAAGCTTATGTGGCATAATGACCCATCTGATGTCATTCCTGAATATGGTACGTGATGTGCAGTTTTATTATTAAGTAGGCCCACTGAAATTGATAAATAATGTCAAAAATATTGTGAAATTATAATTCACTATTGTGTTCTATTATATTGTGAACTATTACATGGGAAACCTGCGTGTACACAGTGCCATATTTATACTGTACACAGTGCCATATTCATACTGTTTAAAAATATTGGAAGTAGGCCTACTGACATTGTGGTTGTCAAGAGTCTCCAAAGTCATGTGCTCTGTCTATTTATAGATCTCTGTTAACCAATCAACTGCCGGCTCCGGTCCTCTCCTTATCAGCATGTTATACGATTCCTAAATCAGTTTAGTCAAGTTTCGTTTCGTTTTTTAAAACTAACAACCAAATCATAGAATAACTTAGTTTGCCAAGATGTAACCATGTAACGTCATTATGACGAGATATTTGCCTAGTTACGCTCACGCGGTCATTAGGTAATTTTATAAGCGCCTGCGCAGTGAACATAATCTTAACTCTACGACTACCATTGACCTCTCGTAAAGTTACGACTGATTTGAATCGTAAACGTTAGCTACGATTTTTTGTGGAACAGCTAAATTTTAATTTTTACATTTACGACTGACTTACGATTAAAACCACACTTACGATTTTTTGTGAAACTATACCCTGGAGCACATATATAACACAAGATAATAATTATGGAATATATACACTTCTTGAATAACAATGTACATAACACACTTCTTTAATGCCTGGGTACATAATGTTTCAACACAAGTTACACATTTCTTTAATACATGGGTACATAATATTTCAACACAAGTTACACACTTCTTTAATACATGGGTACATAATGTTTCAACACAAGTTACACACTTCTTTAATACATGGGTACATAACATTTCAACACAAGTTACACACTTCTTTAATACATGGGTACATAACATTTCAACACAAGTTACACACTTCTTTAATACATGGGTACATAATGTTTCAACACAAGTTACACACTTCTTTAATACATGGGTACATAATGTTTCAACACAAGTTACACACTTCTTTAATACATGGGTACATAACATTTCAACACAAGTTACACACTTCTTTAATACATGGGTACATAATGTTTCAACACAAGTTACACACTTCTTTAATACATGGGTACATAATGTTTCAACACAAGTTACACACTTCTTTATTACATGGGTACATAATGTTAAAAAATTACACACTTCTTTAACATTATTGCACAAGTTACACACTTCTTTAATACATGGGTACATAACATTTCAACACAAGTTACACACTTCTTTAATGCCTGGGTACATAACATTTCAACACAAGTTACACACTTCTTTAATACATGGGTACATAATTAACCATCAACTTCTTTAATACATGGTACATAATGTTTCAACAAATGTTACACACTTCTTTAATACATGGGTACATAATGTTTCAACACAAGTTACACACTTCTTTAATACATGGGTACATAAACTTTAAATTTTTTTGGGAAAAATATTACCTGGCCCAATATGTACCATGATAATAGACAATTGAAATTTTTAATATTTTGCCTGAAGCAACTTTGAGTGGCATTTAGTAATTGGAGAATATATATCTGGACCAAATTATATGGATAACAATTACTTTAATAACTACATGTAATAACTTGCAACGTTTTGACAAGGGTAATCCCGTCTTTATCAGTCAATGATATATAATTAGCCTGAAGGTTTGGTTAGTGGTAAAAATGAAGTTTGATTGTTGAAAAGCTGATTATATATATATTTAGAAAATGGTTTTTTTATGAGTAAAAAGAACAATGTGTATGTCAAATAGATAAAAGAATTTATATCTTAGTTTTTATAAAACATATCATACATTATTATCTATTATCTATTGTATTATGATCATATTTATTAATTGAGGACAGGCTCCAACACAGTTGGTAAGAGCCTTTAAAGTTTGAGGTAAATTACTTGTGGATGGGTGTTAGTGAGTTTTCCTCTCAGATTTTGGTGAGAAAGTCTGGTGATTGTCATCTATCCTCATTATTCTAATCAACCTTTGGAACCTAATTCTAACCTAGTATTGATATAGATGTAATATATTAAATCTAATTCTAACCTAGTGTTGATATAGATGTAATATATTAAACCTAATTCTAACCTAGTGTTGATATAGATGTAATATATTAAACCTTATTCTAACCTAGTGTTGATATAGATGTAATATATTAAACCTAATTCTAACCTAGTGTTGATATAGATGTAATATATTAAACCTAATTCTAACCTAGTGTTGATATAGATGTAATATATTAAACCTAATTCTAACCTAGTGTTGATATAGATGTAATATATTAAACCTAATTCTAACCTAGTGTTGATATAGATGTAATATATTAAACCTAACTCTAACCTAGTGTTGATATAGATGTAATATATTAAACCTAATTCTAACCTAGTGTTGATATAGATGTAATATATTAAACCTAATTCTAACCTAGTGTTGATATAGATGTAATATATTAAACCTAATTCTAACCTAGTGTTGATATAGATGTAATATATTAAACCTAACTCTAACCTAGTGTTGATATAGATGTAATATATTAAACCTAATTCTAACCTAGTGTTGATATAGATGTAATATATTAAACCTAATTCTAACCTAGTGTTGATATAGATGTAATATATTAAACCTAACTCTAACCTAGTGTTGATATAGATGTAATATATTAAACCTAATTCTAACCTAGTGTTGATATAGATGTAATATATTAAACCTAATTCTAACCTAGTGTTGATATAGATGTAATATATTAAACCTAATTCTAACCTAGTGTTGATATAGATGTAATATATTAAACCTAATTCTAACCTAGTGTTGATATAGATGTAATATATTAAACCTAATTCTAACCTAGTGTTGATATAGATGTAATATATTAAACCTAATTCTAACCTAGTGTTGATATAGATGTTATATATTAAACCTAATTCTAACCTAGTGTTGATATAGATGTAATATATTAAACCTAACTCTAACCTAGTGTTGATATAGATGTAATATATTAAACCTAATTCTAACCTAGTGTTGATATAGATGTAATATATTAAACCTAACTCTAACCTAGTGTTGATATAGATGTAATATATTAAACCTAATTCTAACCTAGTGTTGATATAGATGTAATATATTAAACCTAATTCTAACCTAGTGTTGATATAGATGTAATATATTAAACCTAATTCTAACCTAGTGTTGATATAGATGTAATATATTAAACCTAATTCTAACCTAGTGTTGATATAGATGTAATATATTAAACCTAATTCTAACCTAGTGTTGATATAGATGTAATATATTAAACCTAATTCTAACCTAGTGTTGATATAGATGTAATATATTAAACCTAATTCTAACCTAGTGTTGATATAGATGTAATATATTAAACCTAATTCTAACCTAGTGTTGATATAGATGTAATATATTAAACCTAATTCTAACCTAGTGTTGATATAGATGTAATATATTAAACCTAACTCTAACCTAGTGTTGATATAGATGTAATATATTAACCTATATTCTAACCTAGTGTTGATATAGATGTAATATATTGAACCTAATTCTAACCTAGTGTTGATATAGATGTAATATATTGAACCTAATTCTAACCTAGTGTTGATATAGATGTAATATATTAAACCTAATTCTAACCTAGTGTT
The DNA here is from genome assembly GCA_030562195.1 of Nipponacmea schrenckii. Classification (NCBI taxonomy): domain Eukaryota; kingdom Metazoa; phylum Mollusca; class Gastropoda; family Lottiidae; genus Nipponacmea; species Nipponacmea schrenckii. The sequence goes on from CM060201.1 coordinate 37,505,341, forward strand.
GATATAGATGTAATATATTAAACCTAATTCTAACCTAGTGTTGATATAGATGTAATATATTAAACCTAATTCTAACCTAGTGTTGATATAGATGTAGGTGTAATTAATTGTTATTATTATTATATCCTCAGTTGACGAAGAAAACGCTGAGATAATTGAAGAATTAAAGAATAGAATCCAGGAAATAGAGATTGATTTACAGGTATTTATTTAATTATTAAATTAATCAACTTAAAAAGATTCAAAAAATTATCTTTTATTCTTAACTTTAAAGGCTAATTATAGTCCTGTTTTTTGTATCCATTTTGTGAATTTCTTGAAAATATTTTATGATGTTTAAGACAATTTACAATCCACTGCCGTATTTTGGTTAACGGTGGCTAATAAAAGATAGTTTTGATTTTGTGATTATAGAAATATAAGAAATCTAAAGAAGATGTGATTTTGATGTTAAAAACAGTAACTGGTGAGAGAGAAGACGAAATTCAGGAGAATTTAGGATTTTATCAGGCTAATATTACAGGACTGTCAGATGAACTTCAAAAACTTCAAGGTAAGCTAATATTACAGGACTGTCAGATGAACTTCAAAAACTTCAAGGTAAGTGAGGGACTGAAGATTTTTAGATGGGACAATAAATCTAGCTCTGTGTGCTACAGACTAGATACCTCACTTACCTTAGGTCGAGGGTTTAATCCCAGTAAAGGTTGAGATGAATTTTCAGATATTTCAGTTTGGGTTCCCCTTGTCAGTGATTCGGGTCTGAGGGACTGATATTGAAAAAGCTTCTGGTTGTGCTGATGGAGCCGAGGCCCTGTGTGTAACAGGCTGTACATGTTAAAAGATCCCTTGACAGTTGGAAATCGCTAAAAGAGTAGGCTAATGCTGCTGTCCTGTCAAAATTGCCTCTTTGCACACTGCATGGCGTTGCTTGTGTTCATTAGCCCATTAGGTGCAGAAGAGTCTGACGTAAAACAACATTCATTTTTTTGAAATTGAGGAAATGAAAACCTAGGCTAATGTAACTATCCAGACAAAATTTCCCTTATTAAACACTGCATGGGTTTTTCATCCTCAATAGAGGAAGAGCAGAAAAGAAAGGTGTCAAACCCATTTATCTTGAAAACATTGTATGAACATGTAAAATGTTGTTAGAAATGTTTAAATGCTTTTTGAAATATTTGTCTATGCTAGATTTCAATGCTGGGAGTCTTTAACCCTGGTCAGATAAAAAAATGATATTTTTTACCCCGTTTTAGAAAATTTATATGAATTAAGCCCCAGAGAGAGGAAGGCAGCTGAAATAAAAGCTGAAATGGAGAAACAAAAAGAAGAAGAAAAACGAAGAATTGAAGAAGAAAAAATCCAACAAGAAAAAGAACGAGAAAAACGGAGAGAAAAACGAGAAAAAATAATAGGAGAAATCATCGACACGGAGAAAACATTTTTACAATACCTACAACTTACCATGGAGACGTTTCTTGGCCCAGAGGCGGAAAAGGTAAAAGAAGATTGTCCCACAAGTTCTCAAAATAACCTGATTTTTGTCTCTAGGGCCTTTTTAAAGATGGGGAATGATGCATTATGAGCTTTTCTGATAATAAGCGTTATGTACTGCACTATATCTCCTAGGAGATAACACTAAAGATATTCCATTTTAATTCATTTCTTTATTAACTAACAGCCATATTGGGTGATAAATAAAATCTCAAACTTGTCCTTCTTGATATCAAAAATATCAGCACAGGTCAATATATAGAGAATCTCTTACAAATATGTCTTGATATCCAAAATATCACCACAAATCAATTTAAATTCTCTATATATTGACTTGTGGTGATATTTTTAATATCAAGAAAGACTTGTAAGAGATTCTCTACATATTGACTTGTGGTGATATTTTTGATATCAAGAAAGACTAGTAAAAGATTCTCTATATATTGACTTGTGGTGATTTTTTTGATATCAAGAAAGACTTGTAAGAGATTTTCTATATATTGACTTGTGGTGATTTTTTTGATATCAAGAAAGACTTGTAAGAGATTTTCTATATATTGACTTGTGGTGATATTATTGATATCAAGAAAGACTTGTAAGAGATTCTCTATATATTGACTTGTGGTGATTTTTTGATATCAAGAAAGACTTGTAAGAGATTCTCTATATATTGACTTGTGGTGATATTTTGATATCAAGAAAGACTTGTAAGAGATTCTCTATATATTGACTTGTGGTGATATTTTTGATATCAAGAAAGACTTGTAAGAGATTCTCTATATATTGACTTGTGGTGATATTTTTGATATCAAGAAAGACTTGTAAGAGATTCTCTATATATTGACTTGTGGTGATATTTTTGATATCAAGAAAGACTTGTAAGAGATTCTCTATATATTGACTTGTGGTGATATTGTTGATATCAAGAAAGACTGTTAAGAGATTCTCTATATATTGACTTGTGGTGATATTGTTGATATCAAGAAAGACTGTTAAGAGATTTTCTATATATTGACTTGTGGTGATATTTTTGATATCAAGAAAGACTTGTAAGAGATTCTCTATATATTGATTTGTAAGAGGAGTAACAGATCTATATGTTTAATTTGCCTATAATAAAATAACCTGGTATATATTTTAGAGAACTGATATCAATTATAAACAATTATTTGGTAATATGGAAGAAATAGCAGATGTCTCTCAGAGATTTTTAACAACTTTAGAAAACGCTATCAATGGTAAACCGTTTGAAGATCAAGTTGTAGGTAGGTGGAGAAAGTTTTTAAAACTTGGATTCTGGGGAAGTTACAATTTAAAGCATTTGGTTATATTTGTTAGTTAAATGAGACTGAACTCTTACTTAGTGTCATGGTGGACATTGTCATTGTTTGAAGATATCCCAAGATACTCCTGTCTCGTGCATGAGACGTCAAGCATTAGTTTAGTTCTGGCATTCAATGTGTATGGTTGTATGGCATATTTATAGACAAATCGAAACAACTGGAGAAACATTTTTACCGTCGTTTTCTCAGTAATGGTGTCATTCAAAACACTTTGTTTTTCTCATGTAGAACCGGAAGTACGTCATCAGTGAAAGTTATCTTAAAATCGGCATTTGTAACTTCATAAAAAATATTAAATTACTGTAGATGTTTGATGATCAGATTGTTTTGTTATTGTGATGTGATGTATGACAGTATGTTCTGAAAATTAAAGTCCCAATTATCATGAATGTTACTAAACATTTATGGCATTGAAATACATTTTACAGTTGGATACTAGTTGAATAGTACCTAGTGTAGTAGTTTTGGCATCAACAAAACATGTTAAAGAAATGTCTGGCTGGGAAAAAAATATATCAACAGCCCTGTTGTATACAATAATGATTATATTGATAGGCTTTGTTTATTCCTTGGGCGTAATTGAACCTTCAACAAATGTTATGTTGTTATGTTATTAAGTCAATTTGCATGCATTCATAATTATAGGGAACCGCGGTGGCTCAGTGGGTTACATGCTTGCTCGCTAACCTGAAGGTCCAGGGTTCAATCCCGGCAAAGGTCGAGATGAACCTTTGGATTTTTCAGCTCGGTTCCCCCTTGTCAGTGATGCAGGTCGGAGGGACTTCAATGGAAAAAGCGTCTAGTCGTTCGGATGGGACAATAAACCGAGGCCCTGTGTACTACAGGCTGTGCACGTTAAAGATCCCTCAACAGTTGGAAATCGCAAAAAGAGTAGGCTAATGCTGCTGTCCTGGCAAAATTTCCCTCATTGCACACTACATAGCGTTGTCCGTCTTCATTAGACCATAAGGTGCAGAAGAGTAGGACGTAAAACTCCATTTTCATTTCATATTTATAACTCAGTTTCGATTGTTGTATGATGATGTAACGTCATGTGATTGAGAGAGAATAAGGCGTTAGAAACATGGATAACTGTATGTAGATTCTGAAGAATAACGATCTTTAGTTTTTTACGAACCTATGGTCACGACAATTTGGTCTTGCAGATAACTTCAGAGTTGAGTTAATTTCTATGGAGTTGTGTTAGTTTTTTATTTTGTAACGTTAAATTCTCTGTTTTATTAAGTAACTTTGTTGTTTATTTCTTCTTCTATATTATATTTCTGTTTTATTTGGTTTTGAAATTAGTTAGCCAGTTATTGTGTAGGATGAAGATAAACAAATTCTTATGGAATACAATTACTAACTTTATTATCATTGCTTGATAAAGACCAGAGAACGCTGGTTGAAACGTCGCTCAAATAAAGTTAGTAATTGTATTCCATATTGCTTGATAAAGACCAGACAAGGCTGGTTAAAACGTCGCTCAAATAAAGTTAGTAATTGTATTCCATATTGCTTGATAAAGACCAGAGAACGCTGGTTGAAACGTCGCTCAAATAAAGTTAGTAATTGTATTCCATATTACTTGATAAAGACCAGAGAACGCTGGTTGAAACGTCGCTCAAATAAAGTTAGTAATTGTATTCCATATTACTTGATAAAGACCAGAGAACGCTGGTTGAAACGTCGCTCAAATAAAGTTAGTAATTGTATTCCATATTGCTTGATAAAGACCAGAGAACGCTGGTTGAAACGTAGCTCAAATAAAGTTAGTAATTGTAATCCATATTGCTTGATAAAGACCAGAGAACGCTGGTTGAAATGTCGCTCAAATTAAGTTAGTAATTGTATTCCATATTACTTGATTAAGACCAGAGAACACTGGTTGAAATGTCGCTCAAATAAAGTTAGTAATTGTATTCCATATTACTTGATAAAGACCAGAGAACGCTGGTTGAAACGTCGCTCATATAAAGTTAGTAATTGTATTCCATATTGCTTGATAAAGACCAGAGAACTCTGGTTGAAATATCGCTCAAATAAAGTTAGTAATTGTATTCCATATTGCTTGATAAAGACCAGAGAACTCTGGTTGAAATATCGCTCAAATAAAGTTAGTAATTGTATTCCATATTGCTTGATAAAGACCAGAGAACTCTGGTTGAAATATCGCTCAAATAAAGTTAGTAATTGTATTCCATATTGCTTGATAAAGACCAGAGAACGCTGGTTGAAACGTCGCTCAAATAAAGTTAGTAATTGTATTCCATATTGCTTGATAAAGATCAGAGAACGCTGGTTGAAACGTCGCTCAAATAAAGTTAGTAATTGTATTCCATATTGCTTGATAAAGACCAGAAAACGCTGGTTGAAACGTCGCTCAAATAAAGTTAGTAATTGTATTCCATATTGCTTGATAAAGACCAGAGAACACTGGTTGAAACATCACTTAAAGAAAGTTAATAATTGTATTCCATATTGCTTGATAAAGACCAGAGAACGCTGGTTGAAACGTTGCTCAAATAAAGTGAGTAATTGTATTCCATATTGCTTGATAAAGACCAGAGAACGCTGGTTGAAACGTTGCTTAAATAAAGTTAGTAATTGTATTCCATATTGCTTGATAAAGACCAGAGAACGCTGGTTGAAACGTTGCTCAAATTAAGTTAGTAATTGTATTCCATATTGCTTGATAAAGACCAGAGAACGCTGGTTGAAACGTAGCTCAAATAAAGTTAGTAATTGTAATCCATATTGCTTGATAAAGACCAGAGAACGCTGGTTGAAATGTCGCTCAAATTAAGTTAGTAATTGTATTCCATATTACTTGATAAAGACCAGAGAACACTGGTTGAAACGTCGCTCAAATAAAGTTAGTAATTGTATTCCATATTGCTTGATAAAGACCAGAGAACGCTGGTTGAAACATCACTTAAAGAAAGTTAATAATTGTATTCCATATTGCTTGATAAAGACCAGAGAACGCTGGTTGAAACGTTGCTCAAATAAAGTTAGTAATTGTATTCCATATTGCTTGATAACGACCAAAGAACGCTGGTTGAAACGTTGCTTAAATAAAGTTAGTAATTGTATTCCATATTGCTTGATAAAGACCAGAGAACGCTGGTTGAAACGTTGCTCAAATTAAGTTAGTAATTGTATTCCATATTGCTTGATAAAGACCAGAGAACGCTGGTTGAAACGTAGCTCAAATAAAGTTAGTAATTGTAATCCATATTGCTTGATAAAGACCAGAGAACGCTGGTTGAAATGTCGCTCAAATTGTCAGTAATTTCAGGTCCCGAGGGACTTGAATTTAGAAAAACGCTGGTTGAAACGTCGCCAAATAAAGTTAAAGATTTCCCCCGACTTGATAAAGACCAAGAACGTGGTTAAAAGGCCTTAAAATTAGTAATTGTATTCCATATTGCTTGATAAAGACCAGAGAACTCTGGTTGAAACGTCGTAGTAATTGTATTCCATATTGCTTGATAAAGACCAGAGAACTCTGGTTGAAATATCGCTCAAATAAAGTTAGTAATTGTATTCCATATTGCTTGATAAAGACCAGAGAACTCTGGTTGAAATATCGCTCAAATAAAGTTAGTAATTGTATTCCATATTGCTTGATAAAGACCAGAGAACGCTGGTTGAAACGTCGCTCAAATAAAGTTAGTAATTGTATTCCATATTGCTTGATAAAGACCAGAGAACGCTGGTTGAAACGTCACTCAAATAAAGTTAGTAATTGTATTCCATATTGCTTGATAAAGACCAGAGAACGCTGGTTGAAACGTCGCTCAAATAAAGTTAGTAATTGTATTCCATATTGCTTGATAAAGACCAGAGAACGCTGGTTGAAACGTCGCTCAAATAAAGTTAGTAATTGTATTATATTGCTTGATAAAGACCAGAGAACGCTGGTTGAAACGTCGCTCAAATAAAGTTAGTAATTGTAATCCATATTGCTTGATAAGGACCAGAGAACGCTGGTTGAAATGTCGCTCAAATTAAGTTAGTAATTGTATTCCATATTACTTGATAAAGACCAGAGAACGCTGGTTGAAACGTCGCTCAAATAAAGTTAGTAATTGTATTCCTGTTTCTTGATAAAGACCAGAGAACGCTGGTTGAAACGTCGCTCATATAAAGTTAGTAATTGTATTCCATATTGCTTGATAAAGACCAGAGAACGCTGGTTGAAATATCGCTCAAATAAAGTTAGTAATTGTATTCCATATTGCTTGATAAAGACCAGAGAACGCTGGTTGAAATATCGCTCAAATAAAGTTAGTAATTGTATTCCATATTGCTTGATAAAGACCAGAGAACGCTGGTTGAAATATCGCTCAAATAAAGTTAGTAATTGTATTCCATATTGCTTGATAAAGACCAGAGAACGCTGGTTGAAATATCGCTCAAATAAAGTTAGTAATTGTATTCCATATTGCTTGATAAAGACCAGAGAACGCTGGTTGAAACGTCGCTCAAATAAAGTTAGTAATTGTATTCCATATTGCTTGATAAAGACCAGAGAACGCTGGTTGAAACGTTGCTCAAATAAAGTTAGTAATTGTATTCCATATTGCTTGATAAAGACCAGAGAACGCTGGTTGAAACGTCGCTCAAATAAAGTTAGTAATTGTATTCCATATTGCTTGATAAAGACCAGAGAACACTGGTTGAAACGTCGCTCAAATAAAGTTAGTAATTGTATTCCATAGTTTTTTTTCATAAACACCACTAAAACCTTTGATATTGGGGGGATGTATTATAAAGTTATAAATTTTGGGGGAAATTTTTCCCTTTGCTTTTAAAAAACCAGAAAAATACTTTGACATACGTAGAATCACGATAAAGTTAGTTTTAAAATTGGGAAAGGTAATAATTTTTTATTTAAAAAGACCAGAGAACTCTTGGTTATAAATTATGATTAAATAAAGTTATTTAATTGTAAAATTATATTGCTTAAATAAAGATTAAGAAGAATATTTCAGTTGAAGTATATTTAAATAAAGTTTAAAGATGTATTCAATTGTATAAAGACCAGAGAACCTGGTTGAAACGTCGCTAATAAAGTTAGTATTTTATTCCATATTGTTGATAAAGACCAGAGAACCTGGTTGAAACGTCGCTCAAATAAAGTTAGTAATTGTATTCCATATTGCTTGATAAAGACCAGAGAACGCTGGTTGAAACGTCGCTCAAATAAAGTTAGTAATTGTATTCCATATTGCTTGATAAAGACCAGAGAACTCTGGTTGAAACGTCGCTCAAATAAAGTTAGTAATTGTATTCCATAAAATTTGTTTATCTTCATCAAACACCTTTACTAAATACCATTTAAAGATTTTTGGTGGGATGTATTGTATAATTAGTTATAAATTTTGAAGGTAAGAGTTTTGTCGAGTTTGCTGAAGATATGAAGAATACGTATGCACCATACTGTAGAAATCACGATGAAGTTATTACTATCATGGAAAAGGTAAGTAATGTTTACTCTTAAAAATCTGACAATCACTGAGAATGCAAAATAACTTCGGATATATATATTAATGATATATTTCAGTATGAAGTATATTTAAATATAAAGTAATGATATATTTCAGTATAAAGTATATTTATGTATTAAGTAATGATATATTTCAGTATGAAGTATATTTATATATAAAGTAATGATATATTTCAGTATAAAGTATATTTATATATAAAGTAATGATATATTTCAGTATGAAGTATATTTATATATAAAGTAATGATATATTTCAGTATAAAGTATATTTATATATAAAGTAATGATATATTTCAGTATGAAGTATATTTATATATAAAGTAATGATATATTTCAGTATAAAGTATATTTATATATAAAGTAATGATATATTTCAGTATGAAGTATATTTATATATAAAGTAATAATATATTTCAGTATGAAGTATATTTATATATAAAGTAATGATATATTTCAGTATAAAGTATATTTATATATAAAGTAATGATATATTTCAGTATAAAGTATATTTATATATAAAGTAATGATATATTTCAGTATGAAGCATATTTATATATAAAGTAATGATATATTTCAGTATAAAATATATTTATGTATTAAGTAATGATATATTTCAGTATAAAGTATATTTATATATAAAGTAATGATATATTTCAGTATAAAGTATATTTATATATAAAGTAATGATATATTTCAGTATGAAGTATATTTATATATAAAGTAATGATATATTTCAGTATGAAGTATATTTATATATAAAGTAATAATATATTTCAGTATAAAGTATATTTATATATAAAGTAATGATATATTTCAGTATGAAGTATATTTATATATAAAGTAATGATATATTTCAGTATAAAGTATATTTATGTATTAAGTAATGATATATTTCTGTATGAAGTATATTTATATATAAAGTAATAATATATTTCAGTATGAAGTATATTTATATATAAAGTAATGATATATTTCAGTATAAAATATATTTATATATAAAGTAATGATATATTTCAGTATGAAGTATATTTATATATAAAGTAATGATATATTTCAGTATAAAGTATATTTATATATAAAGTAATGATATATTTCAGTATAAAGTATATTTATATATAAAGTAATGATATATTTCAGTATAAAGTATATTTATATATAAAGTAATGATATATTTCAGTATAAGTATATTTATATATAAAGTAATGATATATTTCAGTATAAAGTATATTTATATATAAAGTAATGATATATTTCAGTATAAAGTATATTTATATATAAAGTAATGATATATTTCAGTATAAGTATATTTATATATAAAGTAATGATATATTTCAGTATAAGTATATTTATATATAAAGTAATGATATATTTCAGTATAAAGTATATTTATATATAAAGTAATGATATATTTCAGTATAAGTATATTTATATATAAAGTAATGATATATTTCAGTATAAAGTATATTTATATATAAAGTAATGATATATTTCAGTATAAAGTATATTTATATATAAAGTAATGATATATTTCAGTATAAAGTATATTTATTATAAAGTAATGATATATTTCAGTATAAAGTATATTTATATATAAAGTAATGATATATTTCAGTATAAGTATATTTATATATAAATAATGATATATTTCAGTATAAGTTATTTATTATCATAATTAATGATATATTTCAGTATAAAGTATATTCTATTATTAAGTAATGATTATTTCTAGTATAAAGTATATTTATATTAAAGTAATGATCTATTTCATATAGTATTATTTATATTAAATTTAATCGATATCCATTTCAGTATCCAAATATATTTATATATTATATTATATTTCAGTATAATATATTTATATATTAAGTAATTCTATATTTCAGTATTTATATTCTATTTATTATTAAAGTAATTTGATTATTTCAGTATTAAGTATTATTTATTATAATTCATTATTTCATATTATATTTATATATAAGTAATGATATATTTCAGTATAATATTATTTATTATATAAGTATTATATTTTCCAGTTAAGTTATTTATCTATTACATGTCATGATATATTCGTATCAGTTATTTATCTATGTCTATTAATTTCAGTACAAAGTATATTCTATTATATATCCATTATTTCTTAGGTAGCAATTATTAAGGGTAATTTTCAAATGTTATCTCATTCATTCTATTCTATTCCATCTTATTCTATTATTCTCGATTCTATTCCATTCATTCTAATTCGTATTCATTCCATTCCATCTTATTCTATTCCATTCTATTCCATTCCATCTTATTCTATTTTTTATTCCATTCCATCTTCATTCATTCCTATTCTATTCCATTCCATCTTATTCTATTCCATTCCATTCCATTCCATCTTATTCTATTCTATTCCATCTTATTCTATTCCATTCCATCTTACACTATTCTATTCTATTCCATCTTATTCTATTCCATTCCATCTTACACTATTCTATTCTATTCCATCTTATTCTATTCTATTCTATTCCATTCTATCTATTCCATTCTATTCTATTCCATTCCATCTTACACTATTCTATTCTATTCCATCTTATTCTATTCTATTCTATTCCATTCTATTCCATTCTATTCTATTCCATTCCATCTTACACTATTCTATTCCATTCCATCTTATTCTATTTTTCTATTCCATTCCATTCCATCTTATTCTATTTTTCTATTCCATTCTATCTTATTCTATTTTTCTATTCTATTCCATTCCATCTTATTCTATTCTATTCCATTCCATCTTATTCTATTTTTCTATTCTATTCCATTCCATCTTATTCGATTCTATTCCAATCCATCTTATTCTATTCTATTCTATTTCATTCCATCTTATTCTATTCTATTCCATTCCATCTTATTCTATTTTTCTATTCTATTCCATTCCATCTTATTCGATTCTATTCCATTCCATCTTATTCTATTCTATTCTATTTCATTCCATCTTATTCTATTCTATTCTATTTCATTCCATCTTATTCTATTCTATTCCATTCCATCTTATTCTATTCTATTCTATTCCATTCCATCTTATTCTATTCTATTCTATTCCATTCCATCTTATTCTATTCTATTCCATTCCATCTTATTCTATTTTATTCTATTTCATTCCATCTTATTCTATTCTATTCTATTTTATTCCATCTTATTCTATTTCATTCCATCTTATTCTATTCTATTTCATTCCATCTTATTCTATTCTATTCTATTTTATTCCATCTTATTCTATTTCATTCCATCTTATTCTATTCTATTCTATTCCATTCCATCTTATTCTATTCTATTCCATTCCATCTTATTCTATTCTATTCTATTTTATTCCATCTTATTCTATTTCATTCCATCTTATTCTATTCTATTCTATTCCATTCCATCTTATTCTATTCTATTCCATTCCATCTTATTCTATTCTATTCTATTTTATTCCATGTTATTCTATTAAATTCCATCTTATTCTATTCTATTCTATTCCATTCCATCTTATTCTATTCCATTCTATTCCATCTTATTCTATTTTATTCCATTCCATTTCCATTCCAGGTAACAGAAGACAGTCATAAAGATAAGGTTGAAGTTTGCCAAGCTATAAATGCTGTCACAGATGTAGCAAAAGCTATAAATGAATATAAACGTCGTAAAGATTTAGGTAAGTTGGCTCCGGTCATGAATTGGTTTGTCAATCTAGTGAATTTGTTCATAGAGCCTCATCATGCAATCAGAGTTTTTCTATTATTATCTGATCACATGATAAATATAAAGTCACATGAAACAATATGGCTAGCAGGAGATCCTTGTACAATCAATACCAAGAGGTTTGACCAAGGACAAGTTGGTAGAAAGGATCCTTGAGAACCTAAGTTGTTATCCTTGTACAATCAATACCAAGAGGTTTGACCAAGGACCAGTTGGTAGAAAGGATCCTTGAGAACCTAAGTTGTTATCCTTGTAAAATCAATACCAAGAGGTTTGACCAAGGACCAGTTGGTAGAAAGGATACTTGAGAACCTAAGTTGTTATCCTTGTAAAATCAATACCAAGAGGTTTGATCAAGGAACAGCTGGTAGAAAGGATCCTTAACTGTGAACCTAAGTTGTTATCCTTGTAAAATCAATACCAAGAGGTTTGACCAAGGACCAGCTGGTAGAACGGAATATAAATTGTTATCCTTGTAAAATATAGTTCTGCTTTTATTTATAAGTGTTGGAGGGACTGACATCGAAAAAGCATCTTGGCGTTCGGAGGGGACAATATAGCCAAACCCTGTGTGCTACAGGCTGTGCACATTATAGATCCCTCAAACCCTCACAAAAAGAGCAGGCTAATGCTGGCCTGGGGAAATTTCCCTCATACGACACTGCATGGTATTGCCTGTCTTCATTAACCCGCAAGGTGCAGAAGAGTAGGGCGTAAAACTCGATTCATTTCATTTCTATATTTATTAGTGTATAAATATAAGAGACAGACTGAGGCTAGTTTGGGTGAAATGATCAGCAAGTTAAATCTCCACACATTGAAGAAGAAATCTAATAGAATGAGAGGAAGATTGTCCAATACTATAGGAATCAGTTTACAGGTGGGTTTTTAATATTTATCATTGTACACCATGGATAAACTGTCAGCTTTACCAGCCAATATAGCTGTCTACTTTACTACAGTAAAACCTGGATTATCCGGCATGCGTCGGGACCGCCCGAAAATGCCGGTTTAGACAGGTTCTGGTCTGGCCAGGTTTTATGTAACAGAAGGGGAGATAATCGTGATTTCCGGATGTGGAAAAAACAGTTGAAGATAAAGGCATACATGTGTAATCTACCGATTTCGTCGGGTTTCTACCGCTTTTGCATGCTGACTCAAATCTACCGATTTTTTTTGGGCCTACCGTTTTCAATGTCAAAATTCTTTACCATATTCTTTACTTGTATTTCATTTGCCGGTGACACGCGTTAATCTCACCCCGTAATAACATTATCATTGTCTGATTAATTAATTCCCCGATTAAGATGATAATTTGATCCATTTTTCACCCTATAACGTTTTTATAACAACATCCGGTACACTCTACTTTCGCTTTTATGATTAACCTTAATTTTACCATAAACGAAATTTTGAAGTCTTCACGATAGTTTATATAGTCAATTCTGTGTTATTTATAAATAGCATAGACATCGTTTCAAAATTTGTTTTGTATTATCAGTAGATTTTTAGTCTAAATTTAATAGTATCAGAACTTCGTTTCTTAAAAACGCTTTATAATTTGACTGTAGCATGTAAACAATCATTTATTATATGCATAACAGGCTACTTTCGATATCAAAGTGTCAAAATGGAAGCGTATCACGTGAACAATAGCCGCCGCCTGAGACAATCAACAATTCAATTTTTGTCATAATCCACATTCATTCTTTTTAATTATCAATTGACATCTAATTAGGACATCTATTGTATAATGGTCTAATCATTGTTTTACTGTAACACGAAATCACTTGACCGATGTCGGTGAATAGCTTTTGATGCCGGTTTGTGCAGGTGAAATATAGTTGATTCTGTCATTCGGGACCGACGATTGATGCCAGTGCCGATGTATAGAGGTTGCCGGTTTACAGAGGTTAAATTTAGTTAAGCAATAGAGGAAATATACCGTAGAATTGTGCCGGTTTGAACAGGATTCCGGTACATCCAGGTTCCGGATAATCCAGGTTTTACTGTACTTTCAACTTTTAACCCAAATTTTAAAGTTATATTGCTTGATTTATGATAGTTCAACAAGCATTCTGAACTTCTCTCTAAATTCTACTTGTCTCACTTCTTACCAAATTTTTTCTGTAGGTAAAATATCTGTAAAATGTTTATATCTCCTAGTTCTACAAGTCTATAGATCAAGTGATTTAAAATTAAATGATAGTAGGAAGTTTGGTGTAGGTTCACATTTCTAATATTTTTATTTCAATGTTGTTATAGACAAGAGATGAGAACTTTGAGAGAGAAGAAAATAGATTCCGATGTTTAGAAAAGGCTGTGAAAGTTTTATTAAAAGATGTTCAGTTTTATATAGAAAATTTTCAGGTAGGTCTTATTTATATTGATACATCCTGAATATCATGATATCACCAGACATGTTCTGATGTCACCAGACATGACCTTATATCACCAGACATGATCTGATGTCACCACACATAACCTGATGTCACCAGACATGACCTGTTGTTACCAGACATGACCCTATATCACCAGACATGATCTGATGTCACCAGACATGCCCTGATGTCACCAGACATGACCTGATGTCACCAGACATGATCTGATATCGCCAGACATGACCTGATGTCACCAAGACATGCCCTGATGTCACCAGACATGACCTGATGTCACCAGATATGACCTTATGTCACAAGACAGAACCTGATGTTACCAGACATGACCTAATGTCACCAGATCCCTCATTATTCAACACAATCTGTCCCCAAAATTTTCTTAAATGATTGCTTTGTAACTGTGTATAATGATTAGTTTGTAACTGTGTATTACGATTAGTTTGTAACTGTGTATAACGATTAGTTTGTAACTGTGTATAACGATTAGTTTGTAACTGTGTATAACGATTAGTTTGTAACTGTGTATAACGATTAGTTTGTAACTGTGTATAACGATTAGTTTGTAACTGTGTATAACGATTAGTTTGTAACTGTGTATAACGATTAGTTTGTAACTGTGTGTAACGATTAGTTTGTAACTGTGTATAACGATTAGTTTGTAACTGTGTATAACGATTAGTTTGTAACTGTGTATAACGATTAGTTTGTAACTGTGTGTAACGATTAGTTTGTAACTGTGTATAACGATTAGTTTGTAACTGTGTATAACGATTAGTTTGTAACTGTGTATAACGATTAGTTTGTAACTGTGTATAATGATTAGTTTGTAACTGTGTGTAACAATTAGTTTGTAACTGTGTATAAAGATTAGTTTGTAACTGTGTATAAAGATTAGTTTGTAACTGTGTATAACGATTAGTTTGTAACTGTGTATAACGATTAGTTTGTAACTGTGTAACAATTAGTTTGTAACTGTGTAATATTTCATCCTAACAGGAGAGTATATCATGTGAAGAAAGCTGTGTATTAAATATTGAAGATTTCTATGGCGAAAAGGCTACGGAGGAAGTTAGAAAATTCAAAACTTTGTATCAGAAAATATCTCATCAACATTTTCCACAACTGGTATTTATATAATACTTATTTCTCTCCTTTTTTTTTAAATTTTTCTTGTCTTCATTGAGATCTTATATCTTGGTTCCAGCCCAGGTACCTTATTCTCCATACAGTAGTTATTATTGACTAGAGATATTGATAAATATTAATATTAATAATGTCTATTTGATATATTTAGAGAACTACTATAGAAGAGTTAGTTATTATTGACTAGAGATATTGATAAATATAAATATTAATAATGTCTATTTGATATATTTAGAGAACTACTATAGAAGAGTTAGTTATTATTGACTAGAGATATTGATAAATATAAATATTAATAATGTCTATTTGATATATTTAGAGAACTACTATAGAAGAGTTAGTTATTATTGACTAGAGATATTGATAAATATAAATATTAATAATGTCTATTTGATATATTTAGAGAACTACTATAGAAGAGTTAGTTATTATTGACTAGAGATATTGATAAATATAAATATTAATGATGCTATTTGATATATTTAGAGAACTACTATAGAAGAGTTAGTTATTATTGACTAGAGATATTGATAAATATAAATATTAATAATGTCTATTTGATATATTTAGAGAACTACTATAGAAGAGTTAGTTATTATTGACTAGAGATATTGATAAATATAAATATTAATGATGTCTATTTGATATATTTAGAGAACTACAGTAGAAGAGTTAGTTATTATTGACTAGAGATATTGATAAATATAAATATTAATGATGTCTATTTGATATATTTAGAGAACTACAGTAGAAGAGTTAGTTATTATTGACTAGAGATATTGATAAATATAAATATTAATGATGTCTATTTGATATATTTAGAGAACTACAGTAGAAGAGTTAGTTATTATTCCCCTCAATAAACTGACTGTGATGTTTAATGGACCTATTAAAGTTATAGAGAAGCGGTTTGATAAACTACTAGATTATGATAATTTATTTAAAAAATCCAAGGACACAGGAAAGGTAAATAGTTCTGTTTTAAATTAGTGGGTTGGGGCAGACAAAAGCTGAAGCACCCCCCTTCATCATACTTCCTTGAGGCCATGGAAATACAAGTGAGGGAAATTCATTGTGTCCAAACCACACCCCATTCGTCATATTTCCTCGAGACCATGGTAATACATGTGAGGGAAATTTCCCATTTAACATATAGTTTGTACACTGCATGGTGTGGAGTGAGATGAAAAATAATAAGTAAAATTTCACCATATTAGACCAATTCTAAAGGGATACTGCATCTTACAGTGAACATAAAATTTTAGTTCTCAAGAATGGTCAATATGAGTATATATTCATCAGTAAATCTACCTGGTGTTATAAAGTAACAGAATCTCTGTAAAATCTGTAAAACTTACAAAACAGTCATTTTATGAAAACCACTTAATCAATTTATTTGTTTTCAATAAACAAATGTATATTTATGGATTATTACTTTGGTTTTTGATATTTAGTTTTTTATGTTATTTATGGTAGCAGGTTTATTTACTTATGAATAGAGCTCTTATTGGCTAAGTTTAAAATTTTAATATTTATGTTCATTCTAAGGCCTATGATCCCTATTGTTGGTTACGAGTTCATGCTGTTATAGAACCTACACGCCCTGGAAGGCTAGGACTACATATTACATCTGTATGCTATTGTATAACCTTCATGCACTGGAAGGCTAAGACTACATCTTGTTCACATGATACGGAAAGTCTGTGCCGTTTGAATGGTGTTGGCCAGTCTGTCAGCATTGCTGGTGTCGAAAGGTTGGTTTGAGTCGATGGAATCCTAGAGTTTCCTTTTTTCCTTGTTTGTGTGATATGTGTATGTAATTTATCCTTGTTCATATATTGTTTATTAAAGGCATTACTATGTTTTCTAATAATTGTCTTACGCTATAAAATCGTTCCTAAACTAACAACTTGTTATTTTCAGTACAATGAAGCTCTTGACTCGGCCAAGAATGATTATGAAGCTATGAATGCTCAGTTACTGGATGAACTTCCTAAATTATATAGACTTGTGTATCAAGTCTTTACCGATTGTATGAGATGTTTTATACAAGCACAGAAAAAATATTTAGATATATCATTGCAGGAAACTTATACTATACTAGACGTGAGTATTAACTTCAAACATGGGAATATTTTTATATTTTGAATTTTCTGTCAAGGAGGCCATTTGTCTAAAGGTTTGTGTTCAAGGCTTTACAGTTTGACAGAAAGCAAAAACTTTATTTTACAAGGATAATAACGCTAGGTTCACAGTTAAGAATTCTGTCTACCAGCTAATCCTTGGACAAACTTCTTGGTGTTTACAAGGATAACAACTGAAGTTCACAAGGATCCTGTCTACTAGCTAATCCATGGACAAATCTCTTGGTGTGTTACAAGGATAACAACTGAAGTTCACAAGGATCCTGTTTTACCAGCTATCCTTGGCACCTCTTGGTGTTACAAGGATAACAACTTGGTTCACAAGATCCTTCTACCAATCCTTGGCAAACTCTTGGTGTTTACAAGGATAACAACTGAAGTTCACAAGGATCCTGTCTACCAGCTAATCCTTGGACAAACCTCTTGGTGTTTACAAGGATAACAACTGAAGTTCACAAGGATTCTGTCTACCAGCTTGTCCTTGGACAAACCTCTTGGTGTTTACAAGGATAACAACTGAAGTTCACAAGGATCCTGTCTACCAGCTTGTCCTTGGACAAACCTCTTGGTGTTTACAAGGATAACAACTGAAGTTCACAAGGATCCTGTTACAGCTAGTCCTTGGACAAACCTCTTGGTGTTTACAAGGATAACAACTGAAGTTCACAAGGATCCTTTACCAGCTAATCCTTGGACAAACCTCTTGGTGTTTACAAGGATAACAACTGAAGTTCACAAGGATCCTGTCTACAGCTAATCCTTGGACAAACCTCTTGGTGTTTACAAGGATAACAACTGAAGTTCATAAGAATCCTGTCTACCAGCTAATCCTTGGACAAACTTCTTGGTGTTTACAAGGATAACAACTGAAGTTCACAAGGATCCTGTCTACTAGCTAATCCTTGGACAAACCTCTTGGTATTGAGTTTACAAGGATAACAACTGAAGTTCACAAGGATCCTGTCTACCAGCTTGTCCTTGGACAAACCTCTTGGTGTTTACAAGGTTAACAACTGAGGTTCGCAAGGATCCTTTCTACCAGCTAGTCCACAATTGCTCGTAAACACTCTAGAAGGTTCAATTCTTGACGGATTTTGATTCAAGATCAATGCTGCCAGTGGGCGTATATTACCTTGCCTGGCAAGCTATTTTCAATCTTTGTTATTGTTTTATTCTGAATCCAAATATTTCCTGTATTTTCAGCTGCCGTTTGTTTTGGGATCGGGAGAAAGTTTTATAGAAACATTTAATGTTAAACATACCATAGTATTAGATAGGATCTCGGGCTTGAGTTTTATTCCTCGAGGATTTAACCCTAAATACGATAGTCTCCATCGTCAAGACAGTATTAAAACAGAGAGGAAAAAACGAGTATCTGAACCTGGGCTGGTAAAAACTTCACTGGTAAGTGGCTCTGGGAGCCCCGCTATTGGGTTTTAAGTGGTTAGGGTTTATAATTGGGTATTGTAAGTGCTAATTAACATTTGAGTCTATACTATTCATACTATGTCTAATGTTAAATTTTCAATCAAACCTCTGTGACTCTATATTTTACATGGGTCAGGATTGGGGGGGGGGGGGAGTTAGGGGGTAGGGAGGAATGAGGATGACCAACAGACACAATACTCTATCTACATAGAGATAATGTTTAAAGACCAGTGTTTGCCCGTAACATAGCCTTTGTGTTTCCTCCCTTTGTGTGTCCCTTTCCATTTGCATTTCCCTTTATATTTCCCTATGTGTTTTTTCTTTGTATTTCCCTTTGTATTTCCCCATGTGTTTTTTCTTTGTATTTCCCTTTGTAATTTCTTCCCTTTCTGTTTCCCTTTGTGTTTCCATTTGTATTTCCCTCTGTGTTTCCTTCCCTTTGTGTTTCCCTTTGTACTTCCCTTTATATTTCCCTCTGTGTTTCCCTTTGTGTTTCCATTTGTATTTCCCTTTGTGTTTCCTTCCCTTTGTACTTCCCTTTATATTTCCCTCTGTGTTTCCCTTTGTGTTTCCATTTGTATTTCCCTTTGTGTTTCCCTCTGTGTTTCCATTTGTATTTCCATTTGTGTTTCCCTTTGTGTTTCCTTCCCTTTGTGTTTCCTTCCCTTTATGTTTCCATTTGTATTTCCCTTTGTGTTTCCCTTTGTATTTCCATTTGTACTTCCCTTTGTGTTTCCCTTTGTGTTTCTATTTCCCTTTGTATTTCCCTTTGTATTTCCTGTTATATCGGAATTAGAAGATGATCAGAGATAAATAAAAGCGTTGGAATAAAAGCAATAAAAGGGGGAACAATGAGGAAGACAAGATGTAATTTTTATATTTATACTTAGGGCCCAGAGAGTGTACAAAGTGAAAGTCAAAAAGTATATGTAATTCAGCAGTTCCCAAGCGAGAAGTTATACCAGGTGAATAAGAACTATCAGGCTAGTGATTTGATGGATTTAAGTTTACACCAGGGAACGGTGGTAGGTGTATTAAAGGAACAGGATCCGATGGGAAATAAAGACAAGTGGTTTGTAGATGATGGCGGTGAGTTATAGATAGATATCTCATTCCGTTTCTTAAAATAATTTACAAGATTTTGACGAAAGAAATGGCATTTTGAATAGTGAGAGATAATCTTAGTTCTTGTTCCAGTCATCTGAATGGTTAATCAATTTTAACTTATCCAATTAGATTCCAGTATTTTACCATACTTAAGGTTTTTGAAAATAAGGTCCCTGGTTGAAGGGTTTGTAGTATTGATCAATCAAAGATCCTTTAATAATTTTTACTACTTTTATCTACAGTGAAGTGAGTTATGGTAGAATACTTTCTCATTTAATAAGAGTTCCACATAAGGGAAATAACTCATGAACACATTTTCAGACCACATTGGTAAATTTTACAACAAACTTGTTAGAAACAGGTCTTATCGAGATGTTCCTGACTGACAGAATTATATACTATTTCATGCAGACGTTATTTTGTATTGCAGGTAATAAAGGTTTCATTCACAAATCAGCATTATCTCCCTTTCAAACTAGTTTATACTCGGATCCAGTAGGTGGCAGCACTGTGTCTACTTCTAGTCTACTGGATGATCAGGTATCGGAGGACTATACTCCTATTATAATGGGAGTAAACAAGCCCAAACCGACATTTGAAGAGAAATTACAAGAAGAAATGGATGACATACTGGATGATCTAGACAATGATAGTCAAGATTATGTTTTACCAGAAATACAAGAGGTAAATAGAGTATTCGCTACCTAAAAACAAAGTTCTAGACAGTATGAATGCCTCAATTTGGCTGCAATATGAATAAGATTATTGCAAGGTTTATAATAGATGTCTAGATGATCAAAGAAAGAACAGGATAACAACTTAGGTTCACACATCCGCCTTGACAGGGATCTTTGGCCAAACCTCTTGGCATTGATCTTTCCCGGATAATCCGTACCCATTTACAACTGGGTGGACTGGAATTATGAGTGAAGATGACTTATTCAATGTCATCGGACTTTCACATGCTCATCAAATGTTGATGATCAAGATCAGAACCCTTTAATGGCCACCATTTGGTTTACGTAACTGAGCGAAATGCTATAACAAACCTCAGTAATTTTTTTTTCTTGCAGTATTATTATTCCGAGTTTAGTTTTACGGCCCGAAATCAAAATGAGGTGACATTATTCGAGGGACAGGTAGTTACAGTATTAGCTAAACATGACTTAAACGGAAACACTGAATGGTGGTTAGTTGATGCTGATGGTAACCATGGTTATGTCCCTAGCAACTATCTGAAACCAATGTGATATTTGGTGATTGACTGATGGTAACCCTGGTCATGTCCCTAGCAACTATCTGAAGCCAATGTGATCTGTGATGTTCTACTGATGGCAACCATGGTCATGTCCCTAGCAGCTATCTGAAGCCAATGTGATCTGTGGTGATCTACTGATGGTAACCATGGTTATGTCCCTAGCAACTATCTGAAGCCAATATGATCTGCAGTGATTTTCTGATGGTAACCATGGTTATGTCCTTAGCAACTATCTGAAACATATGTGATCTTTGGTGATAGGCTGAATGTAACCATGGTTATGTCCCTCACAACTATCTGAAACATATGTGATCTTTGGTGATCTACTGATGGTAACCATGGTTATGTCCCTAGCAACTATCTGAAACAAATGTGATCTGTGGTGATAGGTTGCTTGTGACTATGGTTATGTCCCTAGCAACTATATGCAACCAATGTGATCTCTGGTGATGGTGATAAGCTGATGGTAACTACTAACCATGGTTATATATGACACAGCTATCTAAAACCGGTTGGATCTTAAGTGATTTGAGGTACCGTACCTGGTGGAAATAATGTGATATCTGATGTGATGTGATGTGATGGGCTGAGTGGTGACCGAGTCACCTGTGACTCTTACATGCTGATGGTTTTATTCTCCTAACAACTGCCTTCATCTACTGTGATTCTGTATTACTATAAGATATTTATTTGTTTGTGTTTGTGTAGAACCATAAATGGCCTTTATTAGTTTAACATGGAGAAATGTTTATCGTTGTTACGGAAATCACAGAAGAAGGTTTTTTATCATTTTTTTATTGCAAAAACTACTAACAAATAACTTCTTAAAATAATCACTGGTTCTATCATATCATATCTGTGTCTAATACCTTGACTACAATATTCACTTTTCTTATATCTACACAATGTCAATGTATTACAAACTGTGTCTTATACCTTGACTACAATAGTCACTTTTCTTATATCTACACAATGTCAATGTATTACAAACTGTGTCTTATACCTTGACTACAATAGTCACTTTTCTTATATCTACACAATGTCAATGTATTACAAACTGTGTCTTATACCTTGACTACAATAGTCACTTTTCTTATATCTACACAATGTCAATGTATTACAAACTGTGTCTTATACCTGGACTACAATAGTCACTTTTCTTATATCTACACAATGTCAATGTATTACAAACTGTGTCTTATACCTGGACTACAATAGTCACTTTTCTTATATCTACACAATGTCAATGTATTACAAACTGTGTCTTATACCTGGACTACAATAGTTAAAGTTTGTAATACCTCAACATTGCTGTGATGGTCCTAAGATAAAAGACCATAAATCTTCTATTGACTATTAAACATAAGTATTATAAACGTTATTGTCTTTCAAATCTTCATTTAATGTGCATAATAATATACAATAATAAACCCTTTAATATACAATAATAAACAACAATAAACCCTTTAATATACAATAATATACAATAATAAACCCTTTAATATACAATAATAAACAATAATATACCATGTAATATCAATATATTATTAATGGCATTTCATATCAGCAATAATACACAGTAAAATAATGTATTTTCTTATATCTTTTAATACTAGCTTGTGGTTGGCTGGTCCAGTTTAAATTACTGATTAATCTGCTGAAATTGAAAGTAGATTGCTATTATTTATGTTGTACATTGTTCATGTTAATATATATTTCTTGTATTGATAAGAGCTGTTCTCAGTACTCTTTGAGGGAGCCGTGGTGGCTCAGTGAGTTAGATGCGTACTTGCTAACCAGAAGGTACATGTCGAGATGAACTTTCAAATTTTTCATCCCAGTTTCCCCTGTCAGTGATGCAGGTCTGAGGGGGTCTCTTAATTTGATTCACAATCTTTGTCAGCTTGTTATCACTTTTCATTTTGGGCTTTTCTCTAATAAGGGTAAGGAAAGATCCCTCATGCATGTCTCTGATGAAAATTGTGTCCAACCCCAGTGGCCCTCCCATTTCCATTTGTTTTTTGAATAATTCTGCCTGTTGTGGTAATTTTGTTTATTCTTCCCGAGGGGTATCATGTATTTTACTAAATTTTGAAGAATTATGTTTATGGAGAGAATTTTCATATTTTTGTGTGAAGAAGAACTCCATTTAACACTTTTACATCACTCTATTTGTTTTACATCACTCTATTTGTTTTACATCACTCTGTTTGTTTTACATCACCTTTTTTCTTTTACATCACTCTATTTGTTTTACATCACTCTGTTTGTTTTACATCACTCTTTTTCTTTTTACATCACTCTATTTCTTTTACATCACTCTTTTTCTTTTACATCACTCTATTTGTTTTACATCACTCTATTTCTTTTACATCACTCTTTTTCTTTTACATCACTCTATTTGTTTTACATCACTCTATTTATTTACATCACTCTATTTCTTTTACATCATTCTATTTGTTTTACATCACTCTATTTGTTTTACATCACTCTATTTCTTTTACATCACTCTATTTCTTTTACATCACTCTATTTCTTTTACATCACTCTATTTATATTTATTTCCTATTTTAAGTTTTAATATAATCATTGCATTCCATTTAATCATCTGCTTTATCATACAGGTAATATATCTGTAATTATTTGAATAATGAAGACAGTTTTTATGGTATACTACACCTCAATTTAATACAATAATACACAACGTTTCAACAATTTACACTGTTCTCATCAGGTGAACAAGACTCAAATCCAAACGAGTGACAGTGTAATTTTTTGAAACGTTGTGTATTATTGTTATTAAAACTGTGTTTATTATTCATGTGCTTCCTACCCCTAAATATCGCTTAATGATTATTTCATTATTTAGATAATACCCAGCTACAGCATTCTTCATCTGTATCTATTGTATTTATCATATCATACACTTGGTGTGTTCAGGATGCTTTAAAATACTTCACCAATAACTTGATGCTTTAATTCTATTTAATATCAACTTGTTTAACAAACTGAACTTTACTGTTGTCTGAAAGTGATACAGCGTCTTAGCATGAACATAAAATTTAAGTTCTCAAGAATGGTCAATATGAGTATATATTCATCAGTGAACTTACCTGGTGTCAAGTTACAGAATCTCTGTAAAACTCACAAAACTAAGTAGTTAATTAATTTATGAAGCTTCTTTCAATAATCAATGCATTTTTTTTGATTATCAGATTAAGGATTCTGTTATGTTATTTATGACAGCAGGTTTATCTACTGATGAATATATACTCTTATTGACCAAGTTTAAGATTTGATGATTTATCAGATTATATAAGGATTCTGTTATGTTATTTATGACAGCAGGTTTATCTACTGATGAATATATACTATTATTGACCAAGTTTAAGATTTGATGATTTATCAGATTATATAAAGATTCTGTTATGTTATTTATGACAGCAGGTTTATCTACTGATGAATATATACTCTTATTGACCAAGTTTAAGATTTGATGATTTATCAGATTATATAAGGATTCTGTTATGTTATTTATGACAGCAGGTTTATCTACTGATGAATATATACTATTATTGACCAAGTTTAAGATTTGATGATTTATCAGATTATATAAAGATTCTGTTATGTTATTTATGACAGCAGGTTTATCTACTGATGAATATATACTCTTATTGACCAAGTTTAAGATTTGATGATTTATCAGATTATATAAGGATTCTGTTATGTTATTTATGACAGCAGTTATATCTACTGATGAATATATACTATTATTGACCAAGTTTAAGATTTGATGATTTATCAGATTATATAAGATTCTGTTATGTATTTATGACAGCAGGTTTATCTACTGATGAATATATACTATTATTGACCAAGTTTAAGATTTGATGATTTATCAGATTATATAAGATTCTGTTATGTTATTTATGACAGCAGTTTATCTACTGATGAATATATACTATTATTGACAAGTTTAAGATTTGATGATTTATCAGATTATATAAAGATTCTTTATGTTATTTATGACAGCAGGTTTATCTACTGATGAATATTACTATTATTGACCAAGTTTAAGATTTGATGATTTATCAGATTATATAAGGATTCTGTTATGTTATTTATGACAGCAGTTTATCTACTGATGAATATATACTATTATTGACCAAGTTTAAGATTTGATGATTTATCAGATTATATAAGGATTCTGTTATGTTATTTATGACAGCAGGTTTATCTACTGATGAATATATACTTTATTGACCAAGTTTAAAAATGTTTGAGTTTACAGATTCATTAAGACTTCTGTATTTATTTATGACTAGCAGGTTTATCTACTGAGAATATATACTTTATTGACCAAGTTTAGTTTGATGATTATCGATTATATAAGATTCTGTTATGTATTTATGCAGCAGGTATATCTACTGATGAATATATACTCTTATTGACCAAGTTTAAGATTTGATGATTTATCAGATTATATAAGGATTCTGTTATGTTATTTATGACAGCAGGTTTATCTACTGATGAATATATATTTATAGACCAAGTTTAAAAATTTATCGATTATAATGTTATTTAAGACTGCAGTATTCTATTATGGGCAATAGCTTGGTACATTTGACTCTAACAAGTAATAAGTTTTCGATACCAATGTTTTTTACTAACGGCAATATTTTTATTATTATAGTATTAGCTTTAATTTATTTATTTATTTATCATATTTTGGAGTATTAAATTGTTTCTAACATTCTACATTCTAAGTGTATTATAATTTATTTTTAACATTGCTTAAAAACTTTACTGATACTAATATTTACACTGCAGGGCAATACCTTGGTGACCTTTGACCTAAAAGAAAAGTGTCCATCTAATAATTTTGCAAAGATCTTTACCCATACTCAGAATTAAATAATTAGCATTTGGTGGAGAAAATCATTGGAATTCTTTCTGTTAAACTTTGAATTGTAGATTGAAATATTGTGGTAAAGCTTTGTTACAATAGCACAGATACAGGCATGTTGATACAACCTACAGTGAAAGAGAAATTGTCAGTGCAGAGCCATTTTGTAATTTTTTTACTTGACTCGCTATGTCTTGAAGATCGAAATAGAACAGGGAAGGGAGGGGTGTTCTCATTGGCAATATTTCTCCTACTGACTTTTAATCAAGAACTAAATATAATATTATACCAGGTTTGTTAAGCATTCAATTGTTTTTATTTTGCCTCTGTTAAATTCTTATCAATAAATATTTCTATAATAATGTAATTGTTTATTTCTGTGTTAGATGGTGATGAGAACATTGAAATGTGATTATATACCTCCCTTTCTATTACAGCTCATAATATATTTTATCTGACTAACAAGATCAGGGTCGACCAATACATCGCTGTTCATTTCAATACACCGACGGCCTCACTTCCTCTTTTTACTGACTTCAGTTCAAGATTCAAATACACATAATGACAAACAAAGTCTCAGTTTGTATCAGGCTCAGTAGTTGGTACATGTGTTAAGAACAGGGCTGTTGATTTGGCTCTTTATGCCGGACATGACCGGCAGTCATGCCAAAATGACCATTTGCAAATAGGCTCCGCCGGACATCAAGTATAGGTCAGTGACGTTAAAAAAAGCAATCATGTTTAGACAATGAGATTCCTAACACTACGGTCATTTAATTTATTTAATTAAGAGATTAACGGTAAGTGGTGGTTAATTAACAATGAATTTATTGACAATTATTAATCGGCTTCCGGAAAACTTAAAAAATTGGGTTTTGAGGCTATATATGAAACTACTGCAAAGCTTAATTCAGTGGAAATTGTAACTGCTTCAATGCCAAGGAAGTTTTTACTCAATTATGAGATCTTTGGCCATATTATCCTGTATTGAATACCTAGTTACCAGGAATAGGACACAAGGATAATTAGGAGACATTTTAAATGTGTGACCTCGCTGAACTACTTTTCTATTCTGGTAAATATCATGACCCTTAACATCATTCAACTGATTAAGTCTGGTGTTGTAATTTATAGATGACATATATAAACAGACTCACAGAATGACTATATTTATTGCCATAAAACAAATCACAGAATCTATCAATAACAATTATTTATTATCTCCCTTTACAAATTAAACTATAAAATTGATCTAGATTCCAATTGGTGCCATTTGATTTGTGACTTCTGGTTTTTTTTTCCTTCTAATTCTGGCCTTAATTGGTCCACAAATTTTCTATTCTGTTTTCCATCAAGTTTAGGTTTGTCCGCACATCCTATTACTCCTGGACCAGAACTCACTAATCAAATGGCCTACTTTAAAATTTTCAACAAATAATATAGTAATATCTTTATTTTAGATATTTTAATAACCCATGAATAAACATTAGCCTATTATAGAATTAATACTGGTCACATGATCACCGAAATTATATTACAAAAACAACCAGGTATAAAATATTGCGTAGAAAGAAATTGTTCTCCTGTATCACATTTTACAATCTTAGGATTTTTCCCCGGATGCCTTTTTTTTTAATCGTTCTTTCACCCAATCAACAGACACAAACCAGAAAGAATCGGGTTTAAAAATACCGCGAGCTATCCAACCCATTTCCTCGGTATTAGAAATGACATGTAGATGCAGATGTTGTACACTGTTAAAGGGAGGCCAATGAAATCCTAATCTAACATCTTCTACATTCCCTCCCTGTTCTATTAAAACTTGCCTACCAATGGATTCTAGTTTTTCTACTATTGGCAGCTGTTCTGAAGTCAACTGTTTAGGGTTTGGGATATGTTCCTTAGGTATCACCAAATAATGATGACTTGTGCATGGTTTAATGTCTTCAAAAACAACATAATCCTCTTCTTCATAAATTATTCTAGTTTTTGGATCCTTCCCATTTCCAATTTCACAAAAAATACACTTTTTATCACCCATTTTAACCTGATATCAATAAAATCATAATAAACAAGAGTTATGTTCTCTTGATTAAAGGGACATAACTCTACTTTGTGTAGAAATATTATCCAGTAACATTCACTAACACCTCACTAACTACCTAATTATATATTTGGTTTAAAAAAAACTTAATAATAACAAAACAATGCTGTAGGCTTAAGGTCAAAATGAGGACCAAAATGCATAATTACTTTCCCAAAATCAGCTCAAATGGTTTATTTACATGGTTGGGGTAGAATATTTAAATCAATAAGAAACAATAGGTGACTGGTAGGGACTGGCTGAGTTCAAAATAGGCATAAACTATATCTGGAGTTCATTATAATAAACAACATCAATTCATCAATAATATTTGGTGGCTCACTGCACTACATCTTATTATTTGAATATATTATATTATCTTATTATTTATGTCTTTTGGAATTGGAGAACTAAATTTTTTATTTAAATTTTATTTAATGTCACTTACCACAGACCTATTATGTGTTATATAGAGGCCTACTACTTTTCTTTAATTTAAGCAACGTTTCAATTAACATACAGGAATCTTTATCAAGCTATACAATAAAAGATGCTTGATAGAAATTAAAGAGAAGTAGTATATGATAATTGTGTTTTTTATATAATGTTCTATCTACTATACCCACATACCTATAGGCCTATCTAATATATCTTGAAGTAACAGTACGGACATAATATTCAAAAATTTTAAACTTGACCAATAAGAGTATATATTCATCAAAAATTTTGGAAAAAAAAATTTTCCCTGCCTTTCGGGCAAAAAAAATAACAAAACCCCAAAAAACAATAATATATAATCTCATTAATCCAAAAGACTTGATTTGTAAAAACGCTGAATAAATTGATTAATAATCAATAATTACTTAGTTTTATGATTTTTCCAGATTTTACAGAGATTCTGTTACTGTATGACACCAGGTAAGGTTCACTGATGAATATATACTCATATTGACCATTCTTGAGCATTTAATTTTGTACTGTCAATAGAAGACCAGCACAACCAGTCTTAAATTAATAACAATCCAAGGACTTGAAAATATTAAAAAAGAACATATCTTGTACAAAAACATTTTCTTCTAGTTTGTTTAGAAACGGAATAACAGCAGAAAAATTCTCCACGTTAACGTAATTGATTTCTGGGTTGAAACCACACATACATATTTTACCTTGTCCATATTGTTTAGTAACCGTGGCAACCTGATTTTGAGCACCATTATATTTGGCCAGGATCTGATTAGTAGCGTCAGTTTTAAAAGAATAATAACCATTGCGATGACACAGAGCGAGTTTTTGAGTACTATTTCGACCACAGATCTCAATTTCTACCAATTTCAGCCCAGCATCACCTTCCAAGTTGTTGTTGGTTTTATCTGAAAATGTTAAAAAATACACGATTTCAACATAATATAAAATATAACCAGAATTAAAATAAACCAATGGCAATAAACAGAGTCTACAATATCAATAATTTCACTATAGTAAAGAGACACAGATGGAATTTCGTGGGTTGATTTCAATCCTGAATAATCACATAGGCTATTAAAACAGTCTTTTGTCTGATCTTATCTTAAAAAAATAGGTTTCTACAGAAGACGATTGAATAATGGGTTATTATTAATTAAGTTTCTACAGAAGACCATTGAATAATGGGTTATTATTAATTAAGTTTCTACAGAAGACGATGGAATAATGGGTTATTATTAATTAAGTTTCTACAGAAGACCATTGAATAATGGGTTATTATTAATTAAGTTTCTACAGAAGAAGATTGAATAATGGTT
The DNA here is from genome assembly GCA_030562195.1 of Nipponacmea schrenckii. Classification (NCBI taxonomy): domain Eukaryota; kingdom Metazoa; phylum Mollusca; class Gastropoda; family Lottiidae; genus Nipponacmea; species Nipponacmea schrenckii. The sequence continues at coordinate 37,535,665 of CM060201.1, forward strand.
ATTATTAATTAAGTTTCTACAGAAGACGATGGAATAATAGGTTATTATTAATTAAGTTTCTACAGAAGACAATGGAATAATGGGTTATTATTAATTAAGTTTCTACAGAAGACGATTGAATAATGGGTTATTATTAATTAAGTTTCTACAGAAGAAGATTGAATAATGGGTTATTATTAATTAAGTTTCTACAGAAGAAGATTGAATAATGGGTTATTATTAATTAAGTTTCTACAGAATAAGACTGAATAATGGGTTATTATTAATTAAGTTTCTACAGAAGACCATTGAATAATGGGTTATTAATAATTAAGTTTCTACAGAAGACGATTGAATAATGGGTTATTATCAATTAAGTGTAGAGGGTTAGATGTAATCATGTCATTTCCTTGTGAGAAATTCTACTGGCTATCGAATGAAGGATAGGTCTAAAACTATAAAACTTAGCATCAGTTGAAATGAATCTAAATAAGTAAACAACTAAAGGGTTTATGATTAAAAGTAAAAAATGGTTCAATGTTCAACCATGGGCTCAATCAAACAATGGATTTCTCATTTATATAAATCACTTACCAACAAATTCTTGTGTGATGGGAAGGACTGATGAACTTTGACCTATAGTCAATAATCTACCACCTTTATTTACAAACGATTTTAAATTATCGCTAGATTTCAACCAATCAGAGTCATCAGAATTATCACCAATAACAACCAGTTTACAATTGGTCTGCCAAGTATCTAAAAATAGAATTAGTTTTACTTCTAAGAAGAAACCTGATGGTCCAGGGTTGAATTCTGGCAGATTTTTCAGCCCTATTTCCCCTGTGTCAGTGATGCAGGTCATGGGGACTGACATGGAAAAAGTGTCTAGTCATTTGAAAAGGACATCAAACCGAGGCTTCAGGTTGGTATGTTAAAGATCCCTGTATATCTGTATATCAGGTATATTAAGATATTTAACTACTGATAACTCACCATTCTGTATATCAGGTATATTAAGATATTTAACTACTGATAACTCACCATTCTGTATATCAGGTATATTAAGATATTTAACTACTGATAACTCACCATTCTGTATATCAGGTATATTAAGATATTTAACTACTAATAACTCACCATTCTGTATATCAGGTATATTAAGATATTTAACTACTGATAACTCACCATTCTGTATATCTGGTATATTAAGATATTTAACTACTGATAACTCACCATTATGTATATCAGGTATATTAAGATATTTTACTGCTGATAACTCACCATTCTGTATATCAGGTATATTAAGATATTTTACTACTGATAACTCACCATTCTGTATATCTGGTATATTAAGATATTTAACTATTGATAACTCACCATTCTGTATATCAGGTATATTAAGATATTTAACTACTGATAACTCACCATTCTGTATATCAGGTATATTAAGATATTTAACTACTGATAACTCACCATTCTGTATATCAGGTATATTAAGATATTTAACTACTGATAACTCACCATTCTGTATATCAGGTATATTAAGATATTTAACTACTGATAACTTACCATTATGTATATCAGGTATATTAAGATATTTAACTACTAATAACTCACCATTCTGTATATCAGGTATATTAAGATATTTAACAAACTGATAACTCACCATTCTGTATATCAGGTATATTAAGATATTTAACAAACTGATAACTCACCATTCTGTATATCAGGTATATTAAGATATTTAACTAATGATAACTCACCATTCTGTATATCAGGTATATTAAGATATTTAACTAATGATAACTCACCATTCTGTATATCTGGTATATTAAGATATTTAACTGTATATTGAGTTGTATCTATTAGAGATAGGAATATCTCCATCAATAACAAGCTACTAGAGGTTTTATCATGGCCGCCGTTTCGTACAATATACACCACGTTTCTGGGTATTGGTCGTAAACTATAGTAGGTACTGTTATTTTCTAGTATTTCTTCCCTACCCTCACCTACAGAATAATAAGAAAACAGATTTAACCACAAAATAAAAACAGACAGAAACGGTGATTTTTTTACAAGATATCAAAGTTATGTTCTGGATCATTTCTACCAGCTGGTAAATAGATTCTTGGTATTAATCTTTCCTGGATTATACATTCAATACCTATGCAATGTTTTTATAAATTAATATATTATGATTAGCGACATCATAAAAAACACTTAGTCTTAGTCAAATTGCAGGAACCAATGATGTCTGATTGAAAATTAGAATGGTGTAAATTGATGCAATCAGTGTCCCTGATACACATACAAAATATAGAAAACCTCTTTACAATCTCTTTAACAGAACTGTTTAGTTTTAGTAGAATTACAGAAACCACAGACGTCTGATTGGAAATTAGAATGGTGTAAATTGATGCTAACAGTGTCTCTGATACACATACAAAATATAGAAAACCTCTTTACTATCTCTTTAATAGAACTGTTTAGTTTTAGTAGAATTACAGGAACTACAGACGTCTGATTGAAAATTAGAATGATGTAAATTGATGTTATCAGTGTCTCTGATACACATATAAAAAATAGAAAACCTCTTTACAATCTCTTTAATAGAACCGTTTAGTTTTAGTAGAATTACAGAAACCACAGACGTCTGATTGGAAATTAGAATGATGTAAATTGATGCTACCAGTGTCTCTGATACACATACAAAATATAGAAAACCTCTTTACAATCTCTTTAATAGAACTGTTTAGTTTTAGTAGAATTACAGAAACCACAGACGTCTGATTGAAAATTAGAATAGTGTAAATTGATGATATCAGTGTCTCTGATACACATACAAAATATAGAAAACCTCTTTACAATCTCTTTAAAGGGATAATAGGCGTTAGAATACACTCGTCCTACGGCTTATATTTGTGTTTCATATTGACTATTAGTTAAATAAGTATGAATCCCACACTTTACCAAATTTTAAAAAGCAACAATAAAAATATATTCGGAATTTTAAAAAAAAGTGAGCTAGCGACGATTCCATTCAGTTTGAGAATAAAAGCGTCTGGTAAATCAAAGCTAAAACATCATTATGGAATTCAACAGTAGGGGTCAAGGACGCGTGAAAACTCACATGTTAGAATAACTTCCCTTTATATTTACACGATTTAAAAATCAAAATTTAGAAAGCCTCTTTAGACTGTTTCATTAGCTTATAAGGTGCAGAAGATTATGATGTAAATCTCCATTCATTTCCTAACAATCTCTTCAATATAAATTATAATTATAATCCAAGTTAATATGATTCTACTCACATTTTAATCTGAAGTTCCAGTCGTCTTTAAATTCTAAAATCTCAGCCTTGAAAAGATTATTATCCCTGAGAGAATTCACCATAATCTCTTGTCCAGGTTGAAACAGGTGATGTTCACAAAACTCAGCGAATATCTGAGATCGTGACTTCGTTAAATTCTCTTCTAAATTGAAACAGATTTGAGCAAAGAGTTTCTCCCGACTGACATATTTTCCACGAAGTTCACATCTGATACTGGTTGCTAGGCGACTCAACCCTGGATCTCCCCAAATATCAGAATTAACATTTAAACCAATTCCAAGTATTGTCAGGTGTTTTGCAGGTAGTGATCCTGGAATAATAAACAAAATATTTATTTTCAAAAAACTTGCTTGATAAAGATTCCTGTATGTGAATTGAAAAGTTGCTTAAATTAAAGAGAAGTAGTATATCTATAATAGTGGTCTTATTTATCTAAAGTTACTATATCTATTATTGTATAACTTGATAAAGATTGCTGTATGAGAATTGAACGTTGTTTAAATTAAAGAGAAGTAGTATATCTATAATAGTGGTCTTATTTATCTAAAGTTACTATATCTATTATTGTATAACTTGATAAAGATTGCTGTATGTGAATTGAAACATTGCTTAAATTAAAGAGAAGTAGTATATCTATAATAGTGGTGTTATTTATCTAAAGTTACTATATCTATTATTGTATAACTTGATAAAGATTGCTGTATGAGAATTGAAACGTTGCTTAAATTAAAGAGAAGTAGTATATCTATAATAGTGGTCTTATTTATCTAAAGTTACTATATCTATTATTGTATAACTTGATAAAGATTGCTGTATGAGAATTGAAACATTGCTTAAATTAAAGAGAAGTAGTATATCTATAATAGTGGTCTTATATATCTAAAGTTACTATATCTATTATTGTATAACTTGATAAAGATTGCTGTATGTGAATTGAAACGTTGCTTTTAAAATTTAAAAAGAAGTAGGATATCTATAATAGTGGTCTTATATTTTCTAAAGTTACTATATCTATTATTGTATAACTTGATAAAGATTGCTGTATGTGAATTGAAACGTTGCTTAAATTAAAGAGAAGTAGGATATCTATAATAGTGGTCTTATTTATCTAAAGTCACTATATCTATTATTGTATAACTTGATAAAGATTGCTGTATGTGAATTGAAACATTGCTTAAATTAAAGAGAAGTAGTATATCTATAATAGTAGTCTTATTTATCTAAAGTTACTATATCTATTATTGTATAACTTGATAAAGATTGCTGTATGGAATTGAACGTTGTTTAAATTAAAGAGAAGTAGTATATCTATAATAGTGGTCTTATTTATCTAAAGTTACTATATCTATTATTGTATAACTTGATAAAGATTGCTGTATGTTAATTGAAACGTTGCTTAAATTAAAGAGAAGTAGTATATCTATAATAGTGGTGTTATTTATCTAAAGTTACTATATCTATTATTGTATAACTTGATAAAGATTGCTGTATGTGAATTGAAACGTTGCTTAAATTAAAGAGAAGTAGTAATTTGAAGGCTGCTGTAAGTATATAAATGTCATTCAACCTACCATCAATATCAAACTTGACCTCTTCTAATAAAAAGCCAGCTAGTTTGTGTCCTCGTATCCACAGGTCATTGGGATATTTAGTTTTAACATTATCTATGCCTAGATCTTTAACAGCTCGGAGAACAGCTAACGAAGCTGCAACTTCGGTTGTGAATCTTGAAATATAACCCTGTAAACCAGAGCAATAAAACATAATATATACCCGTTTATGAGTTTCATTATTTCAAACTACGGCGGCAACTTGAAAGACAGCAAAATAATGTAAGAAATACCAGAGTGTATTTTACATTTAGGCTAAAAATATTAAAACAGAATCTGAAACATGTTGTTACTCAGAGTTTCACACTGTCTAATCTACAGTTTTTTTTGTAACCATACGTTTCACATACCTACCGTTTTCAATGTCAAAATTCTTAACCATAAATCAATAAAATATTCTTTACTTGTACATGTTTTTTATTTGCCGGTGACACACGTTAATCTCACCCCGTAATAATATTATCATTGCCTGATTAATTAATCCTCCATTATTTAAAAGATAATTAGACCCATTTTATCACCTGATAATATGTTTTTATAATAACATCCAGTATACTCTACACTAGCAGTCTGAAAGATATCAATAAATATATCTAGTATATTTATCATTATATAAAAATCTTTTACCTGCTCTAACTTAATCTTGTGTAGAATTATAGTGACATATATATTTCCTGTATGTAGGGCACTCCATTTATTATTCTTGGCTCCCCGAGCGTTGGTTTGTAACTCCGCCATTACAGCAGTACCATGTTCAGATCCTACAAAATATATAAATATTACCTTATAAGATATCAGATTGAAATTTTTAACGTGGGCTACTTTGAAGTGGAGTTATATTTTCTACACAATCTATGCTGAAACTATATATCTAGAACATTATAAATTATAATATGGGTTAGAATTAGGTCTAATATACAAGGACATGGTCCTGTCTAACATTCAGTCCATAGAGACAAACATAGACTCTTTATTTAACATGGGTCAGAATTAGGTCCAATACACAAGGACATGGTCCTGTCTAACATTCAGCCCATGGAGACAAACATAGACTCTTTATTTTACATGGGTTAGAATTAGGTCTAATATACAAGGACATGGTCCTGTCTAACATTCAGTCCATAGAGACAAACATAGACTCTTTATTTAACATGGGTTAGAATTAGGTCCAATACACAAGGACATGGTCCTGTCTAACATTCAGCCCATAGAGACAAACATAGACTCTTTATTTTACATGGGTCAGAATTAGGTTCAATACACAAGAACATGGTCCTGTCTAACATTCAGTCAATAGAGACAAACATAGACTCTTTATTTAACATGGGTTAGAATTAGGTCTAATATACAAGGACATGGTCCTGTCTAACATTCAGTCCATAGAGACAAACATAGACTCTTTATTTTACATGGGTCAGAATTAGGTCCAATACACAAGGACATGGTCCTGTCTAACATTCAGCCCATGGAGACAAACATAGACTCTTTATTTTACATGGGTCAGAATTAGGTCCAATACACAAGGACATGGTCCTGTCTAACATTCAGTCCATAGAGACAAACATAGACTCTTTATTTTACATGGGTCAGAATTAGGTCAATAACAAGGACATGGTCCTGTCTAACATTCAGTCTATAGAGACAAACATAGACTCTGTATTTTACATGGGTCAGAATTAGGTCCAATATACAAGGACATGGTCCTGTCTAACATTCAGCCCATAGAGACAAACATAGACTCTATATTTTACATGGGTCAGAATTAGGTCAATATACAAGACATGTTTGTCTAACATCAGCCCATAGAGACAAACATGACTCTTATTTTCATGGGTCAGAATTAGGTCTAATATACAAGGACAGGTCCTGTCTAACATTCAGCCCATAGAGACAAACATGGACTCTTTATTTTGCATGGGTCAGAATTAGGTCTAATACACAAGGACAAGGTCCTGTCTAACATTCAGTCCATAGAGACAAACATGGACTCTTTATTTTGCATGGGTCAGAATTAGGTCTAATATACAAGGACAAGGTCCTGTCTAACATTCAGTCCATAGAGACAAACATGGACTCTATATTTTGCATGGGTCAGAATTAGGTCTAATACACAAGGACATGGTCCTGTCTAACATTCAGCCCATAGAGACAAACATAGACTCTATATTTTACATGGGTCAGAATTAGGTCTAATACACAAGGACATGGTCCTGTCTAACATTCAGCCCATAGAGACAAACATGGACTCTTTATTTTGCATGGGTCAGAATTAGGTCTAATATACAAGGACATGGTCCTGTCTAACATTCAGCCCATAGAGACAAACATGGACTCTTTATTTTGCATGGGTCAGAATTAGGTCTAATATACAAGGACATGGTCCTGTCTAACATTCAGCCCATAGAGACAAACATAGACTCTTTATTTAACATGGGTAAGAATTAGGTCTAATATACAAGGACATGGTCCTGTCTAACATTCAGCCCATAGAGACAAACATAGACTCTATATTTAACATGGGTCAGAATTAGGTCCAATACACAAGGACATGGTCCTGTCTAACATTCAGCCCATAGAGACAAACATAGACTCTTTATTTTACATGGGTCAGAATTAGGTCTAATATACAAGGACATGGTCCTGTCTAACATTCAGTCCTTGGGGCAATACATGGATGATATGAACAGAATTTATTTTAAAAAAATAATCTAACTTCAAAGTTAAACTTGAATTCAAAATTTGACATCTGTAAGTGAAGATGTAAATTTGAATTTTGAATGAATAAAAACAATATAAAATGTCAAGTATTGTTTTAATAATAGCTATTAACTTGCTTTATTTCATCACATGATTATGTTAATATGAACTTTTAACTCATCAGATATAAAATCAACCCAGGTTAAAATTGACAGATCAAAGAAAAAAAGAAAAAAATGGTGGAAAACGTCCATCCTACAGTACTTTGAAAACATAATTTTTAAATAATTTTCTGTAATTTTTAAATAATTCTGTAATTATTAGATTAATCTCTGTAATTTTTAGAGAATTCTCTGTAATTTTAAGATTTCTCTGTAATTTTTAGAGAATTCTCTGTAATTTTTAGACAATTCTCTGTAATCTTAAGATTATTCCCTGTAAATTTAAGATTATTCTCTGTAATTTTTTGGATTATTCTCTGTAATTTTTAAAGAATTCTCTGTAATTTTAGATTATTCTCTGTAATTTTTATATTATTCTACACTCTGTAATTTTTAGATTATTCTCTGTAATTTTTAGATTATTCACTGCAACTTTTAGATAATTTTCTGTAATTTTTAGATAATTCTGTAAGTTTTAGATAATTCTCTATAATTTTTAGATAATTCTGTAAGTTTTAGATCATTCTCTGTAATTTTTAGATTATTCTCTGTAATTTTCAGATTATTCCCTATAATTTTTGGATTATTCTCTGTAATTTTTAGATTATTCCCTATAATTTTTGAATTATTCTCTGTAATTTTCAGATTATTCCCTATAATTTTTGGATTATTCTCTGTAATTTTTAAATTATTCTCTGTAAGTTTTAGATTATTCTCTATAATTTTTAGATTATTCTCTGTAATTTTTAGATTATTCTCTATTATAATTTTTAGATTATTCTCTGTAATTTTTAGATTATTCCCTATAATTTTTAGATTATTCTCTATAATTTTTAGATTATTCTCTGTAATTTTTAGATTATTCTCTGTATTTTTGGATTATTCTCTGTAATTTTTAGATTATTCTCTATTATAATTTTTAGATTATTCTCTATAATTTTTAGATTATTCTCTGTAATTTTGGGATTATTCTCTGTAAGTTTTGGATTATTCTCTATAATTTTTAGATTATTCTCTATGATTTTTAGATTATTCCCTATAATTTTTAGATTATTCTCTGTAATTTTTAGATTATTCCCTATAATTTTTAGATTATTCTCTATAATTTTTAGATTATTCTCTATAATTTTTAGATTATTCTCTATAATTTTTAGATTATTCTCTATAATTTTTAGATTATTCTCTGTAATTTTTAGATTATTCTCTATTATAATTTTTAGATTATTCTCTATAATTTTTAGATTATTCCCTGTAATTTTTAGATTATTCTCTATAATTTTTAGATTAAATTAAACCTGTAATTTTTAGATTATTCTCTATAATTTTTAGATTATTCTCTATAATTTTTAGATTATTCTCTGTAATTTTTAGATTATTCCCTATAATTTTTAGATTTATCTCTATAATTTTTAGATTATTCCCTATAATTTTTAGATTATTCCCTATAATTTTTAGATTATTCTCTATAATTTTTAGATTATTCTCTGTAATTTTTAGATTATTCCCTATAATTTTTAGATTTATCTCTATAATTTTTAGATTATTCTCTATTATAATTTTTAGATTATTCTCTATAATTTTTAGATTATTCCCTATAATTTTTAGATTATTCCCTATAATTTTTAGATATTCCCTATAATTTTTAGATTATTCTCTATAATTTTTAGATTTTCCCCATAATTTTTAGATTATTCTCTATAATTTTTAGATTATTCCCTATAATTTTTAGATTATTCTCTGATAATTTTTAGATTATTCCTATAATTTTTAGATTATTCTCTATATTTTTAGATTATTCCTATAATTTTTAGATTATTCCCTAGTAATTTTTAGATTATTCTCTATGATTTTTAGATTATTCTCTATAATTTTTAGATTATCCTATAATTTTTAGATTATTCCTGTAATTTTTAGATTATTCCTATAATTTTTAGATTATCTGTAATTTTTAGAACTCTATAAAAAAAAAAAAAAAGAAAAAAAAGAAAAAGAATTCCAAATAGTATTCTCCGGGGAAATATATTTTATTTTTATTTTCTATAATAGGGTTTTCCTCTAAAATTTAAGGGTTTTCTCATAATTAATTTAGATTTTCAAAATTTAAAATACCAAAATAGAAATTTTTTATAATTGGGGAAAGGGGGTAAAATTTAAAATTTTAAATCTTAAATTGGAAAACAAATTTTAAAATAGCCATGAAGTAATCCCTTTTTTAAAAAAATCCCTGTAAAGGAATATCTTATTTTAATAAAAATTTCCAAAATTTTGATTATTCCTATATTTTTAGATTATTCCCTTAATTTTTTGATTATTCTCTTAATTTTTTGATTATTCTCTGTAATTTTTTTAATTATTCTCTTAATTTTTAGATTATTCTCTATAATTTTTAGATTATTCTCTGTAATTTTTAGATTATTCTCTTAATTTTTAGATTATTCCCCGTAATTTTTAGATTATTCCCTTAATTTTTAGATTATTCTCTATAATTTTTAGATTATTCTCTTAATTTTTAGATTATTCCCTATAATTTTTAGATTATTCTCTTAATTTTTAGATTATTCCCTATAATTTTTAGATTATTCTCTGTAATTTTTTTATTATTCCCTATAATTTTTAGATTATTCTCTATATTTTTAGATTATTCCCTTAATTTTTAGAATTCCCCTTTAAATTTTTTGATTATTCCTATATTTTTAGATTATTCTCTGTAATTTTTAGATTATTCCCTATAATTTTTAGATTATTCCCTATAATTTTTAGATTATTCCCTATAATTTTTAGATTATTCTCTGTAATTTTTAGATTATTCTCTGTAAGTTTTAGATTATTCTCTATAATTTTTAGATTATTCTCTATAATTTTTAGATTATTCTGTAATTTTTAGATTATTCTCTATAATTTTTAGATTATTCTCTGTAATTTTTAGATTATTCTCTATAATTTTTAGATTATTCTCTATAATTTTTAGATTATTCTCTATAATTTTTAGATTATTCTGTAATTTTTAGATTATTCTGTAATTTTTAGATTATTCTCTAAAATTTTTTGGATTATTCTCTATAATTTTTAGATTATTCCATGTAAGTTTTAGATTATTCTCTGTAATTTTTAGATTATTCTCTGTAATTTTTAGATTATTCTCTGTAATTTTTAGATTATTCTCTATAATTTTTAGATTATTCTCTATAATTTTTAGATTATTCTCTATAATTTTTAGATTATTCTCTGTAATTTTTTGGATTATTCTCTGTAATGTTTAAAGAATTCTCTGTAATTTTAGATTATTCTCTTTAATTTTTATATTATTCTACACTCTGTAACTTTTAGAGTATTCTCTGTAAGTTTTAGATTATTCTCTGTAATTTTTGGATTATTCTCTGTAATTTAGAGAATTCTCTGTTAAAAGAGAAAATGTCAAGGGCATGTTAAACAAGTTTTGTTGAATTATTTTTAAATATCTAGGACAACAATTACAGTGATTATAAAAAGTAGACCTAATACTTTGTATAAAAGTTATTTTTGTAAATTATTTCACTTTAAACTTAACAATTATAGAAACAATTTAAAACACCCTTTCATCAAAAAATGTAGGTCAACAGTTTTTCAGAGTTGTGTTAAAAATAAAAACTATGTCTATGAAAATATAAAACAAATGATATCTTCTCTGTTTGATAAATTTACTCTTGGATATACAATAATCTGGTTATGTTTGACTGGCTTTTAATCAACGTAATGCAGTTGTAATGTTTTTTTTAAACAATATAGTGCAACCTATACATTGTCAGACATTAGGGACATGGGCGAGAGACCTGGGCTTGGATTTTCATTTTGGCATAGACTGCACCCATTTATTCCATAATTTTTGGTAAATCTAATATTTAATGGAATGCTTTTCTTTTAAATTCTTGTCCCTATATAAAACCTCTCCCACTACCCTAATACTATAAATCATGCCCACATTCTCTCTACAACACCCCCCTCACCCTCTCCCCACCCTCGATCTTGAGTACCCTAATAATATAAATCATGCCCACATTCTCTCTACAACAACCCCCCTCACCCTCTCCCCACCCTCGATCTTGAGTACCTAATAATATAAATCATGCCCACATTCTCTCTACAACACCCCCTCCCCCTCCCCACCCTCGATCTTGAGTACCCTAATAATATAAATCATGCCCACATTCTCTCTACAACACCCCCCTCACCCTCTCCCCACCCTCGATCTTGAGTACCTAATACTATAAATCATGCCCACATTCTCTCTACAACACCCCCCTCCCCACTCCCCTACCCTCGATCTTGAGTACCCTAATACTATAAATCATGCCCACATTCTCTCTACAACATCACCCCTCCCCACCCTCGATCTTGAGTACCCTAATAATATAAATCATGCCCACATTCTCTCTACAACACCCCCCTCCCCCCTCCCCACCCTCGATCTTGAGTCCCCTAAAAACTATAAATCATGCCCATATTCTCTCTACAACCCCCCCCCCCTCCCCCACCCTCGATCTTGAGTACCCCTAAAAACTATAAATCATGCCCACATTCTCTCTACAACACCCCCCTCACCCTCTCCCCACCCTCGATCTTGAGTACCCTAATACCTAATACTGTAAATCATGCTCTCTACATTCTCTCTACAACCCCCCCCCCCTCCCCACTCTTTGAAAAAAAAATCCCCCATTTCGTTTACAACAATCCCCCCCTCGATGTAGGTCCCTAATTAAAATTATGCCACAAAATACCCCCTTCCCCTCTCTGATTTTGAGTACCCTAATACTAAAATATCATGCTCCACATTTTTCTCTTCTCCCACGCCCCACCCTCTTCCCACCCTTGAAAAAATCTCATTGGCCCTAATACTAATAATACCTCTGTTAAGAAATTAGTGTAGCTTAGCGATACCCCATTCTTCTCTGATTTTGAGTACCCTGATCCCTATAACACCCACATTCTGTCTTTCTGCCAATCCCCCACCCAAAAAAAAATTCTATTGAAATTAATAATAGACTCTGTTAATACCGTAAGAGTTAGTGTGTTTTTTTTTGATCTAAATCTGGTGCCTGTACCTAATACTATCATCCCCATTCTGTCTTTTCCATCCCCAGCCCTCCAGAAAAAGAACAAAATCTTCACTCACCATTTAGGCCAAGTTCTTTAGCATCATCCATTGTTGTAGTTGTACATTCTTTAAAAGATCAATTTCTTACCAATTTCACAAGCTTTATTTAGCTCTTGAAACTTGTCTACATCAAACGGCATGTCGGCCATTGTAGTCAATGATACAAGGAAATGAACAGAAAATGACAACTGAAATAAATCACATCTTTATGTTCATCTTTTAACGTTAATTTGACTTTTTTAAAACACCTTGACCTTATTTTCTTTTACTTGATAAGTTTGTTTACAAGCTGTGTACATTTTTATAGAATTTTATCAAATAGTAAAGTCAAACATTTAAATTTATTATTAAACAAATAGAATACAAAATTTTGAATTGAATAATCTATTTTTTGAAAAAGATGTTGAGAAATTTTACAGAAAATGTTTCTTCGCTTCGTTTTTTCCTCTACCGGAAATAGTAAATTTATACGAAATTTTCGCGGGAATCGATTTGTTTATTTCCGCGAAATCGAAGACAACGGAGAAATAATTGATGTAAATTTTTTAATTTTTTCTACCTGTTATATAATCCCTAACTAATCTTTCGACTTGAAAGATAGTGTAATCGGTTCTAACCATTGATTTCGATACACGATGTCTTTCGTACTGACGTTCATTTCAAATTCCAGATTATTTAGATACGTACCTGACGTTCATTTAACAGTGTCCAGATATATAGACTTCACAGTGATGGTATTCTACCGTTAGATCACTAGGCCTGTACTACTAAAATATATAAAAAGACAATGTATGCAACATAAGTGAAAAATGTTGACTACCTGCCTCTGGCTGCTGATTGCTGAATGATTTATACAACCATTATTTCAGACCATCTAGTTTGTTAAAAGGGAACTAAACCTTGATTAACGAGTAAAAGAATCATTAACAGACATTTTGTTTTGAAAAACTCAATAATGTTTTAATACTAAATTTTCCTGTGTTATTGTTGGTAGTCTACAACATACATTTTATTTTACTCCCCTTCTTCATCTTCACAATAGGGAATTCTAGTGGCTCTGTGAGTTAAGCTTGCTAACCTGAAGATCCAGGGTTCAATTTTAAGCTAAAGTTGAGGTGAACCTTTTCACCTAATCAGCCCGGTGACATGGAAAAAAGTCTAATCTTTCAGATGGGACAATAAACCGAGGCCCTGTGAGTTACAGCCGCGTTAAAGATCTCTCGACAGTTGAAAATCGCAAAAAGAGTATGTTAAAGCTGCTGTCCTGGCAAAATTTCTCTCATCGCATGGCCTTTCCTGAACTTATTATCCCAATCGGTGCAGAAGAGTAGGATGTAAAACTCCATTCATTTATTTAATATTACAGAGTTAAAGTATTTGTTGATGCTATTATTATATTTACAGGACGGTGGGTGATATGTATTGATAATTTATTATTGAATTAAAAATGGATAAAAGAAAACCACAGGGAAGTAATTTTACCCCAGCCAAGAAAGGGAAGTAAGTACAGCTTGTTAAATAAATACGGTCTGTTTTTATAAGCAACGTTTTATTTATAAACATGTAAAAATGATTGGTGAGCAGGTTTCATTTGTATAATCCCTTTACCAATAAACCCCACAGGGTTTGATAGAAATAAATATTCTGACCCTAGACTATTCTTATAAATAATAAGAGGGCAAACATAATCTATAAGTTTTATTGTAGGCCTTTATAAGTCTATATTGTAATATTTGTTGTTAGATTTGATGATGATGAAGAAGATCCTTCTCTATTCGAAGCTGAACTGGCCATGATGGAGTCTATTGATGCTGAATTAACTGCTGATTCTCAGGAACTTGTAGGTAGGGAATTATTTCTGTTGTTTTTTTGATGTGACAAAATTTCTCTCATCAACAGAAAAATTCCATCGAAATATTTAAAATATTTTTGTTTTCCTCTGGAGCTGTATATTATATAATACTCCAGGCTGTTATTGGCCAAGCTTGAATGATAAAAAATGATAAATAAAACCAGATCAAGATGTCATTTACTTAATACATTAATATGCCCTTCCTCCATTGTTGATTGATAGTCTTGATTTACAGGTCAAGGTCCTGAGTCTCAGACAACCAGTTCTAAATGGTCTCGTCCACCCCCACCTAAACTAGACTCTCAGACTGATAAACTGGTGTTTCAACAGATAGAAGTAGATGTTTATGTTGGTATGTGAGCATGGTTTTATTATTTTCGAAATCTTCGCTTACGTTGAATTTAATATTCTAGTTACCTGATTCTTCAATATTATTTACTCAATACTTTTAATTGATAATATAACACAAGATAATAATTGTGGGATAAAAACACACTTCTTTAATAACAAGGTACATAACTCACTTCTTTAATAACAAGGTACATAACACACTCTTGTAATAATTCGTGTACATAACACACTTCTTTAATAACAAGGTACATAACACACTTCTTTAATAACAAGGTATATAACACACTTCTTTAATAACAAGGTATATAACACACTTCTTTAATAACAAGGTATATAACACACTTCTTTAATAACAAGGTATATAACACACTTCTTTAATAACAAGGTACATAACACACTTCTTTAATAACAAGGTACATAACACACTTCTTTAATAACAAGGTACATAACACACTTCTTTAATAACAAGGTACATAACACACTTCTTTAATAACAAGGTACATAACACACTTCTTTGATAACAAGGTACATAACACACTTCTTTAATAACAAGGTACATAACACACTTCTTTAATAACAAGGTACATAACACACTACTTTAATAACAAGGTACATAACACACTTCTTTAATAACAAGGTACATAACTCACTTCTTTAATAACAAGGTACATAACACACTTCTTTAATAACAAGGTACATAACTCACTTCTTTAATAACAAGGTACATAACACACTTCTTTAATAACAAGGTACATAACACACTTCTTTAATAACAAGGTACATAACACACTTCTTTAATAACAAGGTACATAACACACTTCTTTAATAACAAGGTACATAACACACTTCTTTAATAACAAGGTACATAACACACTTCTTTAATAACAAGGTACATAACACACTTCTTTAATAACAAGGTACATAACACACTTCTTTAATAACAAGGTACATAACTCACTTCTTTAATAACAAGGTACATAACACACTTCTTTAATAACAAGGTACATAACACACTTCTTTAATAAAATTTTAACACATTTTACATTGTTATTAAAGAAGTGTGTAATGTACCTTGTTATTAAAGAAGTGTGTTATGTACCTTGTTATTAAAGAAGTGTGTTATGTACCTTGTTATTAAAGAAGTGTGTATTTATTCCATAATTGTTATCTTGTGTTATGTCATATTGGTATAATGAGTTCACATTGTGGTCTTAAAGCCAAGGTATATGCTGCTGGTTTCTAAATGTCATTAAAATCTATAGAATTAATTAGTTTTATAACTGATTATATTACTGTATTTCTTAACGAACGTATGATAATTAGTTAAGTTAGGTTTTTCAGAATAAGGCACTTGATTTAACTAGATGTTGTGTTTGATTTTATACCGAATTCTTTAATCCTGATGTAAGGAGTTAGAGCTCTATATAAATATCATTATTAATTTACAGGTAAACATATAGACGGTATGCCTGGTGCCAAGGTTGGACCGGTGCCTATTATAAGAATGTTTGGTATAACAATGGAAGGAAACAGTGTATTAGCTCATATTCATGGTTTTCACCCGTATTTCTACATTCCAGCTCAACCGGATTTTAAACCTGAACATTGTGGTAAATTTAAGGTACAACTTTAGTGTATTATTTATTTTGAGCTAAGAATTGTAAAAAACTAGAACTAGAGTCATTACTTGACAGGATTTAGATATTAATATGGTCATATATAAGTAAACGTATATACAAATGAACATAAAAGTTAATTTTGTCTAAGAAATATGGTAAAAAACATAATAATGTGGGTATTGATGAGCTGTTTGTTTGGATCAGTATGGAGAGTGGGGGGGGGGGGGGCTGCTAGTGTTAGATAGTGGTGTTTTTGAAATATAGTATATTGTTGTTTATTGTAGAATGTGTTAGATAGTGGTGTTATTAAAATATAGTATATTGTTGTTTATTGTAGAATGTGTTAGATAGTGGTGTTATTAAAATATAGTATATTGTTTTTTATTGTAGAATGTTTAGATAGTTGGGGTTATTAAAATATAGTATATTGTTGTTTATTGTAGAATGTGTTAGATAGTTGGGGTTATTAAAATATAGTATATTGTTGTTTATTGTAGAATGTGTTAGATAGTTGGGGTTATTAAAATATAGTATATTGTTGTTTATTGTAGAATGTGTTAGATAGTTGGGGTTATTAAAATATAGTATATTGTTGTTTATTGTAGAATGTGTTAGATAGTTTTGTTATTAAAATATAGTATATTGTTGTTTATTGTAGAATGTTTAGATAGTTGTGTTATTAAAATATATATATTGTTGTTTATTGTAGAATGTTTAATAGTTGTGTTATTAAAATATAGTATATTGTTGTTTATTGTAGAATGTGTTAGATAGTTGTGTTATTAAAATATAGTATATTGTTGTTTATTGTAGAATGTGTTAGATAGTTGTGTTATTAAAATATAGTATATTGTTGTTTATTGTAGAATTGTTAGATAGTGGGGTTATTAAAATATATATATTGTTGTTTATTGTAGAATGTATTAGATAGTTGTGTTATTAAAATATAGTATATTGTTGTTTATTGTAGAATGTGTTAGATAGTGGTGTTATTAAAATATAGTATATTGTTGTTTATTGTAGAATGTGTTAGATAGTGGGGTTATTAAAATATTATATTGTTGTTTATTGTAGAATGTGTTAGATAGTGGTGTTATTAAAATATAGTATATTGTTGTTTATTGTAGAATGTGTTAGATAGTGGTGTTATTAAAATATAGTATATTGTTGTTTATTGTAGAATGTGTTAGATAGTTGTGTTATTAAAATATAGTATATTGTTGTTTATTGTAGAATGTGTTAGATAGTGGTTTATTTAAAAAATAGTATATTGTTGTTTATTGTAGAATGTGTTAGATAGTGGGGTTATTTAAAAAATAGTATATTGTTGTTTATTGTAGAATGTATTAGATATGGTGTTATTAAAATATAGTATATTGTTGTTTATTGTAGAATGTTTAGATAGTGGTGTTATTAAAATAAGTATATTGTTGTTTATTGTAGAATGTGTTAGATAGTGGGGTTATTAAAATATAGTATATTGTTGTTTATTGTAGAATGTGTTAGATAGTGGTGTTATTAAAATATAGTATATTGTTGTTTATTGTAGAATGTGTTAGATAGTGGTGTTATTAAAATATAGTATATTGTTGTTTATTGTAGAATGTGTTAGATAGTGGTGTTATTAAAATATAGTATATTGTTGTTTATTGTAGAATGTTTAGATAGTGGGGTTATTTAAAAAATAGTATATTGTTGTTTATTGTAGAATGTGTTAGATAGTTGTGTTATTAAAATATAGTATATTGTTGTTTATTGTAGAATGTTTAGATATGGTGTTATTAAAATAAGTATATTGTTGTTTATTTAGAATGTGTTAGATAGTTGTGTTATTAAAATATGTATATTGTTGTTTATTGTAGAATGTTTAGATAGTGGGGTTATTAAAATATAGTATATTGTTGTTTATTGTAGAATGTGTTAGATAGTGGTGTTATTAAAATATAGTATATTGTTGTTTATTGTAGAATGTATTAGATAGTGGTGTTATTAAAATATAGTATATTGTTGTTTATTGTAGAATGTATTAGATAGTGGTGTTATTAAAATATAGTATATTGTTGTTTATTGTAGAATGTGTTAGATAGTTGTGTTATTAAAATATAGTATATTGTTGTTTATTGTAGAATGTTTAGATAGTTGTGTTATTAAAATATATATATTGTTGTTTATTGTAGAATTGTTAGATAGTGGGGTTATTAAAATATAGTATATTGTTGTTTATTGTAGAATGTTTAGATAGTTGTGTTATTAAAATATAGTATATTGTTGTTTATTTAGAATGTGTTAGATAGTTTGTTATTAAAATATAGTATATTGTTGTTTATTGTAGAATGTGTTAGATAGTGGTGTTATTAAAATATAGTATATTGTTGTTTATTGTAGAATGTGTTAGATAGTTGTGTTATTGTTACAAAAGAGTATAGTTGCTTATTGTAGAATATGTACAAAGTTGAGTAAGTCATAAATTAACAGAATAAATGATGTAAAGGTATCAAAATTTTTCAGAATAGAATTTCTTTTTACGTCAAAGAAATAACTGACACGAACCTAATTAGAGTCCATTAAATTAAACGCCAGACTAAATCAGTTCGAATGATGTAAAGGGTCATACGAAAAATATATTTTTTTAGTCCTGATTCTGGTAACTAGGTCAAATTAAAATGTCCCTAATTAGTCCATTAACTGTCGCCTTTAGTCTCTAATTATCCTTGTGTCCTGATTCTGGTAACTAGTTCAGACCTTTAAATGTCTCCTAATTATCCTTGTGTCCTGATTCTGGTAACTAGGTCAGACCTTTAAATGTCTCCTAATTATCCTTGTGTCCTGATTCTGGTAACTAGGTCAACCTTTAAAATGTCATAGAACTTTCACATTTCCCACTTTTATTCTTTTAGGTATTTATGGTTACCATGGTAACAGAAAATTGCCCTTCCTGAAGATTACAATGGCGTTACCAAGATTAATAGCGCCAGCTAAACGTCTGTTAGAACAAGGTTTTCAGTGTCCTGGTTACCCTACTCACGGCTATCAGGCCTACGAGAGTAATATAGATTTTGAAATTAGGTTGGTAAGACTCTGTCTGTCCACAATTGGATGACTTCAGTTTCATCTGATTTGAATAAAATCTGATGGATCATTTTTTGTTGATGAAATCTTGGTCAAGTTTTTTTAATATTCCAATGAAAAATTTCTGAGTTATTGCCCTTGATTTAGTTACAACACATCAAAATTTATTTTTACATCTGATATTAAATAATATGGTGGGATCATATATGTTGACTGGGCCAGAATTATGATTTCATTACAATAAATATTGTACTTTCAAGTGGGTGTATCATTACATAGAAACCTAGGCGTTCTGTATAAAGGTATAATGAGTTATTTCAGGCTGCTGAATGAGAATTAAGTTTGATAGTTTGAGCCTGTTTGACTGGAATATAGTTATGAATTAAAGAGAATTTAAGTAACTTCATTAAATGATTATTTCAGGTTTATGGTTGATGCCCATGTCGTGGGATGTAACTGGGTTGAAATGCCACCTGGGAAATACACACTCAGGGATAAAAACTCTAAAGATCGTCCTTTCACATCCCGTTGTCAGATAGAATTAGATGTATCCTGGGAAGAGTTTATATCCCATCCTGCCGAGGGAGAATGGTCGATCGTGGCTCCGTTTCGAATTCTAAGTTTTGATATTGAATGTGCTGGAAGAAAAGGTATGTAACTTATTATAGGGTGTAACCATGGTAATATGTGGTGTTGTAAGAATTATTGATATAGTAGATATCCTAGACCCATTAATAATATTATGATTGTGTTATATCTGTAGGTATATTCCCAGAAGCTGATAAAGACCTAGTAATAATATTATGATTGTGTTATATCTATAGGTATATTCCCAGAAGCTGATAAAGACCTAGTAATAATATTATGATTGTGTTATATCTATAGGTATATTCCCAGAAGCTGATAAAGACCTAGTAATAATATTATGATTGTGTTGTATCTGTAGGTATATTCCCAGAAGCTGATAAAGACCCAGTAATAATATTTTGATTGTGTTGTATCTGTAGGTATATTCCCAGAAGCTGATAAAGACCTAGTAATAATATTATGATTGTGTTATATCTGTAGGTATATTTCCAGAAGCTGATAAAGACCTAGTAATAATATTATGATTGTGTTATATCTGTAGGTATATTCCCAGAAGCTGATAAAGACCTAGTAATAATATTATGATTGTGTTATATCTGTAGGTATATTCCCAGAAGCTGATAAAGACCTAGTAATAATATTTTGATTGTGTTATATCTGTAGGTATATTCCCAGAAGCTGATAAAGACCTAGTAATAATATTATGATTGTGTTATATCTGTAGGTATATTCCCAGAAGCTGATAAAGACCTAGTAATAATATTATGATTGTGTTATATCTGTAGGTATATTCCCAGAAGCTGATAAAGACCTAGTAATAATATTATGATTGTGTTGTATCTGTAGGTATATTCCCAGAAGCTGATAAAGACCCAGTAAATAATATTTTGATTGTGTTGTATCTGTAGGTATATTCCCAGAAGCTGATAAAGACCCTAGTAATAATATTATGATTGTGTTATATCTGTAGGTATATTCCCAGAAGCTGATAAAGACCTAGTAATAATATTATGATTGTGTTATATCTGTAGGTATATTCCCAGAAGCTGATAAAGACCTAGTAATAATATTTTGATTGTGTTGTATCTGTAGGTATATTCCCAGAAGGTGATAAAGACCTAGTAATAATATTTTGATTGTGTTGTATCTGTAGGTATATTCCCAGAAGCTGATAAAGACCTAGTAATAATATTATGATTGTGTTGTATCTGTAGGTATATTCCCAGAAGCTGATAAAGACCTAGTAATAATATTTTGATTGTGTTGTATCTGTAGGTATATTCCCAGAAGCTGATAAAGACCTAGTAATAATATTATGATTGTGTTATATCTGTAGGTATATTCCCAGAAGCTGATAAAGACCTAGTAATAATATTATGATTGTGTTATATCTGTAGGTATATTCCCAGAAGCTGATAAAGACCCAGTAATAATATTATGATTGTGTTGTATCTGTAGGTATATTCCCAGAAGCTGATAAAGACCTAGTAATAATATTATGATTGTGTTATATCTGTAGGTTTATTCCCAGAAGCTGATAAAGACCCATTAATAATATTATGATTGTGTTATATCTATAGGTATATTCCCAGAAGCTGATAAAGACCTAGTAATAATATTTTGATTGTGTTGTATCTGTAGGTATATTCCCAGAAGGTGATAAAGATCTAGTAATAATATTTTGATTGTGTTGTATCTGTAGGTATATTCCCAGAAGCTGATAAAGACCTAGTAATAATATTATGATTGTGTTATATCTGTAGGTATATTCCCAGAAGGTGATAAAGACCTAGTAATAATATTATGATTGTGTTATATCTGTAGGTATATTCCCAGAAGCTGATAAAGACCTAGTAATAATATTATGATTGTGTTATATCTATAGGTATATTCCCAGAAGCTGATAAAGACCTAGTAATAATATTATGATTGTGTTGTATCTATAGGTATATTCCCAGAAGCTGAGAAAGACCTAGTAATAATATTATGATTGTGTTATATCTGTAGGTATATTCCCAGAAGCTGATAAAGACCTAGTAATAATATTATGATTGTGTTGTATCTGTAGGTATATTCCCAGAAGCTGATAAAGACCTAGTAATAATATTATGATTGTGTTGTATCTGTAGGTATATTCCCAGAAGCTGATAAAGACCTAGTAATAATATTATGATTGTGTTATATCTGTAGGTATATTCCCAGAAGGTGATAAAGACCCAGTAATAATATTTTGATTGTGTTGTATCTGTAGGTATATTCCCAGAAGCTGATAAAGACCTAGTAATAATATTATGATTGTGTTATATCTATAGGTATATTCCCAGAAGCTGATAAAGACCTAGTAATAATATTATGATTGTGTTGTATCTGTAGGTATATTCCCAGAAGCTGATAAAGACCTAGTAATAATATTATGATTGTGTTATATCTATAGGTATATTCCCAGAAGCTGATAAAGACCTAGTAATAATATTACGATTGTTTTGTATCTGTAGGTATATTCCCAGAAGGTGATAAAGACCTAGTAATAATATTTTGATTGTGTTATATCTGTAGGTATATTCCCAGAAGCTGATAAAGACCTAGTAATAATATTATGATTGTGTTGTATCTGTAGGTATATTCCCAGAAGGTGATAAAGACCTAGTAATAATATTTTGATTGTGTTATATCTGTAGGTATATTCCCAGAAGCTGAAAAGACCAGTAATAATATTTTGATTGTGTTTATCTTAGGTATATTCCCAGAAGCTGAGAAAGACCAGTAATAATATTATGATTGTGTTTATCTGTAGGTATATTCCCAGAAGTGAAAAGACCAGTAATAATATTTGATTGTGTTTATCTGTAGGTATATTCCCAGAAGCTGATAAAGACCTAGTAATAATATTTGATTGTGTTATATCTATAGGTATATTCCAGAAGCTGATAAAGACCTAGTAATAATATTATGATTGTTTGTATCTGTAGGTATATTCCCAGAAGCTGAAAAGACCAGTAATAATATTATGATTGTGTTTATCTTAGGTATATTCCCAGAAGCTGAAAAGACCTAGTAATAATATTAGATTGTGTTTATCTTAGGTATATTCCCAGAAGTGATAAAGACCTAGTAATAATATTTGATTGTGTTTATCTGTAGGTATATTCCCAGAAGCTGAAAAGACCTAGTAATAATATTATGATTGTGTTGTATCTGTAGGTATATTCCCAGAAGCTGAAAAGACCCAGTAATAATATTATGATTGTGTTTATCTGTAGGTATATTCCCAGAAGCTGAGAAAGACCCATAATAATATTATGATTGTGTTATATCTATAGGTATATTCCCAGAAGCTGAGAAAGACCCAGTAATAATATTATGATTGTGTTGTATCTGTAGGTATATTCCCAGAAGCTGATAAAGACCCAGTAATAATATTATGATTGTGTTGTATCTATAGGTATATTCCCAGAAGCTGAGAAAGACCCAGTAATAATATTATGATTGTGTTATATCTGTAGGTATATTCCCAGAAGCTGATAAAGACCTAGTAATAATATTATGATTGTGTTATATCTGTAGGTATATTCCCAGAAGCTGATAAAGACCTAGTAATAATATTATGATTGTGTTATATCTGTAGGTATATTCCCAGAAGCTGATAAAGACCTAGTAATAATATTATGATTGTGTTGTATCTGTAGGTATATTCCCAGAAGCTGATAAAGACCTAGTAATAATATTATGATTGTGTTATATCTATAGGTATATTCCCAGAAGCTGAGAAAGACCCAGTAATAATATTATGATTGTGTTATATCTATAGGTATATTCCCAGAAGCTGATAAAGACCTAGTAATAATATTATGATTGTGTTATATCTATAGGTATATTCCCAGAAGCTGATAAAGACCTAGTAATAATATTATGATTGTGTTGTATCTGTAGGTATATTCCCAGAAGCTGATAAAGACCTAGTAATAATATTATGATTGTGTTGTATCTGTAGGTATATTCCCAGAAGCTGAGAAAGACCCAGTAATAATATTATGATTGTGTTATATCTGTAGGTATATTCCCAGAAGCTGAGAAAGACCCAGTAATACAGATAGCTAATATGGTACAAAGACAAGGTGACCAAATGACCCATTCATTCGAAATATTTTTACATTGAAATCTTGTTCTGCTGTGGTAGGGTCACAGGTCATGTCGTTTGACCGAGAGTGGGATGTGTTACAGGTTGGTAGATCTAGAATTTATAAACATTGAGGTGACAGCATGTGTTTAATTTCACAGTCAATTTCTTTATATTCTCATCATCTCACATGTTTTTTTCCTCTTCGGAATTAAAATCATATCAAATGGACTTTCACATCCTACTCTAAGACGGGCAAGGTCATACACTGTGTAAATAAAGAAACTTTTGCTAGGACAAAGGCATTAACCTACTCTTTTTGCGATTTTCAACTGTCGAGGGATTTTTAACGTGTATAGCTCTGAGTTTATTGTCCCATCTGAACGACTAGACACCTTTTCTAGGTCTACACCAACAAGGAGAAACCTAAAGTTATGCCAGGATTTAACCTTGGTCCCTCAGGTTAATTTGGTTCTATTTTATAGAAATGGGCTGAGTTTGTACGAGAAGTAGATCCCGATATAATAACAGGTTATAATATACAGAACTTTGATTTTCCCTATTTAATAAATCGGGCTGCTCATCTGAAAGTGAGAGATTTCAACTTCCTGGGTCGTATTAAAGATAAACAGTCAGTAATAAAAGAAATGACTTTACAGTCCAAACAGATGGGTAAACGAGAAAATAAGGTGATTAACATTGAAGGCAGAGTTCAGTTTGATCTGCTTCAGGTAAGAATTTAATATTTATAACTCACTTTTACTCACTATAACTTTCACTATTACTCACTTTCTATAACTCACTCACTATAACTCACTATCTATAACTCACTCACTATAACTCACTCACTATAACACACTCTCTATAAGTCAATCTCTATAACTCACTCTCTATAACTCACTATCTATAACTCACTCTCTATAACTCACTCACTATAACTCACTATCTATAACACACTCACTATTACTCACTATAACTTTCATTTTTACTCACTATAACTTTCACTATCCATAACTCACTTTTTCTATAACTTTCACTATTACTCACTATAACTTTCACTTTTACTCACTATAACTTTCACTTTTCACTCACTATAACTCACTCACTATAACTCACTTCTATAACTCACTTTTACTCACTATAACTTTCAACTATCTATAACTCACTCTCTATAACTCACTCTATGACTCACTCACTATAACTCACTCTCTATAACTCACTCACTATAACTCACTATCTATAACTCACTCACTATAACTCACTCTCTATAACTCACTCACTATAACTCACTCTCTATAACTCACTCTCTATAACTCACTCACTATAACTCACTCACTATAACTCACTCACTATAACTCACTCACTATAACTCACTCACTATAACTCACTCTCTATAACTCACTCTCTATAACTCACTCATTATAACTCACTCTCTATAACTCACTATCTATAACTCACTCACTATAACTCACTATCTATAACTCACTCACTATAACTCACTCACTATAACTCACTCACTAAACTCACTATCTATAACTCACTCACTATAACTCACTCACTATAACTCACTATCTCATAACTCACTCTCTATAACTCACTCACTATAACTCACTATCTATAACTCACTCACTATAACTCCTATCTATAACTCACTCCTATAACTCACTCTCTATAACTCACTCTTTAACTCACTCCATACTCACTCCTATAACTCTCTATCTATAACTCACTCACTATAACTCACTATCTATAACTCACTCTCTATAACTCACTATCTATAACTCACTCACTATAACTCACTATCTATAACTCACTCTCTATAACTCACTATCCATAACTCACTCTCTATAACTCACTATCTATAACTCACTCACTATAACTCACTCATCTATAACTCACTATCTATAACTCACTCACTATAACTCACTCTCTATAACTCACTCACTATAACTCACTAGCTATAACTCACTATAACTCACTCACTATAACTCACTATCCATAACTCACTATCTATAACTCACTATCTATAACTCACTCACTATAACTCACTCTCTCTAACTCACTATCTATAACTCACTCTCTATAACTCACTCTCTATAACTCACTCACTATAACTCTAATAACTAATTTTGTATGTTATATTGTAGATTTTATTGAGAGATTATAAGTTAAGATCCTATACTCTAAATGCCGTGTCATTCCACTTTCTTCACGAACAGAAGGAAGATGTACAACATTCTATAATAACAGATTTACAGGTTAGTTGTGGTTTATCTTCCTTCAGTATTAATTTCTTACTGCGCAGATATCAAAATACATGTAACACAAAGAGTATATTGTGGTATATTTCTGATTATTGCTACAGGATTGCTTCCCCTTGCTATATATTCTTATTATTGTCAAGTTATTACAAACTGATTATTTATACCTTGACTACAATAGTCACCTTTCTTGTATCACATCTTTACAATATCAAGTTATTACAAACTGATTGTTTATACCTTGACTATAATAGTCACCTTTCTTGTATCACATCTTTACAATGTCATGCTATAACAAACTTAGTACTTATACCTTGACTACAATAGTCACCTTTCTTGTATCACATCTTTACAATATCAAGTTATTACAAACTTCATACTTATACCTTGACTACAATAGTCACCTTTCTTGTATCACATCTTACAATATCAAGTATTACAACTTCATACTTATACCTTGACTGCAATAGTCCACCTTTCTTGTATCACTATCCTTACAATATCAAGCTATTACTAACTTTCATACTTATACCTTGACTGCAATAGTCACCTTTCTTGTATCACATCCTTACAATATCAAGCTATTACTAACTTTCATACTTATACCTTGACTGCAATAGTCACCTTTCTTGTATCATATCTTTACAATTCATAGTTACAACTTTATACTTATATCTTGACTCAATAGTCACCTTTCTTGTATCACATCTTACAATGTCAAGTATTACAACTTCTATAATAACTATTTACAGGTTAGCTCAAGTGGTCTTACCTTTCTTGTATCACATCTCTTACAATGTCAAGTATTACAAACTTCATGCTTATACCTTATAAATATATTCTTGTATATTTACATGATCAAATTAGCTACAGGACTATGCCTTCTCACCTTTCTTGTATCACATCCTTACAATATCAAGCTATTACTAACTTCATACTTATACCTTGACTACAATAGTCACCTTTCTTGTATCACATCCTTACAATATCAAGCTATTACAAACTTCATACTTATACCTTGACTACAATAGTCACCTTTCTTGTATCACATCTTTACAATATCAAGCTATTACAAACTTCATACTTATACCTTGACTACAATAGCCACCTTTCTTGTATCACATCTTTACAATATCAAGCTATTACAAACTTCATACTTATACCTTGACTACAATAGTCACCTTTCTTGTATCACATCTTACAATATCAAGTTATTACAAACTTCATACTTATACCTTGACTACAATAGTCACCTTTCTTGTATCACATCTTTACAATATCAAGTTTTTACAAACTTCATACTTATATCTTGACTACAATAGTCACCTTTCTTGTATCACATCTTCACAATATCAAGCTATTACTAACTTTCATACTTATACCTTGACTGCAATAGTCACCTTTCTTGTATCACATCTTACAATATCAAGTTATTACTAACTTCTATACTTATACCTTGACTACAATAGTCACCTTTCTTGTATCATATCTTTACAATGTCAAGTTATTACAAACTTAGTACTTATACCTTGACTGTAATAGTCACATGTTTTGTAACTCAGAATGCAATGATTTGATTGGATAGTACACTGGAGAATACATCCAATCATTATGGCTGAATGTTCACTTCCATGGTACAAGAAAGGTGGCTATTACAGTTGAGGTTTCATGGTGAAGTTCTATACATTGTGACGATGGTTGACCCTATAGTTCTTCATGACATTTGTTATTATAGAATGGTAATGAACAGACTAGACGTAGATTAGCTGTATACTGTTTAAAAGATGCTATATTACCGTTGAGATTGCTGGGTAAATTGATGTGTGTTATCAACTATATGGAAATGGCACGTGTAACTGGTGTTTCTATGGGTTGTTTACTTTCTAGAGGTCAACAGATTAAAGTTATCTCTCAGCTTCTCAGAAAGGTTTGTTATTTCATATTTGATGTTTAAAAAGGCTGGTTATCAAACATTAACTAATAAAGAAACACCTTTGAATTTAGTAAATAATTGCTCCTTATGTTTAACATTTTTAAAGTAATTTCTTGTAATTTTTCTCAACTATTTAAAAAGTTTTTTTTATTTTTTTTTATTTTATGGTTTTGAGATTTGAATGTGAAAGAATTTAGGGATATTTCTATGTTAATGTGATACATGTTTTAATTTAGTTATACAATGATCAATCTCTCTGGAATATCTATTGTATACCACTGATCAGTATTTCTGGAATATCTATTGTATATCACTGATCAATCTCTCTGGAATATCTATTGTATATCACTGATCAGTATTTCTGGAATATCTATTGTATATCACTGATCAGTATTTCTGGAATATCTATTGTATATCACTGATCAGTATTTCTGGAATATTTATTGTATATCACTGATCAATCTCTCTGGAATATCTATTGTATATCACTGATCAGTATTTCTGGAATATCTATTGTATATCACTGATCAGTCTTTCTGGAATATCTTTTTGTATATCACTGATCAGTATTTCTGGAATATCTATTGTATATCACTGATCAGTATTTCTGGAATATCTATTGTATATCACTGATCAGTATTTCTGGAATATCTATTGTATATCACTGATCAGTCTTTCTGGAATATCTATTGTATATCACTGATCAGTCTTTCTGGAATATCTATTGTATATCACTGATCAGTCTTTCTGGAATATCTATTGTATATCACTGATCAGTATTTCTGGAATATCTATTGTATATCACTGATCAGTCTTTCTGGAATATTTATTGTATATCACTGATCAGTATTTCTGGAATATCTATTGTATATCACTGATCAGTATTTCTGGAATATCTATTGTATATCACTGATCAGTATTTCTGGAATATCTATTGTATATCACTGATCAGTCTTTCTGGAATATCTATTGTATATCACTGATCAGTCTTTCTGGAATATCTATTGTATATCACTGATCAGTCTTTCTGGAATATCTATTGTATATCACTGATCAGTCTTTCTAGAATATCTATTGTATATCACTGATCAGTCTCTCTGGAATATTTATTGTATATCACTGATCAGTCTCTCTGGATTATCTATTGTATACCACTGATCAGTCTTTCTGGAATATTTATTGTATATCACTGATCAGTATTTCTGGAATATCTATTGTATATCACTGATCAGTCTTTCTGGAATATTTATTGTATATCACTGATCAGTCTCTCTGGAATATCTATTGTATATCACTGATCAGTCTTTCTGGAATATTTATTGTATATCACTGATCAGTCTTTCTGGAATATCTATTGTATATCACTGATCAGTATTTCTGGAATATCTATTATATATCACTGATCAGTATTTCTGGAATATCTATTGTATATCACTGATCAGTATTTCTGGAATATTTATTGTATATCACTGATCAGTATTTCTGGAATATTTATTGTATATCACTGATCAGTCTCTCTGGAATATCTATTGTATATCACTGATCAGTCTTTCTGGAATATTTATTGTATATCACTGATCAGTCTTTCTGGAATATCTATTGTATATCACTGATCAGTATTTCTGGAATATCTATTATATATCA
Organism: Nipponacmea schrenckii; assembly: GCA_030562195.1. Lineage (NCBI taxonomy): Eukaryota > Metazoa > Mollusca > Gastropoda > Lottiidae > Nipponacmea > Nipponacmea schrenckii. The sequence continues at coordinate 37,566,014 of CM060201.1, forward strand.
CTGATCAGTATTTCTGGAATATCTATTGTATATCACTGATCAGTATTTCTGGAATATTTATTGTATATCACTGATCAGTCTCTCTGGAATATTTATTGTATATCACTGATCAATCTTTCTGGAATATTTATTGTATATCACTGATCAGTCTTTCTGGAATATCTATTGTATATCACTGATCAGTCTTTCTGGAATATTTATTGTATATCACTGATCAATCTTTCTGGAATATTTATTGTATATCACTGATCAGTATTTCTGGAATATCTATTGTATATCACTCTAGGCTAAAGAACAGGATTTAATTCTACCAGTGCATAAAGTTGATACTGGAGATGAATATGAAGGAGCTACAGTCATTGAACCTGATAAAGGGTAAATTTCTTATTACTAATTTCTTTTTTTTAATATATAGATTCCATCATTGTACACTGTAAGGTGTTGTCTGGGCTTCATCAGTAAAATTAGGTTTTCAGTGCTCCTTTCTTTAATGTAGAGGTACACTCTTGTACATATTATGTTAGTGTTATCAGGGCTGTTGATAATTTTTTTTTTCCAACCGGACAATGTATGTCAACTGAATGTTTGGTAATATTTATCACACCCGTGTTATCAACCCAGTAAGGTATAATTTTTCATATATATATAATAAAAATACAAGAATATAATGGAATGTTATTGATTTATGGTAAAAATTTTGGACTATGGTTCTGTGAAAACTATTGTTTCAAAAGGAAAAAATTAGTAGAACTGTGTCTCCTGTCGGTAGATCAAGAGACATCATGTTAATGGTAGAAACCTGACACTAGTAGATGTTTGTATTTTAGGTTGCTACAAGAACCTGATCTATTTCTATACTAAAATGTGCTGACTAACTGTGTATATTTTTCAGATATTATTCAATGCCGATAGCTACCCTGGATTTCGCCTCTCTGTATCCCAGTATTATGATGGCCCATAATTTATGTTATACCTCATTACTGAATATTAACACTATACAGAAAGAAGGGTAAGGTCAAAGTTCAATTAACTTGGGTGTGGTAGACACCTCATCATGTCTTTACATCAAACCTAGTAGCAGTCCATTAAATTACAACACCAGACTAAATCAGTTGAATGATGTAAAGGGTCATGATATTTTCCGGTATAGAAAAGTAGTTTGGCGAGGTTACACTTTTGAAATGTCTCCTAATTATCCTTGTGTCCTGATTTAGACACGTTCTCATATGGTAGACACATCAGTCTTCCACATAGCTGACCAATTTCCGTTGTTTCAGAACCTCATTGAGTAAATCACATACTATAGGTTTTGATATGTCTTAGCATGTCTTTCATTGGGGGTGGTCGAGACAGCAATCTGATTTCATAAACTACTTTTTCTACCTTCAACACTGAAGAGCTAAGAAACAAGTGGTCACACCACAATGGAAAAAATGTAACATGTTAAAGTAAATCTATTGTTCATATTGGTAGACCAAGATTTTTTTTTTGAAAAGAGGGATATTTTAGGAGTATTAGATGTATTTTAGAAGTGTTAGATAATAAGTTATATTATTTTTCAGATTAACTGCTGATCAGTATATTAAAACACCATCAGGCAACTATTTCTGTAAATCATCGGTTAGAAAAGGTTTACTTCCAGAAATCTTAGAATCCCTGCTAGGCGCCAGAAAAAAGTAAGTCATATTAAAACTTTGTAACTAGGATTTCATAACACTGTTATCGGAAATAGACTGTAACTGGTTTATTAATTTGTTTAAGTGGCATTTAACCTTGTTATGCTTAAGTTCTTCCTGTATTTATTAAAGTTATTGTTATCCATATAATTGTGTCAAATTAACTGGTTTATTGAAGGCAGTGATAGTAGAAATGTTGATAAACACCAGTTTGTGTAACTAGTTTATTGAAGGCATTGATAGTAGAAATGTTAATATTGTAAAATAAACACCAGTTTGTGTAACTAGTTTATTGAAGGCAGTGATAGTAGAAATGTTAATATTGTAAAATAAACACCAGTTTGTGTAACTAGTTTATTGAAGGCAGTGATAGTATAAATGTTAATAAACACCAGTTTGTGTAACTGGTTTATTGAAGGTAGTGATAGTAGAAATGTTAATATTGTAAAATAAACACCAGTTTGTGTAACTAGTTTATTGAAGGCATTGATAGTATAAATGTTAATATTGTAAAATAAACACCAGTTTGTGTAACTAGTTTATTGAAGGCAGTGATAGTAGAAATGTTAATATTGTAAAATAAACACCAGTTTGTGTAACTAGTTTATTGAAGGCATTGATAGTATAAATGTTAATATTGTAAAATAAACACCAGTTTGTGTAACTAGTTTATTGAAGGGAGTGATAGTATAAATGTTAATATTGTAAAATAAACACCAGTTTGTGTAACTGTTTATTGAAGGAGTGATAGTAAAATGTTAATATTGTAAAATAAACACCAGTTTGTGTAACTAGTTTATTGAAGGCAGTGATAGTAGAAATGTTAATATTGTAAAATAAACACCAGTTTGTGTAACTAGTTTATTGAAGGATAATAGTTAATGTTAAAGCATTTTTTCCGGTATAGAAAGTATTTAGGAGATGTTAATATTGTAAAATTAAACACCAGTTTGTGTAACTGATTTAGAACGTTAGTAAAAAGGGTTAATATTTCCACATAAACCCCAAAGTTTCCGTTGTTTCAGAACCTCATTAAAGTAAAATGTAATACACCGGGTTTGTTGTCTACTGTTTTCATTGAAGGGTGGTCGAAAACAGTAAATTTATTTCAAAAAAACCCCTTTTTTTTTATTGAAGGAGTGAAAAAAGTTAATAAACAATTTTGGTCAGATGAAATGGAAAATTTTATAACAGCGTTTGTGTTGTTTTTTTGTAAATAGTATTGTTCAAAAAAATTTGGTAACCAGATTTTTTATTGAAAAGAGGGATATTTTTAAAAAGTTTTAAATTTTGTAAAATAAACCCAGTTTGTTACAGATTAACTGCTGAGAATTTTAATATTAAAACACCATTTGGTAACTATTTCTTGAATGCATTGTTTAGAAAATGTTTATTCCAAAATCCCTTTGGGAACCCCGGGTTTTAGGGCGGGAAAAAAGTAAAGAAAAATTTTAAAACCCCTTTGTTAACTGGGAAAATTTATAACACTGTTATATTGAAAAAAAGACAACGGGTTTGTTAACTTATATTGAAGGGAATTTAGAAATGTTATTGAAAATGCAAGTTTTTAACTGTTTATTGAGGGATTGATAGTAGAAATGTTAATATTGTAAAATAAACACCAGTTTGTGTAACTGGTTTATTGAAGGCAGTGATAGTAGAAATGTTGATAAACACCAGTTTGTGTAACTGGTTTATTGAAGGCATTGATAGTAGAAATGTTAATATTGAAAAATAAACACCAGTTTGTGTAACTGGTTTATTGAAGGTATTGATAGTAGAAATGTTAATATTGTAAAATAAACACCAGTTTGTGTAACTGGTTTATTGAAGGTGTGATAGTAGAAATGTTAATATTGTAAAATAAACACCAGTTTGTGTAACTAGTTTATTGAAGGCAGTGATAGTATAAATGTTAATAAACACCTGTGATACTAAGATACACTATTCAACCTGTTATTTGATTTCAGAGCTAAAGCAGATTTAAAGAAAGAAACAGATCCATTTAAAAAACAAGTTTTGGATGGTCGACAGTTGGCGTTGAAGATTAGTGCTAATTCAGTATACGGTTTTACTGGAGCCCAAGTTGGTAAATTACCTTGTTTGGAGATCTCTCAGGTAAACTCGAAGTTTAGATTCTTTTATACATATATATATACCGGTAGCACTTTAGTTCAAAATATAATCCAAATCAGATTGTACAATACTTATAATTACAGGCTCATTTCTTTCTAAGATAGGCTTGACATATATTATAAAATTGAAGTATTCTTTACGTTTTATATGATTTTTTTCAATATTAGTCTTTTTAGAACATTTTATCTTAAGCTGTATCAAACTGTTTTAATTGTATTAAATGGGTTGTGTTATTTGTATTAAATGTATTGTGCTATTTGTATTAAATGTATTGTGCTATTTGTATAAATGTGTTGTGTTATTTGTATTTAATTTGTTGTGTTATTTGTATTAAATGTGGTTTGTCATTTGTATTATATATGTTGTGTTATTTGTATTATATATATTGTGTTATTTGTATTATATATATCGTGTTATTTGTATTATATATATCGTGTTATTTGTATTATATATATCGTGTTATTTGTATTATATATATCGTGTTATTTGTGTTATATATATTGTGTTATTTGTATTATGATATAATTGTGTTATTTGTATTATATATATTGTGTTATTTGTATTATATATATTGTGTTATTTGTATTATATATATTGTGTTATTTGTATTATATATTGTGTTATTTGTGTTATATATATTGTGTTATTTGTTTTTTTTATATATGTTGTGTTATTTGTGTTATATATATTGTGTTATTTGTATTATATATATTGTGTTATTTGTGTTATATATATTGTGTTATTTGTATTATTTATATTGTGTTATTTGTATTAGATATATTGTATTATATATATTGTGTTATTTGTATTATATATATTGTGTTATTTGTAATATATATTGTGTTATTTGTATTATATATGTTGTGTTATTTGTGTTATATATATTGTGTTATTTGTATTATTTATATTGTGTTATTTGTATTATATATGTTGTGTTATTTGTATTATTTATATTGTGTTATTTGTATTATATATATTGTGTTATTTGTATGATATATATTGTGTTATTTGTATTAGATATATTGTGTTATTTGTATTATATATATTGTGTTATTTGTATTATATATATTGTGTTATTTGTATGATATATATTGTGTTATTTGTATTAGATATATTGTGTTATTTGTATTAGATATATTGTGTTATATATTCCAGAGTGTTACAGCGTTTGGTAGAAGTATGATAGAACAAACTAAACAATATGTAGAAGAACACTATACTGTAGAGAATGGATATAAACATAACGCCAAGGTAAAGACTAGTTAACTCTACTGTAGATTAGAAGATTAAAGGCATTTGAAAAGGCGTACCTACAGCTTAGTACAAGAATTTCTTGCTCTGAAATAACAAATTAGAGTGATAATAAAACCTTTATAACACATAGATAATATTATGGGATGGGCCTAGTTAGATTTATAATGACCCTCAGTTGCTATTCAACTCTCTTTTAAATGAAAAATATATTGATATTGAAGGTAATTTATGGTGATACAGATTCTGTGATGTGTCGATTTGGGGTTGAAACTGTAGCTGAAGCCATGGAACTGGGAACAGAAGCTGCTCAACTGATCTCAGAAAAATTCATTAAACCAATAAAATTAGAGTTTGAAAAGGTAGGGTAGCAGTAATCTCTGGTTAGACAGATGTCATGACAACACAGATTACTATGGAGATATATTCTTACAATTGATAATAGTTATATCAAAACTATTCTCTTCGAATCTTAATATAAAGATATATAGAGTATCTCTTACTTTTCTTATCATACAAGCGATATCTACTATAGAATACCTTATTGGGTGATAAATATATTTATCATACAAGTGATATTTACTGTAGAAATACCATATTAGTTGATAAATATATTTATAATACAAGTGATATCTGCTGTAGAATACCTTATTGGGAAATAATTATATTTATAATGCAAGTGATATCTACTGTAGAATACCATATTGGGTGATAATTATATTTATCATACAAGTGATATTTACTGTAGAAATACCATATTTGGTGATAAATATATTTATAATACAAGTGATATCTGCTGTAGAATACCTTACGGGGTGATATATTTATAATACAAGTGATATCTACTGTAGAATACCTTATTGGGTGATAATTATATTTATAATGCAAGTGATATCTACTGTAGAATACCTTATTTGGTGATAAATATATTTATAATACAAGTGATATCTGCTGTAGAATACCTTATTTGGTGATAAATATATTTATAATACAAGTGATATCTGCTGTAGAATACCTTATTTGGTGATAAATATATTTATCATACAAGTGATATCTACTATAGAATACCTTATTTGGTCATAATTATATTTATCATACAAGTGATATCTAGTAAAGAATACCTTATCAAGTGATATTTTGTTTGTATCTGTAGGTTTATTTCCCCTACTTATTGATCAATAAGAAACGTTATGCTGGATTATATTGGACTAATTCTATAAAGCATGATAAAATGGATTGTAAAGGTATTGAAACAGTCAGGAGAGATAACTCTCCATTGGTAGCTAATCTGATTAACGCCTGTCTACAGTTGATACTTATTGATAGGTGGGTATATTCTTATTTATATTATTATTGTTGTCGAGAGAGAAGTTATAAGAAATTTAATCATGAAGAAGAATGACTTAACATTGAACTGATTTTTAATATCTGAGTCTAATACAACAAAACTTTAACCTTGTACCAGTGCCTTCTGTTGAACAGTAACTTGTTATCTTTCGACCACCCTTATCTCTATCTCTTGGTTTCTATTATACAATATTAGCCATGGTATATTGTTGTATATAATGTATTATATAAACTGATGATGACAATGTAAATTGTAGAAATGTTGTGTACAATAAAACTCAGGAGTAATATACAATACAAACTGATGATGACAATGTAAATTGTTGAAATGTTGTATATAATAAAACTCAGCAGTTGTATACAATATAAACTGATGATGACAATGTAAATTGTTGAAACATTGTGAACAATAAAACTCAGGATTAATATACAATACAAACTGATGATGACAATGTAAATTGTTGAAATGTTGTATATAATAAAACTCAGCAGTTGTATACTATATAAACTGATGATGATAATGTAAATTGTTGAAACATTGTGTATAATAAAACTCAGGAGTTGTATACTATATAAACTGATGATGACAATGTAAATTGTTGAAATGTTGTATATAATAAAACTCAGGAGTAATATACTATATAAACTGATGATGACAATGTAAATTGTTGAAATGTTGTATACAATAAAACTCAGGAGTAGTATACTATATAAACTGATGATGACAATGTAAATTGTTGAAATGTTGTATATAATAAAACTCAGCAGTTGTATACCATATAAACTGATGATGACAATGTAAATTGTAGAAACGTTGTGAACAATAAAACTCAGGAGTAGTATACTATATAAACTGATGATGACAATGTAAATTGTAGAAACATTGTGAACAATAAAACTCAGCAGTTGTATACCATATAATATTTTTCCTGTATTTAATGTGATCTCTTAAATGTCTCTAAACGATCCCTGATAATTCATTGTATTAGTAGTTTCAGCATTTTCTTCTATATACTGTTTTAAAACCAGATCAAAGATCACACTCTTTTCAAAACACCTGATGTTACTTCTCTTTGAAGTGTCCTCTACTATACCCTAGGTCTTGCTTATACAGATTATTATTACCTAAAAAATGAAAGTGAACTTTGTTTTCCAGGAACCCAGAAGGAGCTGTAGAACATGCTAAAGATACCATCAGTGATTTACTGTGTAATAGAGTTGATATATCACAGCTAGTTATTACTAAAGAATTAACCAAGACTGAAGATGATTATACTGCTAAACAGGCTCATGTAGAACTGGCCAATAGAATGAGGAAACGTGATGCTGGTAGTGCTCCACAACTTGGTGATCGAGTTCCGTATGTTATAATAGCAGCTCCTAAAAAAACAGCAGCTTATTTGAAATCTGAGGTTGGTGAATGAAAATAGAAGACAAAACTTTATGAAAATGATTATAATACAGTAATTTGTATCAGGAATAATCAGACCAGCAACTTGTTCCATTACAATTTCATGTTGAATGTTAGATGTTAAAATGTTGGATGTTTGATTGTTGAATGTTGGATAATGAATTGTTGAATGTTAGACGTTTGGATGTTGAATGTTGGATGTTTGATTGTTGAATGTTGGATGTTGAGTGTTGAATATGATAATAATGTATTTTCCAGGACCCTATCTATGTATTAGAGAACAATATCCCCATAGATACACAGTATTATCTGGAGAATCAACTCAGTAAACCTTTACTACGTATATTTGAACCCATTTTAGGAGAGAAGAAAGCTGAATCTGTTTTACTACGTGAGTTATTTTATTCAAGTTTAAAATGTAAAACTGATAAAAGACTAAATCATTTAAAAAGTATTATAAAAGATTGAAATGGGCTATTTTGGTAGCAAGTTTAAAATTCTATGTAGATTTATCCTTGTAAGATATTTAGAAATATCACTGCACATTAAGATAATTATCTTGGATAGAAGAGGTCTATACTAAACAGAAGTTTATATCCATAATAATTGTTGTCTTGATCTATTTAGATTTTTGATCAGAAACCAAGTTTGGTATTAAAGAACATTGTTGTGTATTGAAGGGGGGGAAGAATAGGAACAGTTACACATAGTTGTACATTTAAAGGGATAATAGATCTTAGCATGAACATAAAATTTTAGTGTTCAAGAATTGTCAATATGAGTAAATATTCATTAGGGAACTTACCTGGTGTCATAAAGTAACAGAATCTCTTAAAATCAATTTATTAAGCATTTTTTTTGGGGTATTTTTTTATGTTATTTATGATGGCAGGTATATTTACTGATGAATAGAGTTCTTGCTGACCAAATTTAAAATTTTCAAATTTCATGTTCATGCTAAGACCTATTATCCCTTTGAAATATTGCATACTGATAATATCTAGTCATAAAAATATACTATACAACTAGTACAGATATGTATAGAAACTGAACACATCTATACAGTAAAGAGTTTATTATCTAACAAGTTACAGGACACCTCCAGGGTACTACACAGTTACACATAGTTGTACAGTTAAATATTACATACTGATAATATATATAATATAGACTAGTATAGTTCATATATATACTAGTATCTATAGAAACTGATACATAACAAACATAATATACGACTAGTATAGTTCATATACTAGTATCTATAGAAACTGATATATTGTAGGTGGAGATCACACTAGAACCAAGACTGTGTTAACCAGTAAACTGGGAGGTTTAGCAGCTTTTACCAAGAAGAAATCAACTTGTCTGGGATGTAAAACACCTCTTGATAAAGAAAGTACGTAAAATTCTTTGTAGTTTAATGTGATGTTGGCAATATTTATTTAGCTGTATCTATGTTAAGAAATGTAGAGTAGTGGAGAATGGTGAAGTTATTGGTTGTTGGACTCGATTGTATTTCAAAGATAAAGTTAAGAAATGTAGAGTAGTGGGGAATGGTAAAGTTATTGGTTGTGGGACTCGATTGTATTTCAAGATAAAGTTAAGAAATATAGAGAAGTGGGGAATGGTGAAGTTATTGGTTGTGGGACTCGATTGTATTTCAAGATAAAGTTAAGAAATGTAGAGTAGTGGGGAATGGTGAAGTTATTGGTTGTGGGACTCGATTGTATTTCAAGATAAAGTTAAGAAATGTAGAGTAGTGGGGAATGGTGAAGTTATTGGTTGTTGGACTCGATTGTATTTCAAGATAAAGTTAAGAAATGTAGAGTAGTGGGGAATGGTAAAGTTATTGGTTGTGGGACTCGATTGTATTTCAAGATAAAGTTAAGAAATGTAGAGTAGTGGGGAATGGTGAAGTTATTGGTTGTGGGACTCGATTGTATTTCAAGATAAAGTTAAGAAATGTAGAGAAGTGGGGAATGGTAAAGTTATTGGTTGTGGGACTTGATTGTATTTCAAGATAAAGTTAAGAAATGTAGAGTTGTGAGGAATGGTGAAGTTATTGGTTGTGATTTATGATGGAGTTTGAATTCTTTGTGCAATCAGATTCTCCTGATAGCACTTATTTGATTTGGATCCTTAACAGAGAGTCAATACATACCTACCTAAGTATAAAATAAATACCATTAATAAGTTACAGCAAGATGTTGACCTGAATGAATATTCCTGTTATATTTCTAGATCTAGCAGTTTGTAAACATTGCCAGCCTCTAGAGTCCTCGATTTATCAGAAAGAAATACTTCAGTTACAAGCTTTAGAGGAGAAATTTTCTCGATTGTGGACTCAGTGTCAGAGATGTCAGGGAAGTTTACATGAAGATGTTCTGTGTACCAGGTAAGTCTGGGTGTTTACAATTAGATGTCAGGGAAGTTTACACGAAGATGTTCTGTGTACCAGGTAAGTCTATTACTCTAGAGCTATAGATACAGTGGGAGGGTGTTTACAATTAGATGTCAGGGAAGTTTACATGAAGATGTTCTGTGTACCAGGTAAGTCTATTACTCTAGAGCTATAGATACAGTGGGAGGGTGTTTACAATTAGATGTCAGGGAAGTTTACATGAAGATATTCTGTGTACCAGGTAAGTCTCGCTGTTTACAATTAGATGTCAGGAAGTTTACATGAAGATGTTCTGTGTACCAGGTAAGTCTATTACTCTAGAGCTATAGATACAGTGGGAGGGTGTTTACAATTAGATGTCAGGGAAGTTTACATGAAGATGTTCTGTGTACCAGGTAAGTCTGGGTGTTTACAATTAGATGTCAGGGAAGTTTACATGAAGATGTTCTGTGTACCAGGTAAGTGTATTACTCTAGAGCTATAGATACAGGGAGGGTGTTTACAATTAGATGTCAGGGAAGTTTACATGAAGATGTTCTGTGTACCAGGTAAGTCTGAGGTGTTTACAATTAGATGTCAGGGAAGTTTACATGAAGATGTTCTGTGTACCAGGTAAGTCTATTACTCTAGAGCTATAGATACAGAAGGAGGGTGTTTACAATTAGATGTCAGGGAAGTTTACATGAAGATGTTCTGTGTACCAGGTAAGTCTAGGTGTTTACAATTAGATGTCAGGGAAGTTTACATGAAGATGTTCTGTGTACCAGGTAAGTCTATTACTCTAGAGCTATAGATACAGAAGGAGGATGTTTACAATTGGAAGAGATCCAATCTACGGTTCAGATTTGTAGTTTTCTAGATAATAAAGTAAATCAGGTCAGGAATTAACCTTTGACCTTTAACCTGCTGTTCTTTCAGTCGAGATTGTCCAATATTTTATATGAGGAAGAAAGTTCAGAAGGATTTAGATGATGAAGAGAAGCTGATTCAGAGATTTGGACCAGCAACTTGGTGATAATCCTGACCCTTCATGGAACTACTGACTTGAATGATACCCTTGGAGGCGGAACTGTATCCTATGTTTAAAAAAACTTCCGGTACAGAACCCATTGATGACATCGTCATTTAGCATTTAACCCGAATCTTTATAATATCATCAAACTTTTATTATACTGATATATTGATAAGAACTGCCAGGCCCAGTTGTATTGACAGTCAAAAATTCATTCCTATCCTTTACTGACATCTTCATATAGCATCTAACTTGTTGAATCTTTATCAAACTTTTATTATACTGATATATTGATAAGAACTGCCAGGCCCAGTTGTATTGACAGTCAAAAATTCATTCCTTTCCATTACTGACATCTTCATATAGCATTTTACTTGTTGAATCTTTATCAAACTTTTATTATATGTACATGTAACCTTACAGAGGCATATATTGTACAAATATGTTCAAAAGTAACTGGAAAGAAATTAGATCTAATAGATACGAACTACCAGTGCTAGTTGTATTGACAGTAAATAGATCGCTTCTACCTATTTACATTTACCTTGAAAAGATCAGCTTTAAATACCATGATCTGTTCAAACTGTTTCTTGAATCTTCAATACATGACTATTGTCCAAAGTGTATTTTTGTTCATAATAAACTGACTTGAAATTATTTTTGTTGTTGTGAACTGTTGTTGTGATAGGATCTGTGTGAACTGTTGTTGTGATTGGATCTGTGTGAACTGTTGTGATGATTGGATCTGTGTGAACTGTTGTGATTGTATCTGTGTGAACTGTTGTTGTGATTGGATCTGTGTGAACTGTTTTTGTGATTGTATCTGTGTGAACTGTTGTTGTGATAGGATCTGTGTGAACTGTTGTTGTGACTGGATCTGTGTGAACTGTTGTGATGATTGGATCTGTGTGAACTGTTGTGATTGTATCTGTGTGAACTGTTGTTGTGATTGGATCTGTGTGAACTGTTTTTGTGATTGTATCTGTGTGAACTGTTGCTGTGATTGTATCTGTGTGAACTGTTGTTGTGATTGTATCTGTGTGAACTGTTGTTGTGATTGTATCTATGTGAACTGTTGTTGTGATTGGATCTGTGTGAACTGTTGTTGTGATTGGATCTGTGTGAACTGTTGTGATTGTATCTGTGTGAACTGTTGTTGTGATTGGATCTGTGTGAACTGTTGTGATGATTGTATCTGTGTGAACTGTTGTTGTGATTGGATCTGTGTGAACTGTTGTGATTGTATCTGTGTGAACTGTTGTTGTGATTGGATCTGTATGAACTGTTGTGATTGGAACTGTGGGAACTGTTGTTGTGATTGGATCTGTGTGAACTGTTGTTGTGCTTGGATCTGTGTGAACTGTTGTTGTGATTGTATCTCTGTGAACTGTTGTTGTGATTGTATCTCTGTGAACTGTTGTTGTGATTGTATCTGTGTGAACTGTTGTTGTGATTGTATCTATGTGAACTGTTGTTGTGATTGTATCTGTGTGAACTGTTGTGATGATTGGATCTGTGTGAACTGTTGTTGTGATTGTATCTGTGTGAACTGTTGTTGTGATTGTATCTGTGTGAACTGTTGTGATTGTATCTGTGTGAACTGTTGTTGTGATTGGATCTGTATGAACTGTTGTGATTGGATCTGTGGGAACTGTTGTTGTGATTGGATCTGTGTGAACTGTTGTGATGATTGGATCTGTGTGAACTGTTGTTGTGATTGTATCTCTGTGAACTGTTGTTGTGATTGTATCTCTGTGAACTGTTGTTGTGATTGGATCTGTGTGAACTGTTGTTGTGATTGTATCTCTGTGAACTGTTGTTGTGATTGTATCTGTGTGAACTGTTGTTGTGATTGTATCTCTGTGAACTGTTGTTGTGATTGGATCTGTGTGAACTGTTGTTGTGATTGTATCTCTGTGAACTGTTGTTGTGATTGTATCTGTGTGAACTGTTGTTGTGATTGGATCTGTGTGAGCTGTTGTTGTGATTGTATCTATGTGAGCTGTTGTTGTGATTGTATCTCTGTGAACTGTTGTTGTGATTGTATCTGTGTGAACTGTTGTTGTGATTGGATCTGTGTGAGCTGTTGTGATGATTGGATCTGTGTGAACTGTTGTGATTGGATGTATGTGAACTTTTGTTGTGATTGGATCAGTGTGAACTGTTGTCGTGATTGTATCTCTGTGAACTGTTGTTGTGATTGTATCTATGTGAGCTGTTGTTGTGAGCTGTTGTGATGATTGGATCTGTGTGAACTGTTGTGATTGGATGTATGTGAACTGTTGTTGTGATTGGATCAGTGTGAACTGTTGTTGTGATTGGATCAGTGTGAACTGTTGTTGTGATTGTATCTGTGTGAACTGTTGTGATAAATCACGATGAGTACTGCTATTAAAAGGTAACTCAACAAAGTGCAATCACCAATAAAACAGCCGGTTGCAGGTCGAAACAATGAAATTATATGTGATGTCTCATTACGTTCTGTTTACTATTCGCTACAGAACGGTTCTGTCGAGAATATCAAGAGCGATGAATCAAAGTAAAAATAAACTCTGGAATGTTAGGAATATTAACATGACAAGAGAAACGGCCCAACAAAAGGACTCGATGGAGCGATAGATAAGCTGGACGAGGGGTATGTCTGCACCAGATCTTGCCTCAAACCCCAGTACATATCCCGAGGAACCTCATGGTATGTCGATTGATGAGCGCCTTAATTTAATTGCGTCGTATGTAACACGTTATCAATTAGCACTGGGTCATTGAGACTGTGAGAATGGCAATCAGAGCCAAGATAGGAGTTAATACAACAGCCCCCCCCCCCCATTTTCTTTGTCTTATATGCACAAAGTATTGGTACTAATGCCACAGGTTCGATAAACGCCTGAAACACCAATTTGTACAGAATCGCATTGGAGTAGGCAGAAGTCGTATTCAAAACCGATCAGCAAAGGATGCATTCTTTTAGATCTTTTAGAGACAAGTCCGAAGTTCATAATAGCATGGTGTCAAAACACATCTAATCTTGGTGTTTTATCTCAGATCGTTTATCTGTAAGATGTAAATTGGCACCCCCTTTTAAACAGTGGCATTGTTTTTTTTCCCGACATATTCCAGGCTCGCTGTAATAATAAAATAGAATCTTGAAATTATTTTCACTATAGCGTAATGCACACAATTATACAACAAACATTATGTAGAAACTGCATGTTGTGAAACTATTGGTATATATAGTGCTTATCTCCCTTGATGAGACTTGACCAATAATGATACTTGGGTTTATTTTACCATTCCCCCTACTCTATTGTTTAATATTGGACAGATATTTTACCATTCCCCCTACTCTATTGTTTAATATTGGACAGATATTTTACCATTCCCCCTACTCTATTGTTTTATATTGGACAGATATTTTACCATTCCCCCTACTCTATTGTTTTATATTGGACAGATATTTTACCATTCCCCCTACTCTATTGTTTTATATTGGACAGATATTTTACCATTCCCCCTACTCTATTGTTTTATATTGGACAGATATTTTACCATTCCCCCTACTCTATTGTTTTATATTGGACAGATATTTTACCATTCCCCCTACTCTATTGTTTTATATTGGACAGATATTTTACCATTCCCCCTACTCTATTGTTTTATATTGGACAGATATTTTACCATTCCCCCTACTCTATTGTTTTATATTGGACAGATATTTTACCATTCCCCCTACTCTATTGTTTTATATTGGACAGATATTTTACCATTCCCCCTACTCTATTGTTTTATATTGGACAGATATTTTACCATTCCCCCTACTCTATTGTTTTATATTGGACAGATATTTTACCATTCCCCCTACTCTATTGTTTTATATTGGACAGATATTTTACCATTCCCCCTACTCTATTGTTTTATATTGGACAGATATTTTAAAATTCCCCCTACTCTATTGTTTTATATTGGACAGATATTTTAAAATTCCCCCTACTCTATTGTTTTATATTGGACAGATATTTTACCATTCCCCCTACTCTATTGTTTTATATTGGACAGATATTCCAATATGTATTTATAAACATAGTTCTGAATAAATTTAGCGATGATGAACGGCGGACTGCAGCTCATATAGTTAAACAAAGGTAGTCGTCGGTTCTCATCTGGGTCGGAATGCAAAAATCAGATGACCTTGAATAAATCATGTTATCAAATTGTGGACCAATCAACCCAGCTGTAAATGGGTCCTGAATAAGTCATCTTTCCTCATTATTCTAGTCAACCCAGCTGTAAATGGGTACTGAAAAAAACAAATATTCCAGTCGACAGGATACACCTGTCACGAAACTCGTGAAATAACATAAGAATGGGATTTTGTTTCGGGTTAATATTCAGATTCCTCTGGGCACTCCAGACCAAACACCCTAGGTGCCCCCAATCCTCCATCACCCATCCCCCACTGCCGATTTTAAAAACAAATTTTCAACAGAAACAATTCAATTTCATGAGTAAATATTATAGGTTATATTTATTATTAGTAGTTTTATAAAGATTAGTTGGGGGGGGGGGGAGGGAACATAAGCCAGAGATAAGTCAGAGATCGTTGCACAATCTGTTCCTGAATAAATGTCCTTGATAATTATTCTGAAATATCAGTATTTTGATAATTCACCTTTTTCTCATACACTTTATGTATTGTATTGTTCACTAATTAACTTGATTTCCAATATTCTCTATTTATTTAGTGTATTTCAAGCATCAACTTGATGGAAATAGAAATTCATTATTTCTATATTGTCATGTAAATATGTCAGTGTTTTACAAGTTTTCATTAGGCTTGTCAACATTTAAATCCGAATCAATCTATTTTCTCAACAGGTATCTCCATACAAGCGAACTTTATTGATTACCGCCATTTTTATCACATGTACAAAGTATATGTAAAATTATGGATTTAAAAAAGCTTTTGATTAGAAAAACCAATTTACAATAAATACTTTGATATTTCACGACACATTTTGTGGTTATTTTTTTAAGACAGAAGCTCAGAAGCTTTCACACAACTACTACTTTATTTCTGATCCACCAAAATCGTCTTAAAGATGGGTTGCCTCATTAATTAGAGCCAAAGTAAGCTTACTAATTGATTAATTGGGGTTTCTAATGAATAATCCATGTATTCTCAAGTTCAAAAGACCTATGTGGATGTAGAAATGCTTGTGGCCTCTGATTCTGATCAGCTTTGAAACGCTAAATTTAGACTCCACGTTTGTTCACGTGACAAAATGACGTCATGTTTTTACAAAGTGATATTTAAACGTTTTATTGCCTTTTGCTAGAGATAATAAATGGAATACCAAAATGCCATTGTTGTTGTGAAAATATTAAGGAATGTGGACAATAACAACAGCGTCCGGTTTCGTCATGATTTATGTACCGAATTGACAGACTGGATGATCCAAAAAAAAAAGATCAACGACATTTGAGACTTGACGCACATACCTATGTTAGTACCCTACCGAAGGAAATCCCGTCATAATTAGCCTAATTACGAGATAATTAAGGACTTGTGGGACAATCTGGTGTTTTTCCCAGTCATTAGAACACCTCTACCTTCTATTGATATAAGTATTACCGGTCCAATAATGGTATATGTATATATATATATGAAAAAAAGGCAACACATCTTTAAAAAGATATTTATAACGACAAATTGGCTTAGTTTTTTTTTAAGACAGAAACTGGCCTCTTTAACTCAACTACTACTTTATTTCAGATCCATTGGAGTCGCCTTAAAAAACCTTGATATAAAGCTTTTCTTTAATTTCAGATAAGCTACACAATAAACATCGCTGTCCAAATTGTAGATTAATTAGGATTACGGCCAATGAAAATCGCTAGAAAAATTGAATAAACTGATATAGATGCTGATAAAATCAACTATACGAAATTAAACAAAATATGAAGCAATTGATATTGATAGAAAATCTCTTCCTTTTTTATAAAGGTGCAGAAGAGTAGGACGTAAAACTCCATCCATTTCATTCCTACATATTTTATGAAATTGGAGTAAAATGATAGTAAAAAAAAATGATAACGGGGTAGTAAAAATTGATAACGTAGTAGTAAGAAATAATAACGTAGTAGTAAGAAATAATAAGGTAGTAGTAAGAAATAATAACGTAGTAGTAAGAAATAATAACGTAGTAGTAAGAAATAATAACGTAGTAGTAAGAAATGATAACGGACTTGTAAGAAATGATAACGGACTTGTAAGAAATGATAACGTAGTAGTAAGAAATAATAACGTAGTAGTAAGAAATAATAACGTAGTAGTAAGAAATAATAACGTAGTAGTAAGAAATAATAACGTAGTAGTAAGAAATGATAACGGACTTGTAAGAAATGATAACGGACTTGTAAGAAATGATAAAGGAGGCCTTTGTCGAATATTTTTAGATTTTCCTCAATTGCCACCTTTAGTCATGACAACAGACAAATAAATGTTATTTGAAGAGAAGGCAGGCAGGTGAGTTTTAGTCAATAACTTGAAAATTACTAGAAAGTCTGTCTTTAATTTATTTGATTTCCCAGTGAGAAATATTAGAGAGAATTAGAAAGTTGAGAGTAATTCAATAATTATAATCTGTAGAAAGCAGACGGGAGGTAAAGAAATAATCTGGTTAATTTTATTTCTATCGTCAACCTCGGCTTAAATTTCTACCTGTTTTAATTCTTACTCAAATACCTGTCATTACAGTCACGTGATATTTAAATTAAACATCTCGCATTGTCTCATCCTTGTCACAAACTTTTCAAACTTTCAACTTTTCATTTCATTAGACAATTTCTTCAATCACTACAAAAATCTCACGATGATGTACAGTGTTTTCGGAACTACCTGTTTTATAATATTAATTAGTAAGTACCATCTTAATTATATATTTCTTATTTTTTCTAGAATTAGTCGAGACTTAATTCAATTTTTTATTTTGGTAATCATTTATATAAAGCGGTTTCTTAGTATTTTTAAAAGACAAACGTATATTATTTTATACTCCTATTTTAATTATTCGTGGAACTTTTGTTGTAATCGGTGACAGAGAGAGAAACACATCGAAACGTCGTGAGGAATATGTTGATATTAGTCTTTTTAAAATCATTTTACCGGGTACCTGTAAGTTGAAAGAGGTATTCTTAATCCGCGTCCACTCGTTAATAGATTCGGGGAGGGGTTTTTAAACGTTTGTTTTAATTTAGTGGTCCTGGGTTAAAGAATTTGGTATTAATACTGTTTTCTCATAAAAAATTAAAATTGCTCGAAATCTTTTAATGTGTAACTTTTTTTTTTGACAATCGTATAAAAAACTCGGTTTATTTCTGTGTATTTAAATATATCATTGTTTCCAACTTAAGACTGGTTGAAAATTAAACCAGTAGATATTCATGTCGACATTCAACCAATGTTTAAAAAATATCTTGCTCTGTAACGTTCAAACAATCGAACGTGATTTGAAATTTAGAAAATGAAGGTCTTTAAAAATAAAAACCTGACTTTAAAATCAGTAATACTTAAACTTTACCTTCTTAAAACTAAGTGATATATCTCCAGTTCTTTAGTCTAGAATATTTATAATTTGTAAGTTTTAACATAGTTATTCAGTAAAACACTATTAATATCACATATTTATGTGAATTCTTTCAAAAAGAACATTATCATTTATTTCTTTTTGTGTTTTTGACTGAAAGGTACCAATTTTAACATTCAATATTACAGTCAAGGTATAAAACGAAGCTCTTAATAGTTTGACATTGTGACGATGTATAAGATGAAGTTTGTAATAGCTTGACATTGTGAAGATGTATAAGATGAAGTTTGTAATAGTTTGACATTGTGAAGATGTATAAGATGAAGTTTGTAATAGCTTGACATTGTGAAGATGTATAAGATGAAGTTTGTAATAGCTTGACATTGTGAAGATGTATAAGATGAAGTTTGTAATAGCTTGACATTGTGAAGATGTATAAGATGAATTTGTAATACTTGATTGTTAAGATTATAAGATGAAGTTGTAATATTGCATTGTGAAGATGTATAAGATGAAGTTTGTAATAGCTTGACATTGTGAAGATGTATAAGATGAAGTTTGTAATAGCTTGACATTGTGAAGATGTATAAGATGAAGTTTGTAATAGTTTGACATTGTGAAGATGTATAAGATGATTTTGTAATAGCTTGACATTGTGAAGATGTATAAGATGAAGTTTGTAATAACTTTCATTGTGAGATGTATAAATGAAGTTTAATATTTGATTTGAATTTATTTTCATTTTCTTTTTAACTTGGTTAATAACTTCATTTTTGATTTATTTTTTTAGTGTTAATACTTCCTAAAGTTATCCCCGGACTGAAGTGTGAGTTTACAGGACATGTCCTAGTGTTTGCCTAATTCTGACCTCTGTAAAATAAAGAGTTTATCTCATGTAGTTATTATTATCTTGACATTGTGAAGATGTATAAGATGAAGTTTGTAATAGCTTGACATTGTGAAGATGTATAAGATGAAGTTTGTAATAGTTTGACATTGTGGAGATGTATAAGATGAAGTTTGTAATAGTTTGACATTGTGAAGGTGTATAAGATGAAGTTTGTAATAGTTTGACATTGTGAAGATGTATAAGATGAAGTTTGTAATAGTTTGACATTGTGAAGGTGTATAAGATGAAGTTTGTAATAGCTTGACATTGTGAAGATGTATAAGATGAAGTTTGTAATAGTTTGACATTGTGAAGATGTATAAGATGAAGTTTGTAATAGCTTGACATTGTGATGTATAAGATGAAGTTTGTAATAGTTTGACATTGTGAAGATGTATAAGATGAAGTTTGTAATAGTTTGACATTGTGAAGGTGTATAAGATGAAGTTTGTAATAGTTTGACATTGTGAAGATGTATAAGATGAAGTTTGTAATAGCTTGACATTGTGAAGATGTATAAGATGAAGTTTGTAATAACTTGATATTGTGAAGATGTATAAGATGAAGTTAGTAATAGCTTGATATTGTGAAGATGTATAAGATGAAGTTTGTAATAGCTTGACATTGTGAAGATGTATAAGATGAAGTTAGTAATAGCTTGACATTGTGGAGATGTATAAGATGAAGTTTGTAATAGTTTGATGTTGTGAAGATATATAATTATTGGTCACAGTGTCTTCAGTAGCGCAGTATAAGACAACTTTATATGCCATTCAAAATTCATCACAAAACCATTGAGTTAAAGAAAACTTCATGTGAATACGAGAAATACTCCCTAAAGTTATCACGACTTTAAGTGTGAGATTTATAAGAAGTTCAGTTTGTCTATTCTTCCTCTAGAAACCTAAAAGTTTTCTCAAGTAGTTATTTTATCTTGAATAGATTGTGACGTCACACGCACCTGTTTAATGATGACGTCATCTAACTCGGGGTGTATTCAAATGCATGTTGTACAGGTAAAATTCCGGTAAAACCAATTAACATTTCAACATTACATTGTATAAAAACAAGTTAAAGTTTGTTTGAGATGTAGGGTGTAGTGTGTCCAAGTAAACCGAAATCATTTCAGTCAAAATTTCTCTTTAACTTTTTAAACGAAGCCGTATATGAGCATAACTTTGGCACTAGGGGTAGAGAGGCACCGTGGATTAAATATGCCCGGGGCCCTCTCCTGGGCAATATCTTAAAATATGTTCTCTTACATGCTGAGATCCATATGTTAGTCAATTTAATACGGTTCAATATTTGTGTGGGGTGTGGGTCTAATTAGGGGTAGGTGCTCATAGACTTTGGTTATTGATTCGTTGACCCAAAAATTCTGCTAATATTTGACTGATTGAAATGATATATGATATAGGTTCAGCAGAGAAAATTTTCCATGAAATCTCATCGATACGGTATTTTCATCAAGAATAATTCACGTTAATATACAGGATCTAAATTGTATATATATATATATATCTTTATATATCGTATTCGATTTGAGACGAATATTTTGTACCCGAACCAAAAACTGTCAGTTGTTGTCAGAAGTTAGTGTTAAAAAATGAGTGAATTAATGACGACAGAACGATTACTTCACGTAATAGATATTGTAGAAACCGGTAGAATAGGTTAATATCGACTGAATAAAGAAATAAAACACGAGATAATGTATTAAAGGGAGGTAATAAACTGACATCAGAATTAAAAAACAAATTAGCTAGTTAATTTATTACCCGAGTCTTCATTGTCTTTTTAATTAGACTTGACACAATATAACGGTTGGTTTGATATACCCTCTTTCTGGCAGTCATCTAGGTCAACGTAACATTGTCAAGATATTGTCTTAAAGGGACAGTAAACTAAATATTGATAAAAAAAAACATTCAAAATGATCACACGATATCTGAATAATTTACTATTTCTGATATTTATTAACTCAACTTTACTACTCATACAGGCAGCGTTATCAAATATTATAAGAACCCTATATATATAGATATACTATTTCTGATATTTATTAACTCAACCTTTTACATGCTCATACAGGCAGTGTTATCAAATATTATAAAGAATCACTAGATATATAGATATACTATTTCTGATATTTATTAACTCAACGTTTCACATACTCATACAGGCAGTGTTATTAAATATTATAAAGAATCACAGTAGATATACTATGATTTATAACTCAACGTTTCACATATAAAATCTTGATAAAAAAATAATAAGTATTATTTATCTCTGCTTTATTACCTTCATCTATAAGAGTTTATAAACGTTTTTAAACATGATAATGAACATGATATTCTAAATGTTTCCATGTCAAGACAGTGTATCATAAATGTCTAATATAGTATATATTTCAGTGAACATTACTCTAGTTTATACATACAGACATCTTTAAATATTGGAAAAAACAATATATAAGTAATTTTTGAAAACCACTTACAATAAAAGCGTTTATCAATAATAAATTGAATCTAATATATATTCATATAACCAATTAATGTTAGACTATTTACAAATATTACAAGACATATAGATATACTTTCGATTTTATAACTCAAGATTTAAAAAAATTGCTCATCTCAGAAAAATTTAAACAAAGGTTTATAAAGATAACATTCTGAACTCAAATGTCATAAGCATAGTGATATTACAAAGTAATACAAGTCATATAGATATACTATTTTATATTATTGCTGCTCATACAGAAATTTTTTATAAATATGAAACATTAGATATACTTTTAATATTTATAACACTGCCTGTATGAGTATGTGAAATGTTGAGTTAATAAATCTATATATCTTGTGCTTCTTTGTAATATTTGATAACGCTGCCTGTATGAGCATACTTGATTAAAAATGCAAAAAGTATATCTATATATCTGTTGACGCTGCCTATACTAAATGTTATAAACAAAAATAGTATATTCATATATTATCTTGTGCTTCTTTACCTACGCCTATTTTATATGTCTTATTAACAGTAAATAAGCATAGTGATAATACAAAGTAATTAAATTGTTATTATCGACCACAACCCCGACACCCCCCCCCCACCCCCAGCCCACACCTCCATATCTTTACATCCTATCGGAGTTTATGATCTAGATGTATAGTAATTATAGTCGAGAACTATTTGAAGGAATGGGACTCTGCTAAACAGTATGATATGTTAATCGGTGTTATATAAATTAAATAATGAGAGGTGAACGTCTATCAGTAGTATCTAGTCTCTTCAAGACTCCAACATATACAGTAATCAGTGAGGAAAATAGAAAAAGGTTACAGCGAAATGTCAAGACAGTATACTTCATACTAACACTCGTTTTATCAACTTTATCATTTATCTTAGAAATATTTACAGTCCGACCAGACAAAATGTGACAAGACTAACGACATCTTCCCCGACTCATACTTAAACTATGTAAGGTTCTTACATGGAGGGCTGGACGGGTTACTTCTTACATGGAGGAATGGACGGGTTACTTCTTACATGGAGGAATGGACGGGTTACTTCTTACATTGAGGAATGGACGGGTAACTTCTTACATGGAGGAATGGACGGGTTACTTCTTACATGGAGGAATGGACGGGTTACTTCTTACATGGAGGAATGGACGGGTTACTTCTTACATGGAGGAATGGACGGGTAACTTCTTACATGGAGGAATGGACGGGTTACTTCTTACATGGAGGAATGGGTGGGTAACTTTTTACATGAAGGTCTAGGCGGGTTACTTCTTACATGGAGGGATGGATGGGTTACTTCTTACATGGAGGGATGGATGGGTAACTTCTTACATGGAGGGATGGACGGGTTACTTCTTACATGGAGGGATGGATGGGTTACTTCTTACATTTAGAGCTGGACGGGTAACTTCTAACATGGAGGGATGGATAGGTTACTTCTTACATTGAGGGCTAGACAGGTTACTCCTTACATGGAGGGATGGACAGGTAACTTCTTACATGGAGGGATGGACAGGTTACTCCTTACATGGAGGGCTGGACGGGTTACTTCTTACATGGAGGGCTGGACAGATTACTTCTTACATTGAGGGCTCGACGGGTTACTTCTTACATGGAGGGATGGATAGGTTACTTCTTACATGGTGGGATGGGCGGTTACTTCTTACATGGAGGGATGGATAGGTTACTTCTTACATGGTGGGATGGACGGGTTACTTCTTACATTGAGGGCTGGACGGGTTACTTCTTACATGTAGGGCTGGACGGGTTACTTCTTACATGGAGGGCTGCACAAGTTTGTTAGTTAACTCTACCCTAAACCCTTCCTCGACAGTTAGAAATCGAATAAAAATAAGCTAAAAACCACGGTCCTTACACAATTACCCTCATTACACACTACATGGTGATGGCCGTCTTCATTAGGTGCAGACGTAAAACTCCATTCATTTACCCTAACCCTACCTTTAATGTTAGAACCAAGCGTAGTATTATGTCATATCGCTGTAACCAATATCACACAAACTACATGAAGGCTTATTGAAGGTGGGCTCTTAATAAAGGTGGTCGTTTGAGCAGGGTATACTGTATATATATATATATATATATATATACCTGCTTCAGTGAAACACGGCAAATGTTTTAATCCCTTCCTATTCCAATAAATCCATTAAACTTGGCAACGATTTTCAATCGGTTTAATAGATATATCATGTTATATAAAGATTCTATTCTTTAGTCATGATACCTGGTAAGTCTAACTGATGAATATATACTCTTATTGACCAAGTTTAAGTTAGAAGTGTTTTTCAAAAATAACTTAGTTTAATAGATATATCATGTTATATAGAGATTCTATTCTTTAGTCATGACACCTGGTAAGTCTAACTGATGAATATATACTCTTATTGACCAAGTTTAAGATTTTAAATTTTATGTACATGATTCATATAAAGATATATGTAGTGGTATAACAGGGGCCTTGACGGTATGTCAATCGTGAACTTAACCTTGGTTTAAACCTCGTCTCCAATTTAAGCCGTCTGATGTTTTTAGAATGTTAAAAAACTTAAACACAATTAAAGTTTACTTGAAACATTTTCAAATATTGTGTTAACGTCTCGTTTTTTTGCAAGTGTCATAAAACTAGGTCAAACATCATTAGTCAAACTTAACGGTTGTATTATTATTTTGTTTGTTATATTTAATAATGACGTGAATTCACTTCCCATATTATTTTGTAAATGAAATGAATGGAAGGCAAGTTGGCTATTCGTTTGATCAATCATATCTTAGTCTCAGAAACCGTATCTTTTTCCGCTAAGTTAATGAGTAAAAGTGTTCACAGTTCACTGCCTTTAAATCCATGTGGGTCCAGATTTATCCAAGTATTGGAATTTAAAATGACAATTCTTCGTTTCTTAAGACATAGATAGACACAGAAAGAAACATTCCTAGTTTTGGGTATTTTTGAACAAATCATGCGATTTTCGAGTATTTTTAGTACTTCAGAAGACTGTTAACATATTCATGACCGAAATGAATCGGCAATGGTCGTCTCTTTAACTTATTTCTACTGGGTAATTTATATAAAATCTGACAAGACAATAACCACTAAGATAAGAATCTGAACAAGGTGTGGGATTTAAAATTCATCGATAATTGATCACCTCAATCCGATCACTAGATCAATCAATCAATCGATGACCAATCCCGATAATCTCCGGCCACTATCATGTTATAAACGCCCAGGTATCAAATATTATCAGTATTTATAAATAATATTATCGAGATCCTGGGCAATAATCTACCACACTCGTCTTCCTTCTAAATAAACAATACTAATTTCTAATTAACTATTTATTTCCCAAATCAATATATGTACATCCAAACTAGTGAGGGTAATTCATCGTGTCCAAACCATGCCCCCATTTGTCATACTTCCTCGAGACCACACCCCCATTTATCGTAGTTCATTGAGGCTATGGTTATACAAGTGAGGGAAATTCATTGTCCAAACCACACCCCCTTCATCATACTTTCTTGAGACCATGGTAAAACAAGTGAGGTAAATTCATCTTGTCCAAACCACACCCCCTTCACCATACTTCCTTGAGACCGTGGTAAAACAAGTGAGGTAAATTCATCTTGTCTAAACCACACCCCCTTCACCATACTTCCTTGAGACCATGTTAAAACAAGTGAGGTAAATTCATCTTGTCTAAACCACACCCCCTTCACCATACTTCCTTGAGACCGTGGTAAAACAAGTGAGGTAAATTCATCTTGTCTAAACCACACCCCCTTCACCATACTTCCTTGAGGCCATGGTTAAACAAGTGAGGTAAATTCATCTTGTCTAAACCACACCCCCTTCACCATACTTCCTTGAGACCGTGGTAAAACAAGTGAGGTAAATTCATCTTGTCTAAACCACACCCCCTTCACCATACTTCCTCGAGACCGTGGTAAAACAAGTGAGGTAAATTCATCTTGTCTAAACCACACCCCCTTCACCATACTTCCTTGAGACCGTGGTGAAACAAGTGAGGTAAATTCATCTTGTCTAAACCTCACCCCCTTCACCATACTTCCTTGAGGCCGTGGTGAAACAAGTGAGGTAAATTCATCTTGTCTAAACCTCACCCCCTTCACCATACTTCCTTGAGACCGTGGTAAAACAAGTGAGGTAAATTCATCTTGTCTAAACCTCACCCCCTTCACCATACTTCCTTGAGGCCGTGGTGAAACAAGTGAGGTAAATTCATCTTGTCCAAACCACACCCCCTTCACCATACTTCCTTGAGGCCGTGGTGAAACAAGTGAGGTAAATTCATCTTGTCTAAACCACACCCCCTTCACCATACTTCCTTGAGGCCATGTTAAAACAAGTGAGGTAAATTCATCTTGTCTAAACCACACCCCCTTCACCATACTTCCTGAGGCCGTGGTGAAACAAGTGAGGTAAATTCATCTTGCCCTAAACCTCACCCCCTTCACCATACTTCCTTGAGGCCGTGGTAAAACAAGTGAGGTAAATTCATCTTGTCTAAACCTCACCCCCTTCATCATACTTCCTTGAGACCGTGGTAAAACAAGTGAGGTAAATTCATCTTGTCTAAACCTCACCCCCTTCACCATACTTCCTTGAGACCATGGTAAAACAAGTGAGGTAAATTCATCTTGTCCAAACCACACCCACATTCATCATACTTTCTTGAGACCATGGTAAAACAAGTGAGGTAAATTCATCTTGTCCAAACCACACCCACCTTCACCATACTTCCTTGAGGCCATGGTAAAACAAGTGGGGGAAATTCATCTTGTCCAAACCACACCCACATTCATCATACTTTCTTGAGACCATGGTAAAATAAGTGAGGTAAATTCATCTTGTCTAAACCTCACCCCCTTCACCATACTTCCTTGAGACCGTGGTAAAACAAGTGAGGTAAATTCATCTTGTCTAAACCTCACCCCCTTCACCATACTTCCTTGAGACCGTGGTAAAACAAGTGAGGTAAATTCATCTTGTCTAAACCTCACCCCCTTCACCATACTTCCTTGAGACCGTGGTAAAACAAGTGAGGTAAATTCATCTTGTCTAAACCTCACCCCCTTCACCATACTTCCTTGAGGCCGTGGTGAAACAAGTGAGGTAAATTCATCTTGTCTAAACCACACCCCCTTCACCATACTTCCTCGAGACCGTGGTAAAACAAGTGAGGTAAATTCATCTTGTCTAAACCTCACCCCCTTCACCATACTTCCTTGAGACCGTGGTAAAACAAGTGAGGTAAATTCATCTTGTCTAAACCTCACCCCCTTCACCATACTTCCTTGAGGCCGTGGTAAAACAAGTGAGGTAAATTCATCTTGTCTAAACCTCACCCCCTTCACCATACTTCCTTGAGGCCGTGGTGAAACAAGTGAGGTAAATTCATCTTGTCTAAACCACACCCCCTTCACCATACTTCCTTGAGACCGTGGTAAAACAAGTGAGGTAAATTCATCTTGTCCAAACCACACCCCCCTTCATCATACTTTCTCGAGACCGTGGTAAAACAAGTGAGGTAAATTCATCTTGTCTAAACCACACCCCCTTCACCATACTTCCTTGAGGCCGTGGTAAAACAAGTGAGGTAAATTCATCTTGTCTAAACCACACCCCCTTCACCATACTTCCTCGAGGCCATGTAAATGAGGGATATAACATTTTTATAGTTAAAAGTTGTCCACCCAAAATTGTCCCTAAAATATCTCTCAGGAAATCTCAGACAATTAAATCTAAAAACTTCAGACTCTATAAAACCAAAACCTATTGAGCTATAATGGTATAGAACCTAAGGATGGCGGATTGAAACTTGTAAAAGTTGACAAAAAACTGTAATGATAGAAATATAAACTGGCAGAATGAGCTAAGATCTATTTTAAGAATCGGGAGGTATGACCGACATCCAGTAAACAAACAACAAACATGGTCAGATTGTGGACACAATGAATTACACTGTTTATTTATTTATATAATTAAACACGAGGATTGTCAACACTGTGGAGTTGTTTCACTGGTAATCACCTACAGCGAGCAATCTCCAGAAGGGTGAAGTTGTTTGGCTTTGTTAATTTATAGGGATATTCTTTCATTGGTATATCAGTATGATAACGTTATAGTGGACTTCTTCTCGCATTACTGTTGACAATTGGCGTAATAACCAACACCGATGTTGAAAATTAAGATAAATCCTTCAGAATTTGGTTCGATCCCAAATCAAATAAAATCAATCTCTGAATCAATCGTATCAATTTATCATCGTTATATTTAGATCAGATAATCCCTGTGAGATTTCAGGGTAGGTCACATTAACAATAGAACATTGTGTACAATAAACTCAGGAGTAGTATACTATATTAACTGATGATGACAATATAAATTGTAGAAACGTTGTGTACAATAAAACTCAGGAGTAGTATACTATATAAACTGATGATGACAATGTAAATTGTTGAAACGTTGTATACAATAAAACTCGTGAATAGTAAAAACTATATAAACTGATGATGACAATATAAATTGTTGAAACGTTGTATACCATAAAACTCAGGAGTAGTATACCATAAAATTGATAATGACAATTTTAAATTGTAGAAACATTGTATACAATAAACTTAGGAGAAGTATACCCATATAAACTGATGATGACAATATAAATTGTTAGAAACGTTGTATACCATAAAACTCAGGAGTAGTATACTATATAAACTGATGATGACAATATAAATTGAAACGTTGTTACATAAAACTCAGAGTAGTATACTATATAAACTGATGATGACAATGTAAATTGTTGAAACGTTGTATACAATAAAACTCAGGAGTAGTATACTATATAAACTGATGATGACAATATAAATTGTTGAAACGTTGTATACAATAAAACTCAGGAGTAGTATACTATATAAACTGATGATGACAATGTAAATTGTAGAAACGTTGTGTACGATAAAACTCAGGAGTTGTATACTATGTAAACTGATGATGACAATGTAAATTGTAGAAACATTGTGTACAATAAAACTCAGGAGTAGTATACCATATAAACTGATGATGACAATGTAAATTGTAGAAACATTGTGTACAATAAAACTCAGGAGTTGTATACTATGTAAACTGATGATGACAATGTAAATAGTTGAAACGTTGTATACAATAAACTCAGGAGTAGTATACTATATAAACTGATGATGACAATGTAAATTGTTGAAACGTTGTGTACAATAAAATTCAGGAGTAGTATACCATATAAACTGATGATGACAATGTAAATAGTTGAAACGTTGTATACAATAAAACTCAGGAGTAGTATACCATATAAACTGATGATGACAATGTAAATTGTTGAAACATTGTAAAACATACTAATGGTTATTACCAATGTTTGTTACGAATGGTTATTTATGTTAAAAACAGTCTGAAAACCGTTGTCTCTATTTGACGAAACCCAGTACAGCTTGTCAGTTTTGATCTTCACAATGTCCAAATATTTCGTACTTATACCTTGACTGCAATAGTCAACGTTCTGTATTTCTGAAGTTTGTAAATGAAGCGGTTTGATTGGATTATACGCTAGCTCTCGTAAAAGAAAATTGGCCATTGCTATTATAAGCAAGGTATAAATGAAATGAAATGTAAGGAGTTTTATTTCCTACTCTTCTGCACCTTATGGTCTAATGAAGACGGGCAACGCCATGCAGTGTGCAATGAGGGAAATTTTGTCAGGACAGCGGCATTAGCCTTCTCTTTTTGCGATTTCCAACTGTCGAGGGATCTCTAACGTGCACAGCCTGTAGCACACGGGGCCTCGGTTTATTGTCCCATCCGAACGACTGGACGCCTTTTCCATGTCAGTCCCTCCGACCTGCATCACTGACGAGGGGAAACCGGGCTGAAAAATCTGAGACTTTATCTCGGCATTTGCCGGGATTGAACCCTGGACCTTCAGGTTAGCGAGCAAGCGTCTAACTCACTGAGCCAGTTAGTAATAGCTTGACATTGTGAAGATGTATATGATAAAGTTTGTAATAGCTTGACATTGTGAAGATGTATTAGATGAAGTTTGTAATAGCTTGACATTGTGAAGATGAATTTTGTAATAGCTTGACATTGTGAAGATGTATAAGATGAAGTTTGTAATAGTTTGACATTGTGAAGATGTATAAGATGAAGTTAGTAATAGTTTGACATTGTGAAGATGTATAAGATGAAGTTTGTAATAGTTTGACATTGTGAAGATGTATTAGATGAAGTTAGTAATAGTTTGACATTGTGAAGATGTATAAGATGAAGTTTGTAATAGCTTGACATTGTGAAGATGTATAAGATGAAGTTAGTAATAGCTTGACATTGTGAAGATGTATATGATAAAGTTAGTAATAGCTTGACATTGTGAAGATGTATTAGATGAAGTTAGTAATAGTTTGACATTGTGAAGATGTATAAGATGAAGTTTGTAATAGTTTGACATTGTGAAGATGTATTAGATGAAGCTAGTAATAGCTTGACATTGTGAAGATATATTAGAAGAAGTTAGTAATAGCTTGACATTGTGAAGATATATTAGATGAAGTTAGTAATAGTTTGTAGTTTGACATTGTGAAGATGTATAAGATGAAGTTTGTAATAGTTTGACATTGTGAAGATGTATAAGATGAAGTTTGTAATAGTTTGACATTGTGCAGTTGCCTGTACAGCATTCCACTGTATTATTAAGAGTCAATATGTTCTAATTGTAGGTATAGTAAACAGTCAGAATGCAGATTGTGTTGCTGATGTCCAAACTTGTGCCATCTCTTTCCAGACGGGAGTTTCTCAAATTGGATCAAACAACAACACAGCCACTTGTCTGTAAGTATATCCATCTTTATATTCATCTTCGTTCATATCTGTTCCGGCATTCTTTGTTCATATTCCCCTCCATCTGTATTTGCATCTTCATTTACATGTACAGTTGTTTTTATTTCAATCTTATCTGCATCTCAGTGTCCTCGCAACTTCATCATCATCTTAAACCGACTGTCCATATACCGGTACATCTTTATTTGCATCCGCTAGTTCATCTTCATCTTAAGCTGTATTTCAGTCTAACTCTTCATGCACATCTTCATCTCCTTCGTCAACTTCATCTCCTTCGTCAACTTCATCTCCTTCGTCAACTTCATCTTCATCTCCTTCGTCAACTTCATCTCCTTCGTCAACTTCATCTTCATCTCCTTCGTCAACTTCATCTTCATCTCCTTCGTCAACTTCATCTTCATCTCCTTCGTCAACTTCATCTTCATCCTCATCATCCGCCGTCCTTGTCGCCGTCATTTCAAAATGTCATCTCGAGAAACCGACATGAGACACAATTCATTTGTAGAATCGAGATGCATTTTGTAAATATGATATGTTGAATGGAATGTAATAAACACATAGTTTGGGAGATTATCTCGTGGTCTGAGAGACTTTACTACTATGTTGTTTAAGAAGCTCACAGATTCACTTTCAAATTACAAATTTTGCCTTACAGGGAGGTAAACAGGTTTTTAGAATGTTTAGACCGAGTGTTAAAACCGTGTGATTTAGCGACGAGAACTTCTCTATTAGACGCCATGAATAATTTAATAGACAGTTATAAACGACCACCTTACAACTGTATTTTATGTAAGTTTGTTTGTTTATTATAATAGTATGTATATCATTGATACTTACCTTGTAAACTTGGCCAAAACTGAGAAGAGGAATATCACGTAAGTTGTAACGGGTTGGTGTATCAGAATTTGATAATCTTTGAATTGAAAAGAAAAGAAAATTAAATTACAGACAACATGTTATCCAACTCCTTATAAAATATTCGAATGTGAAATAACAAGTTCTATGTTTGATTCTGAATTATTTTCTTTTAAGATTTCAATTTTCTTCCAGTTTTTCTGATTTTTCTTCACCATTGCTACTTTGTCAGTCTATCACGATCCAGAACGTAAAACTCGTGTTTTGATATCGATAATTATCAGTAAGATCAGGAAATAAAAGAAGAGCAATATGACAAGATATATATATATATAGAGATACAATATACTCACTCGATCATTATCAAGTACGTGTACAAATATATAAAATAATATATTGTACATTCAAAACAACAATATTTATGATATTTCAGCCTTTGCTGATAATTTTACTGTTCCCGAATGTACCCTACAGATTGGGTCTTGTGCTGCTTGGGATTTACAAGCTGAAGCCTCGACTAGTCCAGAAGACGCTTGTAGGTAAGTATATAATTTCTTTTTCAATTTCCATCATAATAGATGGTATATTGCTCCTTATTGAATACGACATCGAGGGTCAGGGGTCAGGGGTCAGGGGTCAGGGAAGCTTCCCTTCTCAGTGATACTCGTCTAATAATCACTGTATTCAGAAACAGTGTATTAAAGAACGTTACCAACATTTCCCTCACTGCACACTGTTCAGCGTCGGCTGTGTGCTGCTGACATGGAAAAAGCGTGTAGTCATTCGGATTGGACAATAAACCGAGGCCACGTATGTTACAGGCTGTGCACGTTAAAGATCCATCGACAGTTGATAAATCGCAAAAGAGTAGACTAATGCCGCTGTCCTGGCAAAATTGCATCCTGCATGACATTGCCCATCTTCATTAAGACGTAAAACTCCGTTCATTTCATTTTTCAGAGTAGACTATTTCAATAGCAAGGACGTAAAACATTATTCCATTTCACTCTCCTTTCAGATACCACCATGAATATGTGGCGTGTATGAACGACAATACCACAAACTGTAATTCTACTGATAGAGACGAGATTAACCAGGCCCTCAGTAACTCTACCAGTAAATTTACACCTTGTCCTTATGATTGTTACAGTAAGTAATTCTATTGATAGAGACGAGATTAACCAGACTTTCAGTAACTTTACCAGTAAATTTACACCATGTCCTTATGATTGTTACAGTAAGTAATTCTATTGATAGAGACGAGATTAACCAGACTTTCAGTAACTCTACCAGTAAATTTACACCTTGTCCTTATGATTGTTACAGTAAGTAATTCTATTGATAGAGACGAGATTAACCAGACTTTCAGTAACTCTACCAGTAAATTTACACCGTGTCCTTATGATTGTTACAGTAAGTAATTCTATTGATAGAGACGAGATTAACCAGACTTTCAGTAACTCTACCAGTAAATTTACACCTTGTCCTTATGATTGTTACAGTAAGTAATTCTATTGATAGAGACGAGATTAACCAGACTCTCAGTAACTCTACCAGTAAATTTACACCTTGTCCTTATGATTGTTACAGTAAGTAATTCTATTGATAGAGACGAGATTAACCAGACTTTCAGTAACTTTACCAGTAAATTTACACCTTGTCCTTATGATTGTTACAGTAAGTAATTCTATTGATAGAGACGAGATTAACCAGACTTTCAGTAACTTTACCAGTAAATTTACACCTTGTCCTTATGATTGTTACAGTAAGTAATTCTACTGATAGAGTCGAGATTAACCAGGCTTTCAGTAACTCAGTTAATGGACTTAGCTTAAGGCAGGACAAGAGGGCCTATTTGGGTGAAAATCTGTTCCCCAATCCGTTTGATATCAACAACTTATATTATACCGTTCACCGTGTTTAACTGTGTTTTGTTTTTAGGAATGATTGAGTTAGGGGGATGTGAGACGACGACAATTCCAACCACTCCTCCAACAACTACAGTCGACTATGTTTCAGACCAGAATACAGTTATACCAGGGAATAGTACTGGTTCGTATCGGGGATTTATTGGTTCTAAAATGTTTTGAAAACGCCGTAATGAATTGATTGAAATATTCAAGTTCCGAGCTTATTCTCTCAGCACGAAATACTGTTGCTAACACAACACGTAAAATAGAGTAAATCCAATGTTTGAATATTATCCCTAACTTAACATAGTTATTTTGATATCTAAGTGATATATTCAATAATACGGCTTCAATATACGGTCTGAATATTTCACCAGCAGGTCAATATTTTATATATGATAATATGTACTCCGCAGGTCCGTAATAAATTATTTTCCGACACGTGTAATAATAGGAGTGAGAGAGGTATTGTACTATATATTAAAATGTAAACTCAGGTTCGTATCTAAAAGAGGATGGTAGTGGACCAGACTCTTTCAGAATGTATTTGACCTCTCTACTGAAAAAATTAGATGACTTCAAGCACCTGTCGAATAATACTGTAGTTCAGACCCATTTCCATTTCCCTTGGCTAGTGACGGACCTAATACATATTATTATTTCTTTTCATATTAAACAGAACAGTACGTATATAATGCTACCATTTCCTGGAACGGTAAGTTGTGTTGTTAGTAACTATGGTAATTAGCTATCATACAGATGTAAGATTTAAACGATATTTAAAAGCGAAGAGCATATTTATAACACAAGATAATATCATACAAGAAGTGTGTATTTATCTCATAGTTATTATCTGGTGTTATATATATTATAAACACCAAACGGAACGTTGATTTAAGTTTAGCGTTTAAAAGATCAAGGGAGGTAACTACCTCTGTCACTCTTATTACAGTTTGTAAAAATTATGTTTAATTTTCCAGATAACAATCAAACTGAGACATGGAATTCATCATTCACAACGAGACAAAACAGTAAGTTATTCTGAAAAAAATGAAATGAATGGAGCTTTACGTCCAACATTATAGGCTAATGGAACACCATGCAGTTTGCAATGAGGGATTTTTGCCAGGACAGCTGCAAAAGCCTATTCTTTTTTAGATTTGCAACTGTCGAGGTTTTTTTTAACGTGCACTGTCTGTAATCAGTTTTTTTCCATGTCAGTCCCTCAGACATTCATCACAGTAAGTCATCAAAAAAATCAATTTTCAATTCGTCACATTGATGATATATTAGATTTATTACAAAACGAACAAAATATTCCGGTCATTTGCCTCATATTGTATTTATTTCACGCTAGTTCTTAACAACAACTCGACCAATGATGGTTATAACATGACAACCGAGTCTAATATGTATTACAACAACAGTATAACAACTGTGAGTTATGATCAAAACCATACAACAACAATCAGCTTTGTATCCGATACCAACAACACAATTACCATGGAAACAGATTATCCACCTTATGATAACACCACTAACGAAATACAATCGGATACCAGCACCACCACATCTGAAATCCCGGTAGCTCAAACTAGTGATAGAGCTGAAGTTCCGTCCTATACAACTACACCTGATGCTGATGTGAAAACTGCTGAAACTTCAACTTCATCTACTTCATCAGGTATATTATTATCCTAACCCTGGTCCTACGCCTTTCTCGACGATTCTATTCCCTTGTCTCTATTGAAATACCTGTCTTTCTATAATTCTGTTTCCATGACAATAACTTATACTTGGATTTTAATGTTTCTGTTGACACACAACAAGTTTCCCATGTTTGATTTTGATCTATCTGAAAGTTCATCTGAGGATTTAACCTGGACTCTCAGGTTAGCGAGCAATGGTTTTCAGGCCCGCAGCCAGACTCGATTTTTCGGGGGGGGGGGACAAGTAGTACATCCGGAGGGGCAATTGGGGGAGTTGCAGTAATAATATGGGACATTTGCCAGAATTTTCGGGGGGGGGGGCAATCCATTTTTTCGGGGGGGGGGGGTCTTTTCGCCCCCTTGCCCCCCTGTAGCTACGGGCTTGATGGTTTTAATTCACTGAGCAACCGACCCTTCCTCATCCATGAGAACGAACAGAGACACAATGTAGAAGATCTTCTTATGTACAGGATATTAATATATAAATGATATTAATATATAAATGATATTAATATATAAATGATATTAATATATAAATGATATTAATATATAAATGATATTAATATATAAATGATATTAATATATAAATGATATTAATATATATAAATGATATTAATATATAAATGATATTAATATATAAATGATATTAATATATAAATGATATTAATATATAAATGATATTAAAATATAAATGATATTATATATAAATGATATTAATATATAAATGTTATTAATATATAAATGATATTAATATATAAATGATATTATATATAAATGATATTATATATAAATGATATTAATATATAAATGATAATTTAACAGATTTAAGTATAAAAGAATCGTGTAAGTAGTAATAATGATTTATAATAAATTTATGTGAAGAGCACTACAAAATTAATTTAATTTAAAATTACAATTGGCTTTAAAAAAATGAAAAACTTAGAAAGATAAACAAATTTCTTGTGAATAAAGTTACTAATTTATTATCATTGCTTGATAAAGATCAGAGAACGCTGGTTGAAACGTCGCTCAAATAAAGTTAGTAATTGTATTCCATATTTTCTTGATAAAGACCATAAAACTGGTTGAAAAATGCTTTAAATAAAAATTAGTAATTGTAATTCATATATTGCTTGATAAAGACCAGAGAACGCTGGTTGAAACGTCGCTCAAATAAAGTTAGTAATTGTATTCCATATTGCTTGATAAAGACCAGACAAGGCTGGTTAAAACGTCGCTCAAATAAAATTAGTAATTGTATTCATATTGTTGATAAAGACCAGAGAACGCTGGTTGAAACGTCGCTCAAATAAAGTTAGTAATTGTATTCCATATTGCTTGATAAAGACCAGAGAACGCTGGTTGAAACGTCGCTCAAATAAAGTTAGTAATTGTATTCCATATTGCTTGATAAAGACCAGAGAACCTGGTTGAACCGTCGCTCAAATACAGTTAGTAATTGTATTCCATATTGCTTGATAAAGACCAGAGAACGCTGGTTGAAACGTCGCTCAAATAAAGTTAGTAATTGTATTCTATAAGAATTTGTTTATCTTCATCAAACACCTTTACTAAATGCCATTTAAAGATAAAACTTCAGAAAGTTGATTAATGATTCAAGGTTATTTTAGAATATTTAAGAATTCAGTGGTAACCATGGAATCAACACTCCATCGTGAGGACGACCATAAAACTTTTATTTGTAGTTACCAATATAAATTATATTCACAACCTTTTATAAGTAAATTTGTAGATACTTTATTTCTTGATCTCTCTTAACTTTACATAAAACCTGTTTGTAAAATTCCTGGCTAGCAGAATTCTTATTAATATTAGTTACATGTTTGTATTTTATAGCCGAAGAAACTACCACAAGTAACTTTGACAGCCTTGGAAGTAAGTAATTAAGAATTGTAGTTTATTTTTCTAAGCGACTGTGTGTGAAAATCCGATGACTTTGAATAAGACGTCTTCACTCATAATTCCAGTCGACCCAGCTGTAAATTGGTACTGAATAAGCCATCTAAACTCATAATTCCAATCGACCCAGCTGTAAATGGGTACTGAATAAGCCATCTAATCATAATTCCAACAATCCAGCTGTAAATGTGTACTGAATAAGCCATCTTAACTCATAATTCCAGTCGACCCAGCTGTAATGGGTACTGAATAAGCCATCTTATTCATATTCCATCGACCCAGCTGTAAATGGGTACTGAATAAGCCATCTTCACTCATAATTCCAGTCGACCCAGCTGTAAATGGGTACTGAATAAGCCATCTTCACTCATAATTCCAATCGACCCAGCTGTAAATGGGTACTGAATAAGCCATCTTCATTCATGATTCCAACAATCCAGCTGTAAATGTGTACTGAATAAGCCATCTTCACTCATAATTCCAGTCGACCCAGCTGTTAATGGGTACTGAATAAGCCATCTTCACTCATTATTCCAGTCGACCCAGCTGTAAATGGGTACGGATATTCCGAAAAAGATCCTTGCCAAGGACCAGCTGGTAGAAATGATCCTTGTGAACCTAAGTTTTCCTTGTAAAATCAATACCAAGAGGGTTGATCAAGGAGCAGCTGGTAGAAAGCTTCCTTATGAACCTAGGTGGATATCCTTGTAAAATCAATATCAAGAGGTTTGGCCAAGAACCAGATGGTAGATAGGATCCTTAACTGTGAACCTAAGTTGTTATCCTTGTAAAATCAATACCAATAATCAGCTGGTAGAAAGGATCCTTTACTGAGAACCTAATTTCTAACACTTGTAAAATATAGTTGTTATGCCCCTGTCCGTTATATTAGGTTACAATGCCCTCATCACAATTCATCATATCACCCACAACCTTCGTCTATTTCAGATAACAACGCTTCCTTGATGACCTTATCTGGTATACTGATGGTGATGATCGTAATGTTATCTACATTGTTAAATTAACCCAACCGAGGGGATTAAGATCAAAAAGGGAGAAAATGGACAGGTAATTAAGTCAGTGGGGTGGGGGGGGGTGGGGGGTGTGGTGGGTGATTACACCTCTAATGATTTTCAATATACATTAAATAGAATTATATCTACCCGATGTATTTTAAAATTTAATTACAAAACTCTGTATTCCTCGTTTGGTTTATAATGTTTATTTAAATATCATTATTTTTTGAAGCTGACGAATTCTATCCCTGAATTTGTTAAAACTTTGTATGAAATATTAGAGGAAATTTATCGAAGCGGTGAATCAAACATTATCTATGTGTTTCTTGACTTAAAGTGATACTGCGTCTTAGAATGGACATAAACTTTAAGTTCTTAAAGGTAGTCAATGTATATATTCATCAGTCAATAATCGATTGCATATTTATCAATAATTACTATTTTTTTAATTTATCAGATTATATAAGGATTGTGTTATGTTATCTATAACACCAGGTATATCTACTGATGAATATTTACTCTTATTGGCCAAGTTTAAAATTTGATGATTTATCAGATTATATAAGGATTCTGTTATGTTATTTATGACAGCAGGTTTATGTACTGATAAATATATACTATTATTGACCAAGTTTAAGATTTGATGATTTATCAGATTATATAAGGATTCTGTTATGTTATTTATGACAGCAGGTTTATGTACTGATAAATATATACTCTTATTGACCAAGTTTAAGATTTGATGATTTTTCAGATTATATAAGGATTCTGTTATGTTATTTATGACAGCAGGTATATCTACTGATGAATATATACTCTTATTGACCAAGTTTAAGATTTGATGATTTTTCAGATTATATAAGGATTCTGTTATGCTATTTATGGCAGCAGGTAGATCTACTGATGAATATCTCTTATTGACCAAAATTGAGATTTTAAAATTTTATGTTTATTCTTCAAACCCCACTAACTTAATTTGTTCATGTCAGTGACTTAAAGTGTTCATTAGTTAAAATTTGAAAAAAAATATATTATTTTATTCATTTCTGGCCTGTATTGATTTAAATTCTTTTTTTTTATGGTTATCATTGTTGCATGAAGCCTATTTGGCGGATTATAATGTATCCAACAGTTATTGTATGGGTTTAGTCGAGCTTGTCGTTGAAACGATACACATTTTGAATACTGCATTATATGTATAATTAGAAATTTAGACATATCACTGCACATTAAGAGTCAACAATTATTATGGATATAGAGAACGTTACCTGCATGTATAATGAAACGTTACCTGTAGGTGTAATGAAACGTTACCTGTATGTGTAATGAAACGTTACCTGTATGTGTAATGAAACGTTACCTGTTATGTGTATTGAAAAACGTTACCTGTATGTGTAATGAAACGTTCCCTTTGAAAAAGGGTTTGTAAATGAAACGTTACCTGTATGTGTAATGAAACGTTACCTGTATGTGTAATGAAACGTTACCTGTATGTGTAATGAAACGTTACCTGTATGTGTAATGAAACGTTACCTGTATGTGTAATGAAACGTTACCTGTATGTGTAATGAAACGTTACCTGTATGTGTAATTTATAATATATATAATTTGAATGTAAAAAATCTTTTATTATATTTTTTATTAAGCCAATTTAGTTAGAGTTTAAAGACGAGGGTTTAAGGATACCACCAACCAATCAAATTTCTTCTCTCTCCGATACTGGAGTTTTGTGACGCGAACATAAGGTACATTCAGTGTCTAATGTCTAATGCTTCTGGGAATAGACCTTTTGTTCCCTTCACATAGTTTGATGTTTGAATAAAACTGATGATTTATAATATTTGTTAGTATAATATATATGGCGTGTTTCTACATATCTATTTTATATTTTATAGTGAAGTTCAAACTAAGAGTTAGATAGGAAAACTAATAAACCAAAATTAAAAATCTTAATTTCTTAATTCTCTTCACTCCAACTGATTGACTTCCATTCAATATTAGTTAATAATTTTGTGTCTTGTTTGAATTATTCTAAATTTGTTAATTCTAATTATTCTTTATTATTTATTTTCACTTTAAACTTTTCAATCAAAAACTTGCTTTGTCCTGTAAATGCTTGTATAAAAACATTCGGCTTATTTGTAAATCTTATCCATTATATCATTTATTTACTAACTATTCTTATCAAACCAACCATGTAACAACTTTTCTTATCAAAACCAACTATTTACAAACGCTGAGACGCGAACGGGTTTCGAACCAGCGATCTCCGAGTGGTCTAGACGGTTGACATGTATTGCTGGCGATTAGGTGCCTGACTCTGAGATCGCGGGTTCGAAACGCTACCTTTTTATCGACTATTATTATCAAAACTAACTATGCACTAATAATACTACAACCAAGCCCCTACCGCAAAAACAAACTTAATTGGTAGTACTATTCTTTAGGAATCCTTATCAAGCGTTTGACCATAATTTAAGAAGTTATTGTAAGTCTATATACAATAAACCTTAATATTGCCCACCTCTATATAATATCTCTATAACTGTATCAATATTTTCCTAATTGGGATATAACTGTATATTCGAAGTGTATTTATGATTTTTTGTACATGTGTTTATATTCATTGTATATAATTTGATTGATAATTATAATAAAACGGATTGGGTTTTTACTGTTGTTTTATATATGATGCTGTTTTAAGTCTATCGAGTAGAGAGGGTAGCAATGCCTGTAACGGCTTACAAGGAAGCTTAACGAACGCACCTTGGTTTACGTTCTGCCTCGGATATTGGGGTGTCAAAAAGTTTCAGCGGACAACAAGGGCCTCTACTGACTAAATCTCACAACATTTTCATATAGTCTTTATTAAAGCGTATTATTTTTGAAAGCTGAAGGCGTGTTGTACAGAAATAGACGTGAAAACTGAAAGTAGAAAGATAATATTTACTGATTAACAATTCTCACAAAAGCGAAAATATTAAACGTATTACTACAGAACTTATAATAACGTTATCAGATATATTCAGAACCATTTTACAATTAAAAGCGGATAATTAATTAGGGTAATATTAAACTGCATATTATACCTCCTTGAGCCTTTTGACGAGACCCAACGTAACTTTGACTGTTTACCAAAAATACAGCATGGCGAATAAGGGAGTAATACTTGTTACTATAGTAACACGTAAAACAAAAAAATGAGTACATTCTATTTGAACATAAAGACATAATACCTTCTTAATTAACGTACGGGCACATTCTATACAGTATCAATATCAAAACACTTACAGACTTTAATGAGCCTAACTGTAAGGGACAACGGAAGAGACATTAGAAAGTTATACGACACAGTAGAAGCCCATGTTAGAGTTTTGAAATCATTAGGTGTTCCCTCACAGAATTATGGGTGTATGCTACAATCCGTTATTCTTGACAAGCTGCCAGAAGACAACCGTCTGACTCTGAGCAGAGAATTAAGAGGTGAAGTATGGCAATTTGATAGTTTAATGGAAGCTTTAGCCAGTGAAGTTGAATCAATGGAGAGAGCATCAGTATTTGTCAAGTCCAAGCATAATCCAAATCCATCTTACCAATCCAAAACACAACTACAGAATTATAAACAAGGTACATGTACAGCATTGCTGACAATGAATGAATCGAATAGCCAGTCACGTCATACATGTACTTGTTGTCATGGATCTCATCCCTCGAACAAATGTTATAATGTAACCAGTATTGACGTCATACTTGTACTTATTGTCATGAATCTCATCCCTCGAACAAATGTTATAATGTAACCAGTATTGACGTCATACATGTACTTATTGTCATGAATCTCATCCCTCGAACAAATGTTATAATGTAACCAGTATTGACGTCATACATGTACTTATTGTCATGAATCTCATCCCTCGAACAAATGTTATAATGTAACCAGTATTGAAGCAAGGAAACATGTACTTGTAAGTTAAAATTTGAAAAAGGGAAAAATTTTCATGTCCTTTCGGAAACAAATGTTCGAAAAATGTAACCAGTATTAAACGCAAAAAACAGTACTTATTGTCGGGGGAATGTCATCCATTTTCGGAAACAAATGTTCGAAAAATGTAACCAGTATTAAACGCAAGAACATAGTACTTATTGTAAGGGAATGTCATCCATTTTCGGAAACAAATGTTCGTAATGTAACCAGTATTAAACGCAAAAAACAGTACTTATTGTAAGGAATGTCATCCCTCGAACAAATGTTGTAATGTAACCAGTATTGAAGCAAGGAAACAGAATCTTCGTAAGGGAATGTAACCAGTATTGAAGCAAGGAAACAGAATCTTCGTAAGGGAATGTAACCAGTATTGAAGCAAGGAAACAGAATCTTCGTAAGGGAATGTAACCAGTATTGAAGCAAGGAAACAGAATCTTCGTAAGGGAATGTAACCAGTATTGAAGCAAGGAAACAGATCTTCGTGAAAAATGTAGAGGACCCCCAAAAAATGACTAGTCTTTGCCCAGAGCTCCAGCCTTTGTATAATCCAGGACCTGCTTATCCAAATCAAACCCACCTTAACCAGAGAGACTACAGGCAGGAACAACCTCAGAATAATAATTTGCCAACACAAGGACAGACTGTTCAACCCTATAGAAATGTTGAAACTCCAAGAGACCAGGGTGGAAACAAAAATTGGATATCCCAACCCAATTCCTCTAATGACAGTAGTCAAAGCCAGTTAAAGGGAGATAACCAACATTATCAATCCAGCCCACAAAGGAATCAGCAACAAAATAATGATATGGTGTTGTATGTAGCCTCGACCACTCCAGTTTTACTACAGACAGCTCAGTGTATAGCATTTTCTACACTTCAGCTCCAAAGAAAGGCTACTATCAGACTAATTCTAGATTGTGGAAGTCAGAGGTCTTATATTACCTTAAGAATCCAGGAATTCCTCAGATTACCAATAATTAACCAGAAGGAAATAACAATAAAAACATTTGGGTCAGCTGAGGAAACTAAGCAAACTGTTGATGTTGCTCATGTGAATATACATTCCTTTTGTGG
This sequence comes from Nipponacmea schrenckii, assembly GCA_030562195.1. Lineage (NCBI taxonomy): Eukaryota > Metazoa > Mollusca > Gastropoda > Lottiidae > Nipponacmea > Nipponacmea schrenckii. The sequence continues at coordinate 37,609,622 of CM060201.1, forward strand.
TGATATAACTCTCTCATTTGTGAACCATTGACTTGTCAACCACTAAACGAGGCCAAGAGATGTTTTCCCAAATTGTATGAGTCTCAGTTTGCTGATGTTTCAAATAATGATGATATGGTTATAGATATGTTGATAGGACCTGATCAATATTGGACACTTGTCTCTGGTGGTGTTATAAGGGGGGAGAATGGTCTTGCTGCCATATCAACTAAACTTGGCTGTGTGTTATCCGGACCAGTTCATTCCATTCACAGGTTGTTTCAGCTTTAATTTCATCTCATGACAGTTCAGATGGTAAGATTGATGCCCTGTGTTTTATACAGGATGTTGAGGTTAATGTCCCGGATTGTACCCAAGTGATTGATTCCGATATTATTCGTCAGGCTCAGAAGGAATGCAAAATTATTCATCCGGTTTATGAAGCTGTTAGAAATGGTATTCGTCCTCCGCAAGATATTTTAAAAACTTTGGATAAGGAATCTGTTAATCTTCGTCGTCAGTTTGATTCATTGTTTATTATGGATGATATTTTGTATCGTAATTATTCTTCTTCGTCTACAGCATCATCTACATTGCAGATTATTGTTCCTACTTCTTTACGGTCTCTTATTTTCACATATCTTCATGACAAGATGGGCCATATGGGTCGTGACCGGACGTTGGATTAAGTAAAATCTCGTTTCTTTTGGCCTGGTATGTAGAAATCCATATCAAGGAATGTGCTCGTTGCATTCGCCGGAAATCGCCTACTATTCCAGAAAGAGCACCACTGGTCAATATCAAATCTTCAGAACCTTTAGAATTGGTTTGTATGGATTTTTTGTCTTTGGAGTTATCAAAAGGTGGATTTGAGAATATTTGGGTTATTAAAGATCACTTCACTAAATTTTCTATTTCAGTTCCTACTAAGAATCAAAAAGCAAAAACTACAGCAAAAGCTCTCCTTCATCATCTTATTCTTCCATATGGTATTCCATCCCGCCTGCATTCTGATCAGGGTCGTAATTTTGAGAGTGACACTATTAAAGAAATTTGTTTGCTATTAGGTATTAAAAAGTCAAGGACTACTCCGTATCACCCTATGGGCAATGGGTTGACTGAAAGATTTAATCGGACGTTATAAGATATGTTGGGTACACTTTCGGAAGAACAGAAGTCTAACTGGAAAGATTTTGTATTTTATCTTTGTTACGTTTACAATTGTACTAAACACGAATCAACACAGTTCAGTCCATATTTTCTTATGTTTGGCAGACATCCTAAACTACCAGTCGGCATTGCTTTGGGTGCCAATTATTTTTCAGATTATTCCATTTCTAAGTATGTTTTAAATCTTAATTCTCGTTTCCATGATATGTATAACATTGTTCAGGAAAATATTCAAAAGGCACAGAATAAGCAAAACACTATGATGTCAAAACCCGAGGTACGTCTCTCCAAGTAGGTGATATGGTTTTAGTCAAAAACGTCCAGATTAGGGGAAAACAGAAGTTTTCAGACAAATGGGAATCCGATTCATATAAAGTTATAGGTAAAGCTGATCCTACAATTCCAGTTTACCAGTTTAGGAAGGAAGGTGATATATTAACTCGTACACTCCATCGTAATTTACTGTTACCCATTAGTCCAATTCCACCCCAAAATATTTTTATTTCAGAGGAACCAGTTGTACCTGAGGAACCCGAACTTTTAATTTCAGATTCTCCTCCCCATTCACCAATAAATGTATCTGTTTTATGATTTAAATGAAATATTATCACCTTATGAGGATTCTGAATCGGACTCGGATAGTGTTCATATTCTTCAACCTATGTTGTCTCCGCCATCACCATTTAAGGAACGTCCGAAACGTGATAGGAAGGGACCGAGTTGGCAGCTGGATGATGTGTGGGAAATGACGTAGACTTATATGTTAAAATTTATAGTATTTAATATTTGATATTTCAGTTTTGTTGATTTCAGGGATTTTTTTGTTTTTTACTTTCAGATTAATGTAGTGTAATATGTTGAATTATTTTTTTTCTTCTCATATTTGATTTAGATTTGGGGGGATAATGTGGTAGTCATATTTTATGTATTAATATTTATCATGTTCTTTATTTCTTCATGATAGCTTTAAGTTTTTCTTTATTTTTATTCCACAGTAGCTTTAAGTTGTTTACCAGCCAGTGAACACTTTTTCTATATCTTTACTCAGTCTAAAATCTCATCACTCTCTCTCCTATACAAGACATCATTTTCTCTCTCTTCACTTCTGTCAATTTACCTAACCTTACATGTTATACATGAATTTCACTATTTGGTAAGTTGTTATTCCTTATTTTACTTTACAGACTGGACTTATTTACTTTATTCAAATGTAATTCTTTTCTTGGTTTAATGTAATGTAATTTTATGTTATGTTGTAATGTAATTATCTTTATTTTCTTTTAGAGTCGTATGCTATATTTATGGTTCATACGTATATCACTTTATAATTTATAATAACTCCTATTTCATAGGGTAAGATAGTTTATTAGTCTTGTATTTCTACATTTCTATATGCATTTCAAATGATAGTTTTTTCTAAGACAGTTTAATTGTATATAAATTATTGTGTGAATTTGTCATGTAGTTATGTTGTTTTGTAATTTCTATTTATTTATATTGTAATTATTTATTTCTGTATATTTCAGAGTTATTGTTTAGTTTTGTAATTAAATATTATGTCAGAACCCCGACCTGGAGTTTTATTAATACATTGGTAAAACCCTGTTACATATTATTTATACAGTGGTAAAACCCTGTTACATATTATTAATACATTGGTAAAACCCTGTTACAAATTATTTATACATTGGTAAAACCCTGTTACAAATTATTAATACATTGGTAAAACCCTGTTACATATTATTAATACATTGGTAAAACCCTGTTACAAATTATTTATACATTGGTAAAACCCTGTTACAAATTATTAATACATTGGTAAAACCCTGTTACATATTATTAATACATTGGTAAAACCCTGTTACATATTATTAATACATTGGTAAAACCCTGTTACATATTATTAATACATTGGTAAAACCCTGTTACATATTATTAATACATTGGTAAAACCCTGTTACATATTATTAATACATTGGTAAAACCCTGTTACATATTATTAATACATTGGTAAAACCCTGTTACAAATTATTAATACATTGGTAAAACCCTGTTACATATTATTAATACATTGGTAAAACCCTGTTACATATTATTAATACATTGGTAAAACCCTGTTACATATTATTAATACATTGGTAAAACCCTGTTACATATTATTTTAACCAATTTTAGCGAGTGTGAGAGAGGTTCGGGTTTATACTGCTTCAACAATACTCTGTTACAAGATAGTAATTTTACCAAATTAATCAAAAATTTTATAATTAAGGAAAAGGATAGCCCCCTGTATCTCAGCGAGATCTTAGTCTGGTGGGATAATTTAAAATATAAAATAGAAAGAACTGCTAAGGAATTTTCAAGAGGAAAAAAGAAAAAGAAAAATGTTGGAATCTTCAGACTAAGATTTCGCGGGAATATAGTTAAATATCAGACCATAATATTAATCACGATCTTACTTATATCAAATCACTTGAATTAGAATTAAATACATTAGATCAAGAAAATGCAATGGGGCTATCCTACGTAGCAAATTTAAATACGCTACTGAGGGCGACAGGAACACCTCGTATTTTTTAAATCTGGAGAAACAAAGACAATTGTCTTACAGTATAAAATCCTTAAAAGACAACTCAGACAGGGAAATTTTTAACCAAAACTTCTTGTGTACAAGAACAAGGGAGACAAATCCATTTTAAAGTATTTTAGACCTATATCACTTTTACAAGCAGATTTTAGCTCGAGTTTAGCCTTTCGTTTAAAAGTTGTAATTAATTCAGATCAGTCCTGTGCGGTTCCTGGTCAAAGCATCTTAGAAAATGTGGCAAATGTCCGTGATGTAATAAATTATGCCAACAATGAGGACATGTGGTTAGTTCAAGCAGATATATGTTTAAAGCATTCGATGTCCTCTCTCATGGATATTTGCTTCAGATTCTGAGAAGCTTCGGCTTCGGACCCAATTTTATTAATAGGATATGAATTTTATACAAGGACAATAGAAGTACAATTGAAATCAACGGGTACCTGTCGCTCTATTTTCCCATTAAGCGGTCAGTACGTCAGGGTTGTCCCTTATCTGCCATATCAATCAAAAACTCTGAGGCTCAGTCCATAATATATCAGCATGCGGATAACACAACCCTGGCACTGGGCGACTTAAAGTCAGTCCAGTGTGTCTTCGATTGCATGAATATCTACAACAGAGCCTCGGGAGCAAAAATAAATGTAGAAAAATCTAAGATCGTGCCTTTCGGCTCTGCTGTGGACATGCCATGCAATCTGGACATACCTATCCAAAAAGAAACTGATTCTATATGTATATTGGGTGTGTTTTTTGGAAACAACTTAAAGGAATGTGAGGAATTAATCTAGGAGTACAAGATAAACAAGGTTACCGCCATCTTAAATATGTGGAGACCAAGATGTCTTACACTCCAGGGAAAAGTCACCGTTATAAATACACTTTTAATGACAAAATTTAATTATGTCTACCATTCCCATGCCTCAAAATATTCAGTTGAAATTAAACAAACTAGTTTGTAATTTCCTTTGGTCTGGGAAACCACACCAAATAAAATTTGACGTGATGGGCTAGATCAGGATATTTTCAAAATTTATTTTAATCGTAATCTTTTAAATGTTTTACACCCTTTTTACAAATCCCTACTCGTAGCTTGGGACGTTTTAAACCATTTTAATAGACCTCAACCTGTTATTTTAAACGATATAGCTGTTCAACCCCTTTTTAATAATAAGTTTTTAAAGCAAAGTAACAAGATATTATCTTATAAAGTTTTTATTACTTCTGGCTCTATAAAGATTTACGATATTTTATATTATGTTTTACCAGGTTTTATTTTAAGCCATTCTGTTATTGACCAAAGTAAAGATTTTCATCCTAATTTTAATTGTAAAAACATTGAAAGACTTTTAACTCCATTAAAGAGTCTATTCCAGACTCTTGGATTAATATAATTTTAAATAATTCTTTTATTCCTGATTATATTTATAATAGTTTTAATCTAAACGGTGACTAAATATATTTCAAACAATTAACTTTTAAATTCTGCTAGGAAATCCTATTAAAAAATAAATCAGTACCCCCCACCCGTGTCACACGTTGGTAGGAGCAGAATTTAGAAGTTAACTGACCTATTACCTGGAGTAATATATTTAAGTTTTATAAATCTCCTAAGATGGTGGACCTTGATAGTCGGATAGCTCATCATGTCAAATGGGACATGGTTAAATTATATAATATAGGGAAGGTAAATGAACCCTATTGTCCCGTATGTCATGACGAGGAATAAACTACCCTCCATATGTTTTTACATTGCCCTGAACTCCAAAATTTTATGTTTTTACTTCGGGAAATGCTTTGTATTGTATTGTATTGTATTGTATTGTATTGTTTATGTATGTATGTATTGTTTTTATGTATGTATGTATGTATGTATTGTTTATGTATGTATGTATGTATGTATGTATGTATGTATTGTTTATGTATGTATGTATTCCTGATGACGGTGTGAGAACCACATTGAAACGTTGAAAGTAATAAATATTCTAGAAGTGTATATCCATAATAATTGTTCTTATTTATCTATACCTGTGCTTCTAATATGCCATTGAAGGATTATGTATGTATTGTTTATGTATGTATGTATTGTTTATGTATGTATGTATGTATGTATTGTATTGTATTGTATTGTACTGTTTATAAGACATATAGAAATAGGCATAGGTAAAGAAGCACAAGATATATGGATATACTATTTCTAACAATTTATTAACTCAACGTTTCACATGCTCATACAGGCAGCGTTATCAAGAGAAATGAATAAAAACTTAACAGGACTAACAATATATATAGATAAAAGAAAAACAACACATGATTAGCACTCTAATTACGGAAG
>CM060201.1:37616186-37634177 GCA_030562195.1 Nipponacmea schrenckii
AATATTATTATTTACACTCATGGTACAGGCATCTGGTAAATACAATTATATAAAATATTATTATTTACATCATGTACAGGCATCTGGTAAATACAATTATATAAAAATATTATTATTTACACTCATGGTACAGGCATCTGGTAAATACAATTATATAAAAATATTATTATTACACTCATGGTACAGGCATCTGGTAAATACAATTATATAAAAATATTATTATTAACACTCATGGTACAAGCATCTGGTAAATACAATTATATAAAAATATTATTATTTACACTCATGGTGCAGGCATCTGGGAAATACAATTATATAAAAATATTATTATTTACACTCATGGTACAGGCATCTGGTAAATACAATTATATAAAAATATTATTATTTACACTCATGGTACAGGCATCTGGTAAATACAATTATATAAAAATATTATTATTTACACTCATGGTACAGGCATCTGGGAAATACAATTATATAAAAATATTATTATTTACACTCATGGTACAGGCATCTGGAAATACAATTATATAAAAATATTATTATTTACACTCATGGTACAGGCATCTGGGAAATACAATTATATAAAAATATTATTATTTACACTCATGGTACAGGCATCTGGTAAATACAATTATATAAAAATATTATTATTTACACTCATGGTACAGGCATCTGGTAAATACAATTATATAAAAATATTATTATTTACACTCATGGTACAGGCATCTGGGAAATACAATTATATAAAAATATTATTATTTACACTCATGGTACAGGCATCTGGTAAATACAATTATATAAAAATATTATTATTTACACTCATGGTAGCAGGCATCTGGAAATACAATTATATAAAAATATTATTATTTACACTCAGGTACAGGCATCTGGGAAATACAATTATATAAGAAGTATTATTATTTACACTCATGGTCAGGATCTGGAAATACAATTTATATAAAAATATTATTATTTACACTCATGGTACAGGCATCTGGGAAATACAATTATATAAAAATATTATTATTTACACTCATGGTACAGGCATCTGGGAAATACAATTATATAAAAATATTATTATTTACACTCATGGTACAGGCATCTGGGAAATACAATTATATAAAAATATTATTATTTACACTCATGGTACAGGCATCTGGGAAATACAATTATATAAAAATATTATTATTTACACTCATGGTACAGGCATCTGGGAAATACAATTATATAAAAATATTATTATTTACACTCATGGTACAGGCATCTGGGAAATACAATTATATAAAAATATTATTATTTACACTCATGGTACAGGCATCTGGGAAATACAATTATATAAAAATATTATTATTTACACTCATGGTACAGGCATCTGGGAAATACAATTATATAAAAATATTATTATTTACACTCATGGTACAGGCATCTGGGAAATACAATTATATAAAAATATTATTATTTACACTCATGGTACAGGCATCTGGGAAATACAATTATATAAAAATATTATTATTTACACTCATGGTACAGGCATCTGGGAAATACAATTATATAAAAATATTATATCATTACACTCATGGTACAGGCATCTGGGAAATACAATTATATAAAAATATTATTATTTACACTCATGGTACAGGCATCTGGGAAATACAATTATATAAAAATATTATTATTAACACTCATGGTACAGGCATCTGGGAAATACAATTATATAAAAATATTATTATTTACACTCATGGTACAGGCATCTGGTAAATACAATTATATAAAAATATTATTATTTACACTCATGGTACAGGCATCTGGTAAATACAATTATATAAAAATATTATTATTTACACTCATGGTACAGGCATCTGGGAAATATAATTATATAAAAATATTATTATTTACACTCATGGTACAGGCATCTGGTAAATACAATTATATAAAAATATTATTATTTACACTCATGGTACAGGCATCTGGGAAATACAATTATATAAAAATATTATTATTTACACTCATGGTACAGGCATCTGGGAAATACAATTATATAAAAATATTATTATTTACACTCATGGTACAGGCATCTGGGAAATACAATTATATAAAAATATTATTATTTACACTCATGGTACAGGTATCTGGTAAATACAATTATATAAAAATATTATTATTTACACTCATGGTACAGGCATCTGGGAAATACAATTATATAAAAATATTATTATTTACACTCATGGTACAGGCATCTGGGAAATACAATTATATAAAAATATTATTATTTACACTCATGGTACAGGCATCTGGGAAATACAATTATATAAAAATATTATTATTTACACTCATGGTACAGGCATCTGGTAAATACAATTATATAAAAATATTATTATTTACACTCATGGTACAGGCATCTGGTAAATACAATTATATAAAAATATTATTATTTACACTCATGGTACAGGCATCTGGGAAATACAATTATATAAAATATTATTATTTACACTCATGGTACAGGCATCTGGGAAATACAATTATATAAAAATAAATGATACTGACGAAATCCATCAATGATATTGTTAATGTTCTCGTTACAATACCACACTGTCCTAGGCCAGTGCTTTCATTGAGACTGGTCTCAATTCACTCTAACCCCAGCACAGCTACATGATCTCCTTCTTTATGAACAGTTTTACACGCTCAAGATTGGAAAATCGCGCCTAAGAAATGCTGACTTATTCGAAGGACGTATAAACAATTAACTGGTATATACGGACCACAAAGTATCTATGCCACGGGTCCATTTAGATAGTGAGACAACAAGTAATTGAGCAATAAATCATGTAATTGTGAACATGGGAGCATACCCTCTTTAAATAAAATCTATACACGATGTTTAATAAAGGAAAAGGTACAACTTACCACAAGTGTAAACTGATTTGATAGTAATATCTGAAATTATAATCAAGTGAAATATTAGAATTTTACACAAATCACAAATAACAGATAATTCTTGTGATACAAAAAACCGCTTCAATTTGTCTAACTGGACAACATTACGTTGATAATTAACTGGCAACTTTTAGACGAGGGTGCTCCCGTAATTTTAAATTTGATTATTTATTATCCAGTGAGTAAATGTAGTTTTAAGTCCGTTAGATATTGATGCTTGTTCATACATTTTATTACATGTCAGATTCGCCTTTCTGTCACATCACAGTATATATTTTATTACATGTCAGATTCGCCTTTCTGTCACATCACAGTATATATTTTATTACATGTCAGATTCACCTTTCTGTCACATCACAGTATATAGTTTATTACATGTCAGATTCGCCTTTCTGTCACATCACAGTATATATTTTATTACATGTCAGATTCGCCTTTCTGTCACATCACAGTATATATTTTATTACATGTCAGATTCGCCTTTCTGTCACATCACAGTATATATTTTATTACATGTCAGATTCGCCTTTCTGTCACATCACAGTATATAGTTTATTACATGTCAGATTCACCTTTCTGTCACATCACAGTATATATTTTATTACATGTCAGATTCGCCTTTCTGTCACATCACAGTATATATTTTATTACATGTCAGATTCACCTTTCTGTCACATCACAGTATATATTTTATTACATGTCAGATTCGCCTTTCTGTCACATCACAGTATATATTTTATTACATGTCAGATTCGCCTTTCTGTCACATCATAGTATATAGTTTATTACATGTCAGATTCACCTTTCTGTCACATCACAGTATATATTTTATTACATGTCAGATTCGCCTTTCTGTCACATCACAGTATATATTTATTACATGCAGATTCGCCTTTCTGTCAATCACAGTATATATTTTATTACATGTCAATTCGCCTTTCTTCAATCACAGTATATATTTTATTACATGTCAGATTCCCTTTCTTCACATCACAGTATATATTTTATTACATGTCAGATTCCCTTTCTTCACATCACAGTATATATTTATTACATGTCAATTGCCTTTCTGTCACATCAAGTATATAGTTTATTACATGTCAGATTCCCTTTCTGTCACATCAAGTATATATTTATTACATGTCAATTCGCCTTTCTGTCACATCAAGTATATATTTATTACATGTCAGATTCACCTTTCTGTCACATCAAGTATATATTTTATTACATGTCAGATTCCCTTTCTGTCACATCACAGTATATATTTTATTACATGTCAGATTCCCTTTCTGTCACATCACAGTATATATTTATTACATGTCAGATTCGCCTTTCTGTCACATCACAGTATATATTTATTACATGTCAGATTCGCCTTTCTGTCACATCACAGTATATATTTATTACATGTCAGATTCGCCTTTCTGTCACATCACAGTATATATTTATTACATGTCAGATTCCCTTTCTGTCACATCAAGTATATATTTTATTACATGTCAGATTCACCTTTCTGTCACATCAAGTATATATTTATTACATGTCAGATTCGCCTTTCTGTCACATCATAGTATATATTTTATTACATGTCAGATTCACCTTTCTGTCACATCAAGTATATATTTATTACATGTCAGATTCCTTTCTGTCACATCACAGTATATATTATTACATGTCAGATTCCCTTTCTGTCACATCACAGTATATATTTATTACATGTCAGATTCCCTTTCTGTCACATCACAGTATATATTTATTACATGTCAATTCCCTTTCTGTCACATCACAGTATATATTTTATTACATGTCAGATTCGCCTTTCTGTCACATCACAGTATATATTTTATTACATGTCAATTCCCTTTCTGTCACATCACAGTATATATTTATTACATGTCAATTCCCTTTCTGTCACATCACAGTATATATTTATACATGTCAATTCCCTTTCTGTCACATCACAGTATATATTTATTACATGTCAATTCGCCTTTCTGTCACATCAAGTATATATTTATTACATGTCAGATTCCCTTTCTTCACATCAAGTATATATTTATTACATGTCAATTCCCTTTCTGTCACATCACAGTATATATTATTACATGTCAATTCCCTTTCTGTCACATCACAGTATATATTATTACATGTCAATTCGCCTTTCTGTCACATCAAGTATATATTTATTACATGTCAGATTCGCCTTTCTGTCACATCACAGTATATATTTATTACATGTCAATTCCCTTTCTGTCACATCATAGTATATATTTATTACATGTCAGATTCGCCTTTCTTCACATCAAGTATATATTTATTACATGTCAATTCGCCTTTCTGTCACATCACAGTATATATTTATTACATGTCAGATTCCCTTTCTGTCACATCACAGTATATATTTATTACATGTCAATTCCCTTTCTGTCACATCAAGTATATAGTTATTACATGTCAGATTCCCTTTCTGTCACATCACAGTATATATTTTATTACATGTCAGATTCGCCTTTCTGTCACATCAAGTATATATTTATTACATGTCAGATTCCCTTTCTGTCACATCACAGTATATATTTATTACATGTCAGATTCCCTTTCTGTCACATCCAGTATATATTTATTACATGTCGATTCCCTTTCTGTCACATCACAGTATATATTTATTACATGTCAGATTCCCTTTCTGTCACATCAAGTATATATTTTATTACATGTCAGATTCGCCTTTCTTCACATCACAGTATATATTTATTACATGTCAGATTCGCCTTTCTGTCACATCAAGTATATATTTATTACATGTCAGATTCCCTTTCTTCACATCACAGTATATATTTATTACATGTCAGATTCCCTTTCTGTCACATCACAGTATATATTTTATTACATGTCAGATTCGCCTTTCTGTCACATCACAGTATATATTTTATTCTGTCAGATTCGCCTTTCTGTCACATCACAGTATATATTTTATTACATGTCAGATTCCCTTTCTGTCACATCACAGTATATATTTATTACATGTCAGATTCGCCTTTCTGTCACATCACAGTATATAGTTATTAATTCGTTCTTCTCACATAATATTATTATTAATTCATTCTTCTCACATAATATTATTATTAATTCCTTCTTCACACATATATATTATTATGTAATTCATTCTTCTCACATATATATTATTATTAATTCGTTCTTCTCACATAATATTATTATGTAATTCGTTCTTCTCACATAAGTTTATTAATTAATTCATTCTGTCTCACAGTATATATTTATTATTAATTCGTTCTTCTCACATAATATTATTATTAATTCGTTCTTCTCACATATATATTATTATTAATTCGTTCTTCCACATAATATATTTATTATTAATTCGTTCTTCTCACATATATATTATTATTAATTCATTCTTCTCACATAATATTATTATTAATTCATTCTTCTCACATATATATTATTATTAATTCGTTCTGTCTTCACAATAAGTTATAATTATTCTTTCTTTCCCTTTGTATAGTTATTTTCAGTCATTCCCGTCACATCAAGTATATAGTTTATTACATGTCAGATTACCTTTCTTGTTACAGTATATAGTTTATTACATGTCAGATTCACCTTTCTGTCACATCACAGTATATATTTTATTACATGTCAGATTCACCTTTCTGTCACATCACAGTATATAGTTTATTACATGTCAGATTCACCTTTCTGTCACATCACAGTATATAGTTTATTACATGTCAGATTCACCTTTCTGTCACATCACAGTATATATTTTATTACATGTCAGATTCACCTTTCTGTCACATCACAGTATATAGTTTATTACATGTCAGATTCACCTTTCTGTCACATCACAGTATATATTTTATTACATGTCAGATTCACCTTTCTGTCATATCACAGTATATATTTGATTACATGTCAGATTCGCCTTTCTGTCACATCACAGTATATATTTTATTACATGTCAGATTCGCCTTTCTGTCACATCACAGTATATAGTTTATTACATGTCAGATTCACCTTTCTGTCACATCACAGTATATATTTTATTACATGTCAGATTCACCTTTCTGTCACATCACAGTTTTATATTTTATTACATGTCAGATTCGCCTTTCTGTCACATCACAGTATATATTTTATTACATGTCAGATTCGCCTTTCTGTCACATCACAGTATATATTTTATTACATGTCAGATTCACCTTTCTGTCACATCACAGTATATAGTTTATTACATGTCAGATTCGCCTTTCTGTCACATCACAGTATATATTTTATTACATGTCAGATTCACCTTTCTGTCACATCACAGTATATATTTTATTACATGTCAAATTCACCTTTCTGTCACATCACAGTATATATTTTATTACATGTCAGATTCGCCTTTCTGTCACATCACAGTATATATTTTATTACATGTCAGATTCACCTTTCTGTCACATCACAGTATATATTTTATTACATGTCAGATTCGCCTTTCTGTCACATCACAGTATATATTTTATTACATGTCAGATTCACCTTTCTGTCACATCACAGTATATATTTTATTACATGTCAGATTCACCTTTCTGTCACATCACAGTATATATTTTATTACATGTCAGATTCGCCTTTCTGTCACATCACAGTATATATTTTATTACATGTCAGATTCACATTTCTGTCACATCATAGTATATATTTTATTACATGTCAGATTCGCCTTTCTGTCATATCACAGTATATATTTTATTACATGTCAGATTCACATTTCTGTCATATCATAGTATATATTTTATTACATGTCAGATTCACATTTCTGTCATATCATAGTATATATTTTATTACATGTCAGATTCACCTTTCTGTCACATCATAGTATATATTTTATTACATGTCAGATTCACCTTTCTGTCACATCATAGTATATATTTTATTACATGTCAGATTCACCTTTCTGTCACATCATAGTATATATTTTATTACATGTCAGATTCACATTTCTGTCATATCATAGTATATATTTTATTACATGTCAGATTCACCTTTCTGTCACATCAGAGTATATATTTTATTACATGTCAGATTCACCTTTCTGTCATATCACAGTATATATTTTATTACATGTCAGATTCGCCTTTCTGTCACATCACAGTATATATTTTATTACATGTCAGATTCGCCTTTCTGTCACATCATAGTATATAGTTTATTACATGTCAGATTCACCTTTCTGTCACATCACAGTATATATTTTATTACATGTCAGATTCACCTTTCTGTCACATCACAGTATATAGTTTATTACATGTCAGATTCGCCTTTCTGTCACATCACAGTATATATTTTATTACATGTCAGATTCACCTTTCTGTCACATCACAGTATATAGTTTATTACATGTCAGATTCGCCTTTCTGTCATATCACAGTATATATTTGATTACATGTCAGATTCGCCTTTCTGTCACATCACAGTATATATTTTATTACATGTCAGATTCACCTTTCTGTCACATCATAGTATATATTTTATTACATGTCAGATTCGCCTTTCTGTCACATCACAGTATATAGTTTATTACATGTCAGATTCGCCTTTCTGTCACATCACAGTATATAGTTTATTACATGTCAGATTCACCTTTCTGTCACATCATAGTATATATTTTATTACATGTCAGATTCGCCTTTCTGTCACATCACAGTATATATTTTATTACATGTCAGATTCGCCTTTCTGTCACATCATATAGATTGATGTATATATTTGATAACAAGCTTATAATTTGGAACTTTTAACCGATTCACCTTTCTCCTAACACCATTTTCTTATAAATAACAAGTCAAACAGTACCTGCTGGACAGATTCCAAGATGTTGTACTTTTTGTCTGTAAAGATCCGTCTGGAAAACAGGATCTCGAAATCGTCCACACAAACACGAGGCTTGTTCAACACAGTGAAGAAAATCACTGTAGGATCTAAAAGAGAAATAAACTTGTACATTGTATTATTAATGTGTCAAGTGTTAGATTAATTTTAAACCGATTTGACAACCGAGACTGAGTCCATGTTTGTCTACATGGGCTGAATATTAGACAGGATCATGTCCTTGTCTATTGGACCTAATTCTTACCAATGTAAATTAAAGAGTCTGTGTTTGTCTCTATGGGCTGAATATTAGACAGGATCATGTCCTTGTCTATTGGACATAATTCTTACCAATGTAAAATAAAGAGTCTGTGTTTGTCTCTATGGACTGAATATTAGACAGGACCATGTCCTTGTGTAGAAAACCTAATTCTGACCCATGTAAAGTTAAGTGTTTATTATTTTTATTATTGTTATGTTTAACTTTGGAATTAGGTTAAGTTTTAAGTTAAGGTTTATTTATTGATTTAGTTTTTAGCTTTTGATTTTGGTTGAAGTAAATGTAAGGTTAAAGTTTAAGGTTAGGTTTAGGTTTGATTTAGGGTTTAAGGTTAGGTTTAGGTTGGATTACAGTTTAAGGTTAGGTTTAGGTTTGAATTACAGTTTAAGGTTAGGTTTAGGTTTGAATTACAGTTTAAGGTTAGGTTTAGGTTTGAATTACAGTTTAAGGTAAGGTTTAGGTTTGAATTACAGTTTAAGGTTAGGTTTAGGTTTGAATTACAGTTTAAGGTAAGGTTTAGGTTTGAATTAAAGTTTAAGGTAAGGTTTAGGTTTGAATTACAGTTTAAGGTTAGGTTTAGGTTTGAATTACAGTTTAAGGTAAGGTTTAGGTTTGAATTACAGTTTAAGGTAAGGTTTAGGTTTGAATTACAGTTTAAGGTAAGGTTTAGGTTGAATTACAGTTTAAGGTAAGGTTTAGGTTGAATTACAGTTTAAGGTAAGGTTTAGGTTGAATTACAGTTTAAGGTTAGGTTTAGGTTTGAATTACAGTTTAAGGTAAGGTTTAGGTTTGAATTACAGTTTAAGGTAAGGTTTAGGTTTGAATTACAGTTTAAGGTAAGGTTTAGGTTGGATTACAGTTTAAGGTAAGGTTTAGGTTGAATTACAGTTTAAGGTTAGGTTTAGGTTTGAATTACAGTTTAAGGTTAGGTTTAGGTTTGAATTACAGTTTAAGGTTAGGTTTAGGTTTGAATTACAGTTTAAGGTTAGGTTTAGGTTGAATTACAGTTTAAGGTAAGGTTTAGGTTTGAATTACAGTTTAAGGTTAGGTTTAGGTTTGAATTACAGTTTAAGGTTAGGTTTAGGTTGGATTACAGTCTAAGGTTAGGTTTAGGTTTGAATTACAGTTTAAGGTAAGGTTTAGGTTTGAATTACAGTTTAAGGTAAGGTTTAGGTTTGAATTACAGTTTAAGGTTAGGTTTAGGTTGAATTACAGTTTAAGGTAAGGTTTAGGTTTGAATTACAGTTTAAGGTTAGGTTTAGGTTTGAATTACAGTTTAAGGTTAGGTTTAGGTTTGAATTACAGTTTAAGGTTTAGGTTGAATTACAGTTTAAGGTAAGGTTTAGGTTTGAATTACAGTTTAAGGTTAGGTTTAGGTGATTACAGTTTAAGGTAGGTTTAGGTTTGATTACAGTTTAAGGTAAGGTTTAGGTTTGATTACAGTTTAAGGTTAGGTTTAGGTTGGATTACAGTTTAAGGTTAGGTTTAGGTTTGAATTACAGTTTAAGGTTAGGTTTAGGTTGGATTACAGTTTAAGGTTAGGTTTAGGTTGGATTACAGTTTAAGGTAAGGTTTAGGTTTGAATTACAGTTTAAGGTAAGGTTTAGGTTTGAATTACAGTTTAAGGTAAGGTTTAGGTTTGAATTACAGTTTAAGGTAAGGTTTAGGTTAAGGTTGAAGAATGTAAAATGTTTTCTCACTGGCACATAGCTGTTGCGTTTTTCTCGTACAGGGCTTTAGCTGAAGCCGAATCTTTTGTTCTATAACATCTTTCTATAGTATGACAATCTTGAATGGACTTTAACACTAAATTATCTGTCAAATTAAACTTTATATTAAACTCTCAGTGGAATATCAACATTGTTATTTTAAGTCAAACTTGTCTCCAAATTGAAATGGTATATTTGGTATCGAGTATTTAAACGTTGAGAAATGGGGGATCTGTCGCTGATATACTTTGCTCGTCGTCGCTCAAGTCGGATGTTTTTTCTCAGACAGCCATCGATTCCCAACCAGTGAATGTACATATAGTTGTATTATGATAGAGGTTATTTGTAGATGAAATGCGGAAAAAGTGAACAACTTACTTTCTAACAATCCAAGACTTTCAAAAACCTCGTTCTCAGTGGTTCCACTTTCTAAAATAAACATCATTGGATTATAATTTTTACAAACATTATACTGATAATTAATACAAATCAACTTGTCTTCAAGACCATTCTCTGATCCTATTTGCTACATCGGAGTTCCCTTGATATTGTGAAGATGTATAAGATGAAGTTTGTAATAGCTTGACATTGTAAAGATGTATAAGATGAAGTTAGTAATAGCTTGACATTGTGAAGATGTATAAGATGAAGTTTGTAATAACTTGATATTGTGAAGATGTATAAGATGAAATTTGTAATAACTTGACATTGTGAAGATGTATAAGATGAAGTGTGTAATAGCTTGACATTGTGAAGATGTATAAGATGAAGTTTGTAACAGCTTGACATTGTGAAGATGTATAAGATGAAGTTTGTAACAGCTTGACATTGTGAAGATGTATAAGATGAAGTTTGTAATAGCTTGACATTGTGAAGATGTATAAGATGAAGTATGTAATAACTTGACATTGTGAAGATGTATAAGATGAAGTGTGTAATAGCTTGACATTGTGAAGATGTATAAGATGAAGTATGTAATAACTTGACATTGTGAAGATGTATAAGATGAAGTATGTAATAGCTTGACATTGTAAAGTTGTATAAGATGAAGTTAGTAATAGCTTGACATTGTGAAGATATATAAGACGAAGTTTGTAATAGCTTGACATTGTGAAGATGTATAAGATGAAGTTTGTAATAACTTGACATTGTGAAGATGTATAAGATGAAGTTTGTAATAGCTTGACATTGTAAAGATGTATAAGATGAAGTTTGTAATAGGTTGACAATGTGAAGATGTATAAGATGAAGTTTGTAATAACTTGACATTGTGAAGATGTATAAGATGAAGTTTGTAATAGCTTGACATTGTAAAGATGTATAAGATGAAATTTATAATAGCTTGACATTGTAAAGATGTATAAGATGAAGTTTGTAATAGCTTGACATTGTAAAGATGTATAAGATGAAGTTAGTAATAGCTTGATATTGTGAAGATATATAAGATGAAATTTGTAATAACTTGACATTGTGAAGATGTATAAGATGAAGTTTGTAATAGCTTGGCATTGTAAAGATGTATAAGACGAAGTTTGTTATAGCTTGACATTGTAAAGAGGTATAAGATGAAGTTTGTTATAACTTGACATTGTGAAGATGTATAAGATGAAGTTTGTAATAGCTTGACATTGTAAAGATGTATAAGATGAAGTTTGTAATAGCTTGACATTGTGAAGATGTATAAGATGAAGTTTGTAATAGCTTGACATTGTGAAGATGTATAAGACGAAGTTTGTAATAGCTTGACATTGTAAAGATGTATAAGATGAAGTTTGTTATAAATTGACATTGTGAAGAATGAAAGTAATAAAGAGTAATATGAGATTAACTGGTAATTATCTACATTGTTTAACAAATGAAGTTACTCTGCACTCAACGATCATCAATTAATTAGAATCATTGTATTATATATACCTGGGCAATTTACACCAAACTGTATTTCAATGGCACCGCTCACTGTAATAAATAACATAAAAATTATATAATATATAAAAGTAGGAAGGTATCATTTAAACAAATTTGTCTAATGTAGATGAAGAAGTCAAAGATAGGATCAAAAGATAGGATCACAAGATAGGATCAAAAGATAGGTTTAAAAGATAGGATCATTAGATAGGATCAATAGATAGGATCAATAGATAGGATCAATAGGATAGGATCAAAAGATAGGATCAATAGATAGGATCAATAGATAGGATCAAAAGATAGGATTAAAAGATAGGATCAATAGATAGGATCAATAGATAGCATCAAAAGATAGGATCAAAAGATAGGATCAAAAGATAGGATCAATAGATAGGATCAAAAGATAGGATCAAAATATAGGATTAAAAGATAGGATCAATAGATAGGATCAAAAGATAGGATCAATAGATAGGATAAATAGACAGGATCACAAGATAGGATCAAAAGATAGGATTAAAAGATAGGATCAATAGATAGGATCAAAAGGAAAAAGAGGATAAAGGAGGTCGAAGGTTTTCAAAAGACGATAAAAAAATAATTCTGAAGATGAGGGTGATGAAGAAGGATGATTAAGAAAAAGATTATAAGAAGATGAAGAAGAAAATGGAGAATAGATGAAGAAGAAAATGGAGAATAGATGAAGAAGAAGATGGACAATAGATGAAGAAGATGGATAATAGATGAAGATGAAAATGGATAATAGATGAAGAAGAAGATGGGTAATAGATGAAGAAGGAGATGGAGAATAGATGAAGACGAAGATGGGTAATAGATACAGAAGAAGATGGGAAATAGATGAAGAAGGAGATAGATAATAGATGAAGAAGATGGATAATAGATGAAGAAGATGGATAATAGATGAAGAAGATGGATAATAGATGAAGAAGGAGATGGAGAATAGATGAAGATGAAAATGGATAATAGATGAAGAAGAAGATGGGTAATAGATGAAGAAGGAGATGGAGAATAGATGAAGAAGGAGATGGAGAATTGATGAAGATGAAGATGGAGAATAGATGAAAAAGAAAATGGAGAATAGATGAAGATGAAGATGGATATTAGATGAAGAAGAAGATGGACAATAGATGAAGAAGGAGGTGAAGAATAGATGGAGAAGATGGATATTAGATGAAGATGAAAATGGAGAATAGATGAAGAAGAAGATGGATAATAGATGAAGAAGAAGATGGATAATAGATGAAGATGAAAATGGAGAATAGATGAAGAAGAGGATGGGTAATAGATGAAGAAGATGAATATTAGATGAAGAAGATGATGGATAATAGGTGAACACGAAGATGGAGAATAGATGAAGAAGAAGGTGGAGAATAGATGAAGAAGAAGATGGATAATAGATGAAGAAGATGGGTAATAGATGAAAAAGGAGATGGAGAAGAGATGAAGAAGAAGGTGGAGAATAGATGAAGAAGAAGATGGGTAATAGATGAAGAAGAAGATGCGTAATAGATGAAGAAGAAGATGGATATTAGATGAAGAAGAAGATGGAGAATAGATGAAGAAGAAGGTGGGTAATAGATGAAGAAGGAGATGGATAATAGATGAAGAAGATGGATAATAGATGAAGAAAAAGATGGAGAATAGATGAAGATGAAAATGGAGAATAGATGAAGAAGAAGATGGGTAATAGGTGAAGAAGGAGATTAAAAGATAGGATCAATAGATAGGATCAATAGATAGCATCAAAAGATAGGATCAAAAGATAGGATCAAAAGATAGGATCAATAGATAGGATCAAAAGATAGGATTAAAATATAGGATTAAAAGATAGGATCAATAGATAGGATCAAAAGATAGGATCAATAGATAGGATAAATAGACAGGATCACAAGATAGGATCAAAAGATAGGATTAAAAGATAGGATCAATAGATAGGATCAAAAGGAAAAAGAGGATAAAGGAGGTCGAAGGTTTTCAAAAGACGATAAAAAAATAATGCTGAAGATGAGGGTGATGAAGAAGGATGATTAAGAAAAAGATTATAAGAAGATGAAGAAGAAGATGGAGAATAGATGAAGAAGAAAATGGAGAATAGATGAAGAAGAAGATGGACAATAGATGAAGAAGATGGATAATAGATGAAGATGAAAATGGATAATAGATGAAGAAGAAGATGGGTAATAGATGAAGAAGAAGATGGATAATAGATGAAGAAGATGGGTAATAGATACAGAAGAAGATGGGAAATAGATGAAGAAGGAGATAGATAATAGATGAAGAAGATGGATAATAGATGAAGAAGAAGGATTATAGATGAAGATGAAAATGGAGAATAGATGAAGAAGAAGATGGGTAATAGATACAGAAGAAGATGGGAAATAGATGAAGAAGGAGATAGATAATAGATGAAGAAGATGGAGAATAGATGAAGAAGAAGATGGGTAATAGATGAAGAAAGAGATGGAGAATAGATGAAGAAGAAGGTGGAGAATAGATGAAGAAGAAGATGGATAATAGATGAAGAAGAAGATGGATAATAGATGAAGATGAAAATGGAGAATAGATGAAGAAGAGGATGGGTAATTGATGAAGAAGATCGATATTAGATGAAGAAGAAGATGGATAATAGGTGAACACGAAGATGGAGAATAGATGAAGAAGAAGATGGATAATAGATGAAGAAGATGGGTAATAGATGAAGAAGATGGGTAATAGATGAAGTAGGAGATGGAGAATAGATGAAGAAGAAAATGGAGAATAGATGAAGAAAGAGATGGAGAATAGATGAAGATGAAGATGGATATTAGATGAAGAAGAAGATGGACAATAGATGAAGAAGGAGGTGAAGAATAGATGGAGAAGATGGATATTAGATGGAGAAGAAGATGGATAATAGATGAAGAAGAAGATGGATATTAGATGAAGAAGATGATGGATAATAGGTGAACACGAAGATGGAGAATAGATGAAGAAGAAGATGGATACTAGATGAAGAAGATGGGAAATAGATGAAGAAGGAGATGGAGAAGAGATGAAGAAGAAGGTGGAGAATAGATGAAGAAGAAGATGGATAATAGATGAAGAAGGAGATGGAGAATAGATGAAGAAGGAGATGGAGAAGAGATGAAGAAGAAGGTGGAGAATAGATGAAGAAGAAGATGGGTAATAGATGAAGAAGAAGATGCGTAATAGATGAAGAAGAAGATGGAGAATTGATGAAGAAGAAGATGGATATTAGATGAAGAAGAAGATGGAGAATAGATGAAGAAGGAGATAGATAATAGATGAAGAAGATGGATAATAGATGAAGAAGATGGATAATAGATGAAGATGAAAATGGAGAATAGATGAAGAAGAGGATGGGTAATAGATGAAGAAGATGGATATTAGACGAAGAAGAAAATGGATAATAGGTAAAGACGAAGATGGAGAATAGATGAAGAAGAAGATGGATAATAGATGAAGATGAAAATGGAGAATAGATGAAGAAGAGGATGGGTAACAGATGAAGAAGGAGATGGAGAATAGATGAAGAAGGAGATGGAGAATTGATGAAGAAAGAGATGGAGAATAGATGAAGAAGATGGGTAATAGATGAAGAAGAAAATGGAGAATAGATGAAGAAGAAAATGGAGAATAGATGATGAAGAAGATGGGTAATAGATGAAGTAGGAGATGGAGAATAGATGAAGAAGAAATGGGTAATAGATGAAGAATGAGATGAAGAATAGATGAAGATGAAAATGGAGAATAGATGAAGAAGAAGATGGGTAAAAGATGAAGAAGTAGATGGAGAATAGATGAAGACGAAGATGGAGAATAGATGAAGAAGATGATGGAGAATAGATGAAGAAGAAGGTGGAGAATAGATGAAGAAGATGGAGAATAGATGAAGAAGATAATGGAGAATAGATGAAGAAGAAGATGGAGAATAGATGAAGAAGATGGAGAATAGATGAAGAAGATGATGAGAATAGATGAAGAAGATGGAGAATAGATGAAGAAGAAAATTGAGAATAGATGAAGAAGAAAATGGATAATTGATGAATATGAAGATGGATATTAGATGAAGAAGAAGATGGATAATAGATGAAGAAGGAGATGGAGAATAGATGAAGACGAAGATGGAGAATAGATGAAGAAGATGGATAATACATGAAGATGAAGATGGATTATAGGTGAAGAAGAAGATGGAGAATAGATGAAGACGAAGATGGAGAATAGATGAAGAAGAAGATGAATAATAGGTGAAGATGAAAATGGAGAATAGATGAAGAAGAAGATGGGTTATAGATGAAGAAGGAGATGGATAATAGATGAAGAAGAAGGTGGAGAATAGATGAAGAAGATGGGTAATAGATGAAGAAGAAAATGGAGAATAGATGAAGAAGAAAATGGAGAATAGATGAAGAAGAAGATTGGTAATAGATGAAGAAGAAGATGGGTAATAGATGAAGAAGGAGATGGATATTAGATGAAGAAGGAGATGGATATTAGATGAAGAAGAAGATGGGTTATAGATGAAGAAGGAGATGGATATTAGATGAAGAAGAAAATGGAGAATAGATGAAGAAGGAGATGGAGAATAGATGAAGAAGAAGATGGATAACAGATGAAGAAGAAAATGGAGAATAGATGAAGAAGAAGATGGAGAATAGATGAAGAAGAAAATGGAGAATAGATGAAGATGAAAATGGAGAATAGAAGAAGAAGAAAATGGAGAATAGATGAAGAAGAAAATGGAGAATAGATGAAGATGAAAATGGAGAATAGATGAAGAAGAAAATGGAGAATAGATGAAGAAGAAAATGGAGAATAGATGAAGATGAGAATGGAGAATAGATGAAGAAGAAAATGGAGAATAGATGAAGAAGAAAATGGAGAATAGATGAAGAAGAAGATGGGTAATAGATGAAGAAGAAAATGGAGAATAGATAAAGAAGAAGATGGAGAATGGATGAAGACGAAGATGGAGAATAGATGAAGAAGAAAATTGAGAATAGATGAAGAAGAAGATGGATAATTGATGAAGAAGAAGATGGAGAATAGATGAAGAA
Organism: Nipponacmea schrenckii; assembly: GCA_030562195.1. Taxonomy (NCBI): domain Eukaryota; kingdom Metazoa; phylum Mollusca; class Gastropoda; family Lottiidae; genus Nipponacmea; species Nipponacmea schrenckii. The sequence goes on from CM060201.1 coordinate 37,633,973, forward strand.
GAAGATGGATAATAGATGAAGAAGATGGATAATAGATGAAGAAGATGGATAATAGATGAAGAAGAAGATGGATAATAGATGAAGGAGTTGGATATTAGATGAAGAAGAAGATGGATAATAGATGAAGAAGGAGATGGATATTAGATGAAGAAGAAGATGGATAACAGATGAAGATGAAAATGTTGATAAGAAAATGGGGAAAGAG
>CM060201.1:37634677-37655166 GCA_030562195.1 Nipponacmea schrenckii
TAATAGGTTGACAATGTGAAGATGTATAAGATGAAGTTTGTAATAGGTTGACAATGTGAAGATGTATAAGATGAAGTTTGTAATAGCTTGACATTGTGAAGATGTATAAGATGAAGTTTGTAATAGGTTGACAATGTAAAGATGTATGAGATGAAGTTTGTAATAGTTTTAATAGTTTGACATTGTAAAGATGTATAAGATGAAGTTTGTAATAGGTTGACATTGTAAAGATGTATAAGATGAAGTTTGTTATAAATTGACATTGTGAAGATGTATAAGGTGAAGTTGGTAGTAGCTTGACATTGTAAAGATGTATAAGACGAAGTTTGTAATAGCTTGACATTGTAAAGATGTATAAGATGAAGTTTGTTATAAATTGACATTGTGAAGATGTATAAGGTGAAGTTGGTAGTAGCTTGACATTGTAAAGATGTATAAGACGAAGTTTGTAATAGCTTGACATTGTAAAGATGTATAAGATGAAGTTTGTTATAAATTGACATTGTGAAGATGTATAAGGTGAAGTTGGTAGTAGCTTGACATTGTAAAGATGTATAAGATGAAGTTTGTAATAGGTTGACAATGTGAAGATGTATAAGATGAAGTTGGTAGTAGCTTGACATTGTAAAGATGTATGAGATGAAGTTTGTAATAGTTTTAATAGTTTGACATTGTGAAGATGTATAAGACGAAGTTTGTAATAGCTTGACATTGTAACGATGTATAAGACGCAGTTTGTAATAGCTTGACATTGTGAAGATATATAAGATGAAATTTGTAATAACTTGACATTGTGAAGATGTATAAGATGAAGTTTGTAATAGCTTGACATTGTAAAGATGTATAAGATGAAGTTTGTTATAAATTGACATTGTGAAGATGTATAAGATGAAGTTTGTAATAGCTTGACATTGTGAAGATGTATAAGATGAAGTTTGTAATAGCTTGACATTGTAAAGAGGTATAAGATGAAGTTTGTTATAAATTGACATTGTGAAGAATGAAAGTAATAAAGAGTAATATGAGATTAACTGGTAATTATCTACATTGTTTAACAAATGAAGTTACTCTGCACTCAACGATCATCAATTAATTAGAATCATTGTATTATATATACCTGGGCAATTTACACCAAACCGTATTTCAATGGCACCGCTCACTGTAATAAATAACATAAAAAACATTATATAATATATAAAAGTAGGAAGGTATCATTTAAACAAGATTGTCTACAGATAGGATCAAAAGATAGGATCAATAGATAGGATAAATGGACAGGATCACAAAATAGGATCAAAAGATAGGATTAAAAGATAGGATCATTAGATAGGATCAATAGATAGGATCAATAGGATAGGATCAAAAGATAGGATCAAAAGATAGGATCAATAGATAGGATCAATAGATAGGATCAATAGATAGGATCAAAAGATAGGATTAAAAGATAGGATCAAAAGATAGGATCAATAGATAGGATCAAAAGATAGGATCAAAAGATAGGATCAAAAGATAGGATCAATAGATAGGATCAAAAGATAGGATCAAAATATAGGATTGAAAGATAGGATCAATAGATAGGATCAAAAGATAGGATCAAAAGATAGGATCAAAAGATAGGATCAATAGATAGGATAAATAGACAGGATCACAAGATAGGATCAAAAGATAGGATTAAAAGATAGGATCAATAGATAGGATCAATAGATAGGATCAAAAGATAGGATCAAAAGATAGGATCAATAGATAGGATCAAAAGATAGATCTAAAATATAGGATTGAAAGATAGGATCAATAGATAGGATCAAAAGATAGGATCAATAGATAGGATAAATAGACAGGATCACAAGATAGGATCAAAAGATAGGATTAAAAGATAGGATCAATAGATAGGATCAAAAGGAAAAAGAGGATAAAGGAGGTCGAAGGTTTTCAAAAGACGATAAAAAAATAATGCTGAAGATGAGGGTGATGAAGAAGGATGATTAAGAAAAAGATTATAAGAAGATGAAGAAGAAGATGGAGAATAGATGAAGAAGAAAATGGAGAATAGATGAAGAAGAAGATAGAGATTAGATGAAGTAGGAGATGGATAATAGATGAAGAAGATGGATAATAGATGAAGATGAAAATGGATAATAGATGAAGATGAAAATGGATAATAGATGAAGAAGAAAATGGAGAATAGATGAAGATGAAAATGGATAATAGATGAAGAAGAAGATGGGTAATAGATGAAGAAGGAGATGGAGAATAGATGAAGAAGAAGATGGGTAATAGATACAGAAGAAGATGGGTAATAGATGAAGAAGGAGATGGAGAATTGGTGAAGAAGAAAGTGGGTAATAGATGAAGGAGAAGAAGTAGAATAGATGAAGAAGATGGGTAATAGATGAAGAAGAAAATGGAGAATAGATGAAGAAGAAAATGGAGAATAGATGAAGAAGAAAATGGAGAATAAATGAAGAAGAAAGTAGGTAATAGATGAAGAAGAAGATGGAGAATAGATGAAGAAGATGGGTAATAGATGAAGAAGAAAATGGAGAATAGATGAAGAAGAAAATGGAGAATAGATGAAGAAGAAAATGGAGAATAGATTGGTAATAGATGAAGAAGAAGATGGGTTATAGATGAAGAAGGAGATGGATATTAGATGAAGAAGAAGATGGGTTATAGATGAAGAAGGAGATGGATATTAGATGAAGAAGAAAATGGAGAATAGATGAAGAAGGAGATGGAGAATAGATGAAGAAGAAGATGGATAACAGATGAAGATGAAAATGGAGAATAGATGAAGAAGATGGGTAATAGATGGAGAAGAAAATGGAGAATAGATGAAGAAGAAGATGGAGAATAGATGAAGAAGAAAATGGAGAATAGATGAAGATGAAGATGGAGAATAGATGAAGATGAAGATGAAATGGAGAATAGATGAAGATAAAATGGAGAATAGATGAAGAAGAAAATGGAGAATAGATGAAGAAGAAAATGGAGAATAGATGAAGATGAAAATGGAGAATAGATGAAGAAGAAAATGGAGAATAGATGAAGAAGAAAATGGAGAATAGATGAAGAAGAAGATGGGTAATAGATGAAGAAGAAAATGGAGAATAGATGAAGAAGAAAATGGAGAATAGATGAAGAAGAAAATGGAGAATAGATGAAGAAGAAGATGGATATTAGATGAAGAAGACGATGGATATTAGATGAAGAAGGAGATGGATAATAGATGAAGAAGGAGATGGAGAATAGATGAAGATGAAAATGGAGAATAGATGAAGAAGAAAATGGAGAATAGATGAAGAAGAAGATGGATAATAGATGAAGAAGATGGATAATAGATGAAGAAGATGGAGAATAGATGAAGAAGAAGATGGGTAATAGATGAAGAAGAAGATGGATAATAGATGAAGAAGGAGATGGATAATAGATGAAGAAGATGGATATTATATGAAGAAGAAGATGGATAATAGATGAAGGAGTTGGATATTAGATGAAGAAGAAGATGGATAATAGATGAAGAAGGAGATGGATAATAGATGAAGAAGAAGATGGGTAATAGATGAAGAAGAAGATGGAGAATAGATGAAGAAGAAGATGGATAATAGATGAAGATGAAAATGGATAATAGATGAAGAAGATGGGTATTAGATGAAGAAGAAGATGGATAACAGATGAAGAAGGAGATGGATAATAGATGAAGAAGAAAATGGAGAATAGATGAAGAAGAAGATGGGTATTAGATGAAGAAGATGGATAATAGATGAAGAAGGAGATGGATAATAGATGAAGAAGAAAATGGAGAATAGATGAAGAAGAAGATGGAGAATAGATGAAGAAGAAGATGGATAATAGATGAAGATGAAAATGGATAATAGATGAAGAAGATGGGTATTAGATGAAGAAGAAGATGGATAACAGATGAAGATGAAAATGGATAATAGATGAAGAAGATGGGTATTAGATGAAGAAGAAGATGGATAACAGATGAAGATGAAAATGGATAATAGATGAAGAAGATGGGTAATAGATGAAGAGAGAAGATGAAGAAGATTTTGTTGATGATGATTATTAATTGGTACTTACCTTCGTTGCAGAGCTGACGTTCATAATTACTATGAGTCAATGTTAATTCTTGTAAAACGAATGCAGATTTAGTCAAACCACATTTACATGCTGTGGATTCAGAACAATTTAAATAATCCTTGAAGGCACTGAAACAGTTATAACAATGACATCATCATTTAGATTTATTATTATTTTCAATATCTACTGTAAAAATAATTGTATTTCTACTTACTGTGCTGATTGGTTAACGAAGAATATTCCAATTGTTAAAACGATTAAATTTCAACTTACGGACAGAGGACATTTCTATCTCCAGCTTTATTGAATATTGATTTCTGGAAGTTCTGGAAGCAATCATAGATAGGATTCTCTTCTTCACACACATCTACTGGATTATCACCTATAATAATCATTATATACTAGATACTAGAGATAAGGCACAACTGATCAAAATAGAAATTTAGTTGAAGGAAATACTGCGGCTTAGAATATACATAAAATTTAAATTTTTAAACTTGGACAATAATAGTAGATAAACCATAAATAACATAACAAAATCTATATATAATCTGATAAATTCCAACAACTTAGTAATTATCCATAAAATTGATTTTATTAAAATGATGAATTGGTTTTCAAGATTTTATTGGATTCTGTTACTTTATGACACCAGGTAAGCTCGCTGGTGAATATACATTCATATTTACCATTCTTGAGAACTAAAGGTTGCTAGTTTTTGAAGTACTGAAAGGTTGCTAGTGTTTGAAGTACCGAAAAATTGCTAGTGTTTGAAGTATCGAAAGGTTGCTAGTGTTTGAAGTACCGAAAGGTTGCTAGTGTTTGAAGTATCGAAAGGTTGCTAGTGTTTGAAGTACCGAAAGGTTGCTAGTGTTTGAAGTACCGAAAGGTTGCTAGTGTTTGAAGTATCGAAAGGTTGCTAGTGTTTGAAGTACCGAAAGGTTGCTAGTGTTTGAAGTATCGAAAGGTTGCTAGTGTTTGAAGTATCGAAAGGTTGCTAGTGTTTGAAGTACCGAAAGGTTGCTAGTGTTTGAAGTACCGAAAGGTTGCTAGTGTTTGAAGTATCGAAAGGTTGCTAGTGATTGAAGTATCGAAAGGTTGCTAGTGTTTGAAGTACCGAAAGGTTGCTAGTGTTTGAAGTATCGAAAGGTTGCTAGTGATTGAAGTATCGAAAGGTTGCTAGTGTTTGAAGTACCGAAAGGTTGCTAGTGTTTGAAGTACCGAAAGGTTGCTAGTGTTTGAAGTACCGAAAGGTTGCTAGTGTTTGAAGTATCGAAAGGTTGCTAGTGTTTGAAGTATCGAAAGGTTGCTAGTGTTTGAAGTATCGAAAGGTTGCTAGTGTTTGAAGTACCGAAAGGTTGCTAGTGTTTGAAGTATCGAAAGGTTGCTAGTGTTTGAAGTACCGAAAGGTTGCTAGTGTTTGAAGTACCGAAAGGTTGCTAGTGTTTGAAGTATCGAAAGGTTGCTAGTGTTTGAAGTACCGAAAGGTTGCTAGTGTTTGAAGTACCGAAAGGTTGCTAGTGTTTGAAGTACCGAAAGGTTGCTAGTGTTTGAAGTACCGAAAGGTTGCTAGTGTTTGAAGTACCGAAAGGTTGCTAGTGTTTGAAGTACCGAAAGGTTGCTAGTGTTTGAAGTACCGAAAGGTTGCTAGTGTTTGAAGTACCGAAAGGTTGCTAGTGTTTGAAGTATCGAAAGGTTGCTAGTGTTTGAAGTACCGAAAGGTTGCTAGTGTTTGAAGTATCGAAAGGTTGCTAGTGTTTGAAGTACCGAAAGGTTGCTAGTGTTTGAAGTACCGAAAGTACACGAGTTACTTCCCTGTAAAGTGATACCGACTTCAACAAAACAGCATAGTGAACTTTCCTTACCTTCGCATACAATACCTTGATCAAAGAATACTCCATTTGTCACTGAAATACAATAAAACAATATAGTTTAGACAGATAATATTACACCTCATTAATTCATGAATAACAATTTATATATATTTTATGTCTAACTATATAACACTATATCAACTATTTTAACGGTTGAGAGTTTAATGTTGCTTCAAACACACACTTATAGAGATTTCTTTCCACTTCCACCATATTGACTATAGGGTTACACACTTACCAATTGTACAGTACTGGTTATAGAGCTTTCTTTCCGCTTCCACCATATTGACTATAGGGCCGTTTTTATTTTCTCCACAGCTACACGAAGCGTTTTCATAGCAGGACAAAAAATCTTCGTATGCACTGTAGAGAACAAGGTGTCTTTTTAGGCTCACCGACATTATAAGACCGTAGTCACCCCATAAATCCCAATTAATCATTTTTGATTAGTATTAGATACTCTTTTACCCAGGTATTTAAGATGTCTTTGACTGGTTAATTTTCATATACCACTCAGAATGAATTTTACTCATCATAAAAAGATACACCTAGCTGTTCATATTTAAGAATTGATTAAGTAGAATTCAGGTGATAATTTGGCCAGAGTTGACCTGTTCTGCTATTTAGTTTTGTTTTTGTTTTGTTTTGTTTTGGAGGAAAAATCAAGCATCGTTATCGGCTGTAACGTAAAAGACTTCTATAAAACTTTGACCAAACCTGCAGAAAGAACCCAAGCTCTTTTTATACAGGGCTATACCCGCAGCATCACTAAACTTTTTATAACAGGGTTTAATTCCAGGGCAGCTATTCTCTAAAATCGCCACAGATTCCACTTAAACAAAAAACAAAAATGAAAATTGTCAAAACCTAGCCTGAAACTTTTTGAATATATAAAACAATCTGTCGACTACCAATAGTAAGAGCACCACAAGGGTAGATAATCCAGGTTGTATAGTCAGGGTAGATAATCAAGGTTGTATAGTCAGGGTAGATAACCCAGGTTGTATGGTCAGGGTAGATAATACAGGTTGTATAGTCAGGGTAGATAACCCAGGTTGTATAGTCAGGGTAGATAATCCAGGTTGTATAGTCAGGTTGACCATGAATAAAAGAATTGACCATAATGCTATTTCACTCATTTATTTATTGCTGGTTGTATAGTTTAACTATAATTGTATACTTTCGTTTTATATTTTGTATTTTTTGTGGGTTTTTTGGGTGCTTTTTTTGATGGGGTCTTAGGGTTTGGGTCCGTGGAAATGGTTCAACCAGGCCCCATGGTGTTTGAGACAATGTCAATTACTAGAATTGTACTCAGTGTCCATACTTACATGTTTCTAACGACAGAACTAGTAGACCTTCAACATTAGGATCACCGGGACTCACCCCACCTGTAGATAAACATTAATTCTATATGTATATTATATCAGTACATTCTAACATATACATAATCCATTCGAAACATCTCCGTCGACATTACTTCCAGATAGTATCAGAAGAATTTACAGTTAAACAAGCGGAAATAAAACAATTGGGTACTTGGTTTGTCTTGAATGTTTGGAACAGAACAGAAATGCATCACCATCTGTAGTTTACTGCAGCTTATTGTAAAACCAGATTATAATTGTGACTTTTGTAAAATTGTTATAGACGCGGTACAACTTACCTGCCGGGCAGTTAAAGCCTGGACCGATATCTATATTTTCATTTAGAGCTGAAATGAAATGAAATGAATTAAATGGAGTTTTACGTCCTACTCTTCTCCACCATATGAGCTAATGGACACGGTCAACGCTGTGTTCAATGAAATGCGTGTCAAGACAGCGGCATTAGCCGATTCTCTTTGGGATTTCCAACTGTCGTGGTTTTATTAACGTGCACAGTCTGTAACACACGGGGCCACGGTCTATTGTCCCATTCGATCGACTAGACCCTTTTCAATGGCATACCCTCAAACCTGCATCACCGGGCCGAAAAATCCGATAGTTCTTCTCAACCCTTGCCGGGATTGAACACTGGACCCTCACTTTAACCGCGCAAGCATCTAACTCAATGAGAAACCACGGTTCCTCTCATTTAAAGCCAAAGAGTTGTCTACCGTGTAGACTCATGAATAATACATAAGGTGTTTATTGACATTTTACATAATTACAAGGTTCGTTATTTAACAATATAGACTAGGGTTGTGGTTAGGCATGAACGAAAGCTAGAAACGCTCTAAAAGTTTTTTATAATTGAGGTAATTACTTGAATACTTTACCTTCTTATCAATTCTGCATCTTTGATTTGAACTGAATTTATTTTAATAGAATTTAACAAACGTCTGAGTAAAACGTTTTATGTTTTAAGTCTCATTTCTATGCCTCAGGCCAATGTACAATTTAATAAGTATAGAGGCAAGCCAAGTATATGAGGTAATCACGAGACGTACGTACCACCAGAACAGTTGTTAGCAGACAGTAGGTAATTATAGAGGCAAGCCCAGTATCTACGGTAATGACTAGACGTACGTACCACCAGAACAGTTGTTAGCCGACAGTAGGTAATTATAGAGGCAAGCCAAGTATCTACGGTAATGACGAGACGTACGTATCACCAGAACAGTTGTTAGCCGACAGTAGGTAATTATAGAGGCAAGCCCAGTATCTACGGTAATGACGAGACGCACGTACCACCAGAACAGTTGTTAGCAGACAGTAGGTAATTATAGAGGCAAGCCCAGTATCTACGGTAATGACGAGATGTACGTACCACCAGAACAGTTGTTAGCAGACAGTAGGTAATTATAGAGGCAAGCCAGGTATATGAGGTAATCACGAGACGCACGTACCACCAGAACAGTTGTTAGCGGACAGTAGGTAATTATAGAGGCAAGCCCAGTATCTACGGTAATGACTAGACGTACGTACCACCAGAACAGTTGTTAGCCGACAGTAGGTAATTATAGAGGCAAGCCAAGTATATGAGGTAATCACGAGACGCACGTACCACCAGAACAGTTGTTAGCAGACAGTAGATAATTATAGAGCCAAGCCCAGTATCTACGGTAATGACGAGACGTACGTACCACCAGAACAGTTGTTAGCGGACAGTAGGTAAAATTATAGAGGCAAGCCAGGTATATGAGGTAATCACGAGACGCACGTACCACCAGAACAGTTGTTAGCGGACAGTAGGTAATTATAGAGGCAAGCCAAGTATCTACGGTAATGACGAGATGTACGTACCACCAGAACAGTTGTTAGCCGACAGTAGGTAATTATAGAGGCAAGCCAAGTATATGAGGTAATCACGAGACGCACGTACCACCAGAACAGTTGTTAGCCGACAGTAGGTAAAATTATAGAGGCAAGCCTAGTATCTACGGTAATGACTAGACGTACGTACCACCAGAACAGTTGTTAGCAGACAGTAGGTAATTAAAGAGGCAAGCCAAGTATCTACGGTAATGACGAGATGTACGTATCACCAGAACAATTGTTAGCCGACAGTAGGTAATTATAGAGGCAAGCCAAGTATCTACGGTAATGACGAGATGTACGTACCACCAGAACAGTTGTTAGCCGACAGTAGGTAATTATAGAGGCAAGCCAAGTATCTACGGTAATGACGAGATGTACGTACCACCAGAACAGTTGTTAGCCGACAGTAGGTAATTATAGAGGCAAGCCAAGTATCTACGGTAATGACGAGATGTACGTACCACCAGAACAGTTGTTAGCCGACAGTAGGTAATTATAGAGGCAAGCCCAGTATCTACGGTAATGACGAGATGTACGTATCACCAGAACAATTGTTAGCCGACAGTAGGTAATTATAGAGGCAAGCCAAGTATCTACGGTAATGACGAGACGTACGTACCACCAGAACAGTTGTTAGCCGACAGTAGGTAATTATAGAGGCAAGCCAAGTATCTACGGTAATGACGAGACGTACGTACCACCAGAACAGTTGTTAGCCGACAGTAGGTAATTATAGAGGCAAGCCAAGTATATGAGGTAATCACGAGACGCACGTACCACCAGAACAGTTGTTAGCCGACAGTAGGTAAAATTATAGAGGCAAGCCTAGTATCTACGGTAATGACGAGACGTACGTACCACCAGAACAGTTGTTAGCCGACAGTAGGTAATTATAGAGGCAAGCCAAGTATATGAGGTAATGACGAGACGTACGTACCACCAGAACAGTTGTTAGCGGACAGTAGGTAATTATAGAGGCAAGCCAAGTATCTACGGTAATGACGAGATGTACGTATCACCAGAACAGTTGTTAGCCGACAGTAGGTAATTATAGAGGCAAGCCAAGTATCTACGGTAATGACGAGACGTACGTATCACCAGAACAGTTGTTAGCCGACAGTAGGTAATTATAGAGGCAAGCCAAGTATCTACGGTAATGACGAGACGTTCGTACCACCAGAACAGTTGTTAGCGGACAGTAGGTAATTATAGAGGCAAGCCAAGTATCTACGGTAATGACGAGATGTACGTATCACCAGAACAGTTGTTAGCCGACAGTAGGTAATTATAGAGACAAGCCCTGTATCTACGGTAATGACGAGACGTACGTACCACCAGAACAGTTGTTAGCGGACAGTAGGTAATTATAGAGGCAAGCCAAGTATCTACGGTAATGACGAGATGTACGTATCACCGGAACAGTTGTTAGCCGACAGTAGGTAATTATAGAGGCAAGCCCAGTATCTACGGTAATGACGAGATGTACGTATCACCAGAACAATTGTTAGCCGACAGTAGGTAATTATAGAGGCAAGCCCAGTATCTACGGTAATGACGAGATGAACGTATCACCAGAACAATTGTTAGCCGACAGTAGGTAATTATAGAGGCAAGCCCAGTATCTACGGTAATGACGAGACGTACGTATCACCAGAACAATTGTTAGCCGACAGTAGGTAATTATAGAGGTAAGCCAAGTATCTACGGTAATGACGAGATGTACGTACCACCAGAACAGTTGTTAGCCGACAGTAGGTAATTATAGAGGCAAGCCAAGTATCTACGGTAATGACGAGATGTACGTACCACCAGAACAGTTGTTAGCCGACAGTAGGTAATTATAGAGGCAAGCCCAGTATCTACCGTAATGACTAGACGTACGTACCACCAGAACAGTTGTTAGCCGACAGTAGGTAATTATAGAGGCAAGCCCAGTATCTACGGTAATGACTAGACGTACGTACCACCAGAACAGTTGTTAGCAGACAGTAGATAATTATAGAGACAAGCCCAGTATCTATGGTAATGACGAGACGTACGTACCACCAGAACAGTTGTTAGCCGACAGTAGGTAATTATACAGGCAAGCCAAGTATCTACGGTAATGACGAGACGTACGTACCACCAGAACAGTTGTTAGCCGACAGTAGGTAATTATAGAGGCAAGCCAAGTATCTACGGTAATGACGAGATGTACGTACCACCAGAACAGTTGTTAGCCGACAGTAGGTAATTATAGAGGCAAGCCCAGTATCTACGGTAATGACGAGACGTACGTACCACCAGAACAGTTGTTAGCAGACAGTAGATAATTATAGAGGCAAGCCCAGTATCTACGGTAATGACGAGACGTACGTACCACCAGAACAGTAGTTAGCAGACAGTAGATAATTATAGAGGCAAGCCCAGTATCTACGGTAATGACGAGACGTACGTACCACCAGAACAGTTGTTAGCAGACAGTAGATAATTAAACGATGTTGATCCTGTTAAAGCTGCTACATCAACTCCTAGTTTACAGTCACACGTAGTATCTTCTAAACACTTTATATACCTGACTATAGCTCTACAATATATAATAAATAAAGACTTGATATACCTGACTATAGCTCTACAATATATAATAAATAAAGACTTGATATACCTGACTATAGCTCTACAATATATAATAAATAAAGACTTGATATACCTGACTATAGCTCTACAATATATAATAAATAAAGACTTGATATACCTGACTATAGCTCTACAATATATAATAAATAAAGACTTGATATACTTGACTATAGCTCTACAATATATAATAAATAAAGACTTGATATACTTGACTATAGCTCTACAATATATAATAAATAAAGACTTGATATACTTGACTATAGCTCTACAATATATAATAAATAAAGACTTGATATACTTGACTATAGCTCTAAAATATATAATAAATAAAGACTTGATATACTTGACTATAGCTCTAAAATATATAATAAATAAAGACTTGATATACTTGACTATAGCTCTACATCATAAAAGAAATAAAGACTTGATATACTGGACTACATCTCTAAATTATAAAATAAATAAAAACTTGATATACTAGACTACATCTCTAAATTATACAATAAATAAAGACTTGGTGTACTGGACTACATCTCTAAATTATACAATAAATAAAAACTTGATATACTGGACTGCATCTCTAAATTATAAAATAAATAAAAACTTGATATACTGGACTACATCTCTTAATTATACAATAAATAAAGACTTGATATACTGGACTGCATCTCTAAATTATAAAATAAATATAGATTTGATATACATGACTATAGCTCTAAATCATAAAATAAATAAAGGCTTGATATACTGGACTATAGCTCTAAATTATAAAATAAAAAGAGACTTGATATACTGGACTGCATCTCTAAATTATAAAATAAATAAAGGCTTGATATACATGACTATATCTCTAAATTATAAAATGAATCAAGGCTTGATATACTGGACTATAGCTCTAAATCAAATAATAAATAAAGACTTGATATAATTGACTACATCTCTAAATTATAAAATAAATAAAGACCTAATATTCTTGACTACAGACCTACTGATTTTTGTTGATTTATATAGGACAGAAAAACATTTTATACTAATGATTGTATCGAATGTAGTCCGTTCTATTTTTAGAAATCCTCTTTCTGCCTCCCTTTGGGGGTTTTTTGCAAGCCCATTTTTGACAAATTTTTGGTCTAGATTTGAAATTGCATTTTCTTTCAGAATTTCTGAGATAATGAGAAATTTAATTGGCGGAAGGTTATTTAATAAAATAGTGGTTTGTGTGCAGTGGCAGTCAAGTGGATGTTGATAAAATGTACTTTTGGTTTACTTTCATTTTGTTTAGTTCAAAATTTTCAATTTAGGTTAAGAGATACTGAGAGTTCACTGAGAGTGTATTGCCATATTTTTATATAATTTTTTTCTGTCGTGCCGGTATACTTCTTGATAAATAAAATTGTTGTCTTTACCTGCAGTATGCCGTAACATCCCCCTGAGCGGAAATCAATTCTCCAGATACTGTATTATAACAACCAACAAGGGGTTGATTATTACATTTCTCGGGTAAAGTCTCCGGGGTTGTTTGACAGTGAACAGAAACTAAAATACACATAAAAATATTACAATGTTAAATATATCAAATAAAAAAACTTAAGTAAAAACGACACGAACGACATAATGAAACCCTTGACCGGAACGTTGTATCAGGTGTCTCAAACCAAAATCTTATGTTCTCCCTTTATTTTCTTGTCTATCTTTTTAGCTGTCCTTTAACAACTGCTCATAAAATATACTAGAAGACAGAAATGATAGATTTGACCGTACTAGAGTTTACTCTTAAACTATACAAGTTTTATATGAGGCAGCCTATTGTATACGAAACGGAGTTACCAATACTCATATATCCTTCTAGAATTACATGTGTCTATATTTACAAAATAAAGACTTCGTGCACGAGTGTTAATGATTATTTATTAGATAGTTCCTACTTCTCTTGAATAATCCTTAAGCGTAACTAAAGGGTAGGGTTCACACTAAATAACGGAACCAAATACTAACCCTAACCATCATTTTACTAAACCTTCTTTCATTTAAAGGGATAATAGGCGTTAGAATACACTCGTCCTACGGCTTATATTTGTGTTTCATATTGACTATTAGTAAAATAAGTATGCATCCCACACTTTACCAAATTTTAAAAAGCCACAATAAAAATATATTGGGAATTTTAAAAAAAAGTGAGCCAGCGACGATTCCATTCAGTTTGAGAATAAAAGCGTCTGGTAAATCAACGCTAAAACATCATTGTGGAATTCAACAGTAGGGGTCAAGGGCGCGTGAAAACCCACATGTTAGAGTTACTTCCCTTTATATTTACACGATTTGAAAATCGCTTGATGGATGGCTCAAGCGTTTTATGATTAACTACTTTATTTTGGGGATTTATCGGATTTTAGAGGGATTTTGATGTATAGGTAAGACCACTGATGGATATATACTGTTATCGTCCAAATTTGAGTGAACTTAAAATTTTATGTTCGTTCTAACGCCTATTATCCCTTTAAGTTGTTTTTTTTAGGAAAAAGTTCCACAAATAAAAATATTATTATTATTATTACCATGGTTAATAATGTTCCTATGGGAACCAGTATTCCTCTTATATATTCCAGATTTAGAAGCTTGTAAACTTTATTTTAAATATTGTATATTTTTCTAACTATCTTCACAAACAATATACTCTCACTAGTGGTTACGCCTGCATACCTGCGCCTGTGCTTTCGTAACATCACTTAATCTTAATGTTACAACCCACAATTCCTAACCCTTACCCCAAAGCGTCATTTAGGGGTAAGGATTACAAGGCCACTGCTTTCTTGAGAATATTATTCGGAAGGGAACCAATGGAGTACCGTTATCTATTCAGTTATCTAAATATTTTGAAACACGGTTGAAACATTCTGACGTGTATAAGTTATGATGCTACTGATCGTATGTTACTTTGCCTGGCGAGTAATTTAACAATTACTCACTGTAAACTCTCGCTAAAACCTGACCTTAATTTACCCCCTTTTTATCACAGTCACCCTTTATCAATCATACATTATTGTATTTTAGTGGAGAGAAATTAGGCACCCCGAGGCTAACTGACTGGTGACCGACACCGTGAAGTAAATTATTATTATCTATCTACAGTCAGACGTTAATAAATTTAAAGAAATAATCGATGTTTTTTAAATCAATCAGATAAAAATCATGGTGAACTTAATGGGAGTAAATTATAAGAAAATATTTTTACACAAAAAAGGCACATTTTACGTGAAGAATTAAATTATGAACAATAAAGAGATGTGTAAACCAGATAACGAGACAGAATGTTTTTGTTCAAACCCACTAAACAGCGAAAATTCTGCACCACTGTTCGCAGTTTAAATCTGAGCCTTCAATTCTTAGAATCATCGGCATTTGGAATTTCGACTTTTCGTTCCTTGAGACTCATCGATACACATGTATAGATATAGAATGTTATTTCTGTTTTGTGTT
Source organism: Nipponacmea schrenckii (assembly GCA_030562195.1). Taxonomy (NCBI): domain Eukaryota; kingdom Metazoa; phylum Mollusca; class Gastropoda; family Lottiidae; genus Nipponacmea; species Nipponacmea schrenckii. The sequence continues at coordinate 37,649,970 of CM060201.1, forward strand.
TTTTTTTGAAAGGATTATGTGTTATATGGGTTCTTCTAGAGAATAGTTACATACGGTTGTATTCAGGACCCAAATCGCAATCACGCCACAAATATACATACATAACCATCCAACAGATCCAGATCCCCATTTCTCAATAAAATATTTGGTCCACCCTAAGCCTGTACATCTAGGAAAATCAATCCCTCCCTTCCCCGAAAGACCAACGTTTAATTCTTAAATGTTGTTCAAATTCTTTGAAATAACCGCGTTTTATATCTCTAGAAAAGAAAGAAGACTTTCTGCAGCATAGTGATATAAGAATGGGCATACAATTCTCAATGGTCAATATGAGTATATATTCATCAGTAAACTTACCTGTTGTTATAATGTAACAGAATTTCTGTAAAATCTTGAAAACTTAATCATAAAATAAGCGTTTTCAATAATCAATTGTATTTTTATGGATAATCACTAAGTCGTTAGGATTTATCAGAAAATATATCAGGATTTTGATATTTTATTAATGGCAGCAGGTTTTATCTTCTAATGAATTTATAATCTTATTAGCCAAGTTTACAATTTCTAGATTTTATGTTTATTCCAAGACACAGTATTCGTTAAGATAAGGATTATTTTATGTCCATTCTATTACTTTAAGGTATGTTTTATTATAAAACAGTGTGAAAACTGAATTAAATTATTATTTTCGATTTTGATATTCATGATAGAAGGTTTTTCTTTTGATGAAATTTCGTTTTTTTCGTAAAGTTTAAATTTTTGAATTTATGTTGACGAAATATTTTTTTAACTTTACTTGCATATCATTCTCGAGTTAAACAAGTTTTACAATTATTTGGAGTAACATTGTTCCGTTTACTAGCCTGATCAATCTCAACAGACAGTAGGAAGGATAAGAAATGGTCTTTCCTTCTCGAATAGGGCTTTCTAGATAACTAAAAGGTAACTCGGTAAAAATTGAAGTAAGAAAACGTCTATGTCCATATTGTACCATTGAACTATGGCTTTATAATGAAACGAATTCTCGACTAACAGTTTACTTGTTTAAAAGTTTAAAACTATTAATGGTTAATAATAGAAGGGCAGATTGTGATTAAAACCACTGAAATGTTTCTGAAGAAGGCATAATAATATATATACATGTAAATAAATTCTGTTCCACAGCCATTGACATAATCAAGTTGACAAACGTTCCTGTTGTAAAAACCGCAGTTCTCTATTCACATTCATGTTGTTCTTGTTATTAAAATCTGAAGAAGTAAAAACACTAACCTATAATCCAGCTGACTGTTAGAAGTTGGTAGAAATGAGACATATTGACGGTAGAATTATATTGAGAGTTAGTAGAAACGTTGTTTAATTCACACGAATAACAAACTATACTGATAACATTCTTCATAATAACGATATGGTATACTGTTCCCTTTCAAAGTAAAAAAAAACCGCGACGTCACCATTCATTACAAGTTTATTTATGCGTAACATTAAAAAAAACCCCAAAAACTGGTTGAGTTAAAGGTGAAGACCATTGACCACTAATTAATGATGTACAGCTAGGGTTTATATTATCTTCAGTCGTCTGTACTCTAGGGTTTATACTGCCTTCAGTCGTCTGTACTCTAGGGTTTATACTGCCTTCAGTCGTCTGTACTCTAGGGTTTATATTATCTTCAGTCGTCTGTACTCTAGGGTTTATACTGCCTTCAGTCGTCTGTACTCTAGGGTTTATACTGCCTTCAGTCGTCTGTACTCTAGGGTTTATACTGCCTTCAGTCGTCTGTACTCTAGGGTTTATACTGCCTTCAGTAGTCTGTACTCTAGGGTTTATACTGCCTTCAGTCGTCTGTACTCTAGGGTTTAGACTGACTTCAGTCGTCTGTACTCTAGGGTTTATACTGCCTTCAATCGCCTGTACTCTAGGGTTTATACTGCCTTCAATCGTCTGTACTCTAGGGTTTATACTGCCTTCAGTCGCCTGTACTCTAGGGCTTATACTGCCTTCAGTCGCCTGTACTCTAGGGTTTATACTGCCTTCAATCGTCTGTACTCTAGGGTTTATACTGCCTTCAGTCGCCTGTACTCTAGGGTTTATACTGCCTTCAATCGTCTGTACTCTAGGGTTTATACTGCCTTCAGTCGCCTGTACTCTAGGGTTTATACTGCCTTCAGTCGCCTGTACTCTAGGGTTTATACTGCCTACAGTCGTCTGTACTCTAGGGTTTATACTGCCTTCAGTCGTCTGTACTCTAGGGTTTATACTGCCTTCAGTCGTCTGTACTCTAGGGTTTAGACTGACTTCAGTCGTCTGTACTCTAGGGTTTAGACTGACTTCAGTCGTCTGTACTCTAGGGTTTATACTGCCTTCAGTCGTCTGTACTCTAGGGTTTATACTGCCTTCAGTCGTCTGTACTCTAGGGTTTATACTGCCTTCAGTCGTCTGTACTCTAGGGTTTATACTGACTTCAGTCGTCTGTACTCTAGGGCTTATACTGCCTTCAGTCGTCTGTACTCTAGGGTTTATACTGCCTTCAGTCGTCTGTACTCTAGGGTTTATACTGCCTTCAGTCGTCTGTACTCTAGGGTTTATACTGCCTTCAGTCGTCTGTACTCTAGGGTTTAGACTGACTTCAGTCGTCTGTACTCTAGGGTTTATACTGACTTCAGTCGTCTGTACTCTAGGGTTTATACTGCCTTCAGTAGCCTGTACTCTAGGGTTTATACTGCCTTCAGTCGTCTGTACTCTAGGGTTTATACTGCCTTCAGTCGTCTGTACTCTAGGGTTTATACTGCCTTCAGTCGTCTGTACTCTAGGGTTTAGACTGACTTCAGTCGTCTGTACTCTAGGGTTTAGACTGACTTCAGTCGTCTGTACTCTAGGGTTTATACTGCCTTCAGTCGTCTGTACTCTAGGGTTTATACTGCCTTCAGTCGTCTGTACTCTAGGGTTTATACTGCCTTCAGTCGTCTGTACTCTAGGGTTTATACTTCTTTCAGTCGTCTGTACTCTAGGGTTTATACTGCCTTCAATCGTCTGTACTCTAGGGTTTATACTGCCTTCAGTCGTCTGTACTCTAGGGTTTATACTGCCTTCAGTCGTCTGTACTCTAGGGTTTATACTGCCTTCAGTCGTCTGTACTCTAGGGTTTATACTGCCTTCAGTCGTCTGTACTCTAGGGTTTATACTGACTTCAGTCGTCTGTACTCTAGGGTTTATACTGCCTTCAGTCGTCTGTACTCTAGGGTTTATACTGCCTTCAGTCGTCTGTACTCTAGGGTTTATACTGCCTTCAGTCGCCTGTACTCTAGGGTTTATACTGCCTTCAGTCGTCTGTACTCTAGGGTTTATACTGCCTTCAGTAGTCTGTACTCTAGGGTTTATACTGCCTTCAGTAGTCTGTACTCTAGGGTTTATACTGCCTTCAGTCGTCTGTACTCTAGGGCTTATACTGCCTTCAGTCGTCTGTACTCTAGGGTTTAGACTGCCTTCAGTCGTCTGTACTCTAGGGTTTATACTGCCTTCAATCGCCTGTACTCTAGGGTTTATACTGACTTCAGTCGTCTGTACTCTAGGGCTTATACTGCCTTCAGTCGTCTGTACTCTAGGGTTTATACTGCCTTCAGTCGTCTGTACTCTAGGGTTTATACTGCCTTCAGTCGTCTGTACTCTAGGGTTTATACTGCCTTCAGTCGTCTGTACTCTAGGGTTTATACTGCCTTCAATCGTCTGTACTCTAGGGTTTAGACTGCCTTCAGTCGTCTGTACTCTAGGGTTTATACTGCCTTCAGTCGTCTGTACTCTAGGGTTTATACTGCCTTCAGTCGTCTGTACTCTAGGGTTTATACTGACTTCAGTCGTCTGTACTCTAGGGCTTATACTGCCTTCAGTCGTCTGTACTCTAGGGTTTATACTGCCTTCAGTCGTCTGTACTCTAGGGTTTATACTGCCTTCAGTCGTCTGTATTCTAGGGTTTATACTACCTTCAGTCGTCTGTACTCTAGGGTTTATACTGCCTTCAGTCGTCTGTACTCTAGGGTTTATACTGCTTTCAGTAGTCTGTACTCTAGGGTTTATACTGCCTTCAGTCGTCTGTACTCTAGGGTTTAGACTGACTTCAGTCGTCTGTACTCTAGGGTTTATACTGCCTTCAATCGCCTGTACTCTAGGGTTTATACTGCCTTCAGTCGTCTGTACTCTAGGGTTTATACTGCCTTCAGTCGTCTGTATTCTAGGGTTTATACTGCCTTCAGTCGTCTGTACTCTAGGGTTTATACTGCCTTCAATCGTCTGTACTCTAGGGTTTATACTGCCTTCAGTCGTCTGTACTCTAGGGTTTATACTGCCTTCAGTAGTCTGTACTCTAGGGTTTATACTGCCTTCAGTCGTCTGTACTCTAGGGTTTATACTGCCTTCAGTCATTTCCGAATACTGAATTAATAATAGGGATTGTCACTTTAATGTATTGTTTATCATAATAATTGTATTCGGCTGACCGCCTGATGGTCCCAAGTCAGTAGGTCAGTGTTTTGGCTGGGTTGTTTTTTTTTATGGTATATGGATATATGGTTCAGTTCTTACTTTGTGTTGTCATGCGAAGCTTAGAATTACGTCATTATCAAACCATATTTGGCACCAGACAATTCCCGCTCTTTTATTTAATTAACATAACCTTATTAGGAGGTGCGCGATCCCATAGCGTATTGTTTTTTATTTTAGTCGCCATTGTGAATTTATTGAAGATGACTTTTTGATTCATGTCTGGAGAATTTGTTATTTATTTGAATATAGATGTTTGAAGAGAGCTGATAAGCACCATTAATTGTAAGAATACCCATATTTTTGTCATCTAAACCTTAAACTTATATTTTATTGCTGTCTTAAGAATTATTGCAGTATTTTTATAACTTCTTTAGATTCCTGGATATGTTATTTGTACCTTGATATACAATTAACTAAGGGAAGTAACCAATTTTAAGATTTGTTTCGCCGTAGCTTTGAACCTCAGACCACAATGGATACTTTAATTATATTATTAATGTACTTTTAGTAAAATATTTGTAACTTTTTAACTTTTTTATCTTTTTAGTGAATCACTAACGAACAATTACAACATACAAGGAGAAACCATTTGAACAAGTTGAATATAACCTTGGATGTTTTCTGTGTATTTGTTGGACATTTTGAACCGTTGCCTTTATT
>CM060201.1:37655666-37705666 GCA_030562195.1 Nipponacmea schrenckii
AAAATAATTTTTTTATATAATTGTATTTCCAGATGCCTGTACCATGAGTTTTAATAATAATATTTATATAATTGTATTTCCCAGATGCCTGTACCATGAGTGTAAATAATAATATTTTTATATAATTGTATTTACCAGATGCCTGTACCATGAGTGTAAATAATAATATTTTTATATAATTGTATTTCCCAGATGCCTGTACCATGAGTGTAAATAAAAATTTTTTATATAATTGTATTTCCCAGATGCCTGTACCATGATTGTAAATAATAATATTTTTATATAATTGTATTTCCCAGATGCCTGTACCATGAGTGTAAATAAAAATTTTTTATATAATTGTTTTTCCCCAGATCCTGTACCATGAGTGTAAATAATAATATTTTTATATAATTGTATTTCCCAGATGCCTGTACCATGATTGTAAATAATAATATTTTTATATAATTGTATTTACCAGATCCTGTACCATGAGTTTTAAATAATAATATTTTTATAAAATTGTATTTCCCAGATGCCTGTACCATGAGTGTAAATAAAAATTTTTATATAATTGTATTTCCCAGATGCCTGTACCATGATTTTTAAATAATAATTTTTTAAAATAAAAAATTTTGTTTTTCCCAGATCCCTGTCCTGTTTGAAATAATTTATTTTTATTTAATTGTTATTTCCCAAAAAATTTGGCCAAAACCCCCTTGGGTGTAAATAAAATAATTTTTATTAAAATTTTTTTTCCCGTTTTGTGTAGGGAGTTTTAATTTTTTTTTTTTTTTTTTTCCCGGATCCCTTTTAAAACCCATTTTTAATTTAAAAAAAGGGAGAACCCCTTTAAAAATGGGTTTCTTAAAACCCAAGGGGTTTTCCAATAGTTTGATCGGGTTTGTTTTTCCCGGAGTTTTTTTTCTTATTTTAAAATTAAATTTGAAATTTTGGGAAAAAAAACCCTTTTCCCATGTTTTAAAATAAATTTTACCCTATTTGGGTTTGGCCTCTTTTTAAAGAAAAAATTTTATTTTGGGAAAAATTTTTTTTTCCTTTTGAGTTTGTAAATTTTTAAAAAAAATTTCCATTTTTTAAACCTTTCAAAAGGGAAAAAAAGGGGAAAAAAACTTTTTAAAAAAAATTCACCTTTTGAAAAAAAGAAATTTTTGAAAAAAATTTGTTATTTTTTTGGGGTACATTTTGGAGAAAAAAATTTTCTATCTTATTTTAGAAATAAATTGCTACCATTTTTTAAAATAAATTTCCCACCTTTTTTAAAAATAAATTGTTACCATTTTTTAAAAATAAATTCCCATCATATTTAAGAAATAAATTGCTACCATATTTGAAAAATAAATTGCTACCATATTTTAGAAAAAAAATTGCTACCATATTTTAGAAATAAATTGCCATCATTTTTTAAAAATAAATTGCTCCCATTTTTTAAAAATAAATTGCCATCATTTTTAAGAAATAAATTGCTACCATATTTGAGAAATAAATTGCTACCATATTTGAAAAATAAATTGCTATCATATTTAAGAAATAAATTGCTACCATATTTTAAAAATAAATTGCTACTATATTTGAGAAATAAATTGCTACCATATTTTAGAAATAAATTGCTACCATATTTTAGAAATAAATTGCCATCATATTCAAGAAATAAATTGCTATCATATTTTAGAAATAAATTGCTACCATATTTGAAAAATAAATTGCTATCATATTGAAAAATAAATTGCTGTCATATTTGAGAAATAAATTGCTACCATATTTGAGAAATAAATTGCTATCATATTTGAGAAATAAATTGCTATCATATTGAAAAATAAATTGCTATCATATTGAAAAATAAATTGCTACCATATTTGAGAAATAAATTGCTACCATATTTGAGAAATAAAATTGCCATCATATTTGAGAAAAAAAATGTTATCCTATATTTCAGAGGATATAAAAGTTTTTTAAAGTGCGTCGAAGGAACTGCCTGTTCCTGTGGACTGAAAAAATCTACCAGCATTCTACAAACTTTAACCATAGCCCATGCCTTTTACGACGCCAATAATTGTTCCAAGAGTAAGTAGATATATTTCAGTTTTGACGATGAATTTTCAATCGGAGACAAATGGGATATAGATTGTATATTTATATCGTGGTTTTATGTTACTTCTATTTCACTAGGTGGCGATATCTGGCAGTGACACAGAACGTCATATAGATCGTCACTTATCGTCATATAGAGCGTCAAATAGAGCGTCACTGATCGTCATTTAAAGCCAACAACAGCGCTTCCAAATAACCATGGTCGCGTTTGTCAACTCCCTTGAACAAAAACTGAGACAATATCGATACTTGAAACTGAAGCGCCATCGTTTCTAATAAAGCATGTTCCTCGATTCTATGTGTTGTTGATCAACGACCCTTGTTCTACAACTTTCCTGCTATAGTGGATCTCAATAGGTCGCTATCAGGTCTAGCTTGAAAGCCAAAGATCGCAGTGATCGCCCACGGAGCGCCAATAGAGCACATTGAACTCTGAACTATTGACTATTAAAACTATCAGAATTATCCTAACTGTTGTTATTTGTCATTTATATTTCAGTCAGTGGCGAGTTTCCTATTAAATTTGGAATCAATTGTCCGTACACAAATACCAACGGAACTTCAGAAAACGAGATACTTACCACAATGGGAATCCTTGAAAGTAAGTAAGCGGTATAAATAGGTCGTTACATCTATGATATCAAATGAAATAAAGTTGTTCTATCTACTTTTCTGCACCTTAATTTGACAAGAACAGGCAATACCAATCACTACAAAGGTGGCGGGTTTTAACTAGGATAGTAAAATTGTCTACTCTTTTGGATTTCTAACGGTCGGCTATAGTCTATAGGACACGTGGCCTTGTATTATTGTCCCCATCAGAACGACTGGACATTTTTTCGATGCCAACCTTCATTACTGACAAGGAGAATACAAAAAGAAAAGTCCCGGTTGATTATCTAATGCTGCAAATGATCCTGAGGGGTCATTACAACTCCCAAGTTGATTGATTGGGGATGGTTTTCCTTTGTTAAACATTTCTCGAAAAGGGATACATTTACGGATCTGGTAAAAGTCTTGACCGATCTTAGGCTCTTTTTAACAACAAAATAAACAGTTACAATAAGCAGTTCCTTGATTAGTCGAACTTCCTGTTACTAACTTTCAGTCGAATTTTTGAATTTATGTCCAGCCATAGAAATTAACCCAGTTACAGCTGATTGGTCAAACTTCAATTAACTTTGAAGGAATCTTATGTCTTTCACAATACTTTATTCTGTCCGTTATAGGTGAAGCTACACTGCGGTATGTGAAATTATGTCCAGCTGTCAAACAGTGTATTGCTCAAGCTGATGTTGACATGGCTAAAGCTTTACACGAGAAAAACGGAGCGGATTTCTGTCGGTACGTTTTTATTAAATTCTAATTTGGTGTCGGTTTTCCTGTTTGATATACTGGCCCACTATATTTTGAGTTCTAACAGATCGCTAACGCTAAGTTAACAGAAATCATTCCTAGGTAATTCGCTGTTAAGGAATTATGAAAGAAAGTCAAAAACAATTAACAATTAAAAACTATCTTAAAATATCTCACACGAAAATACATGAAAATTTGTTTACGACCTGTTACAATATATTACAAGTCCTCTCGTGTCCTGTACGATTCCGTTTCCGATTCACATATACGAATTTTCGTAGGTAGTGTGTTTTAATGTGATTATATTTACAGAGTAGGTAGTGTGTTTTAATGTAATTATATTTACAGAGTAGGTAGTGTGTTTTAATGTGATTATATTTACAGAGTAGGTAGTGTGTTTTAATGTTATTATATTTACAGAGTAGGTAGTGTGTTTTAATGTGATTATATTTACAGAGTAGGTAGTGTGTTTTAATGTATTATATTTACAGAGTAGGTAGTGTGTTTTAATGTGATTATATTTACAGAGTAGGTAGTGTGTTTTAATGTGATTATATTTACAGAGTAGGTAGTGTGTTTTAATGTGATTATATTTACAGAGTAGGTAGTGTGTTTTAATGTGATTATATTTACAGAGTAGGTAGTGTGTTTTAATGTGATTATATTTACAGAGTAGGTAGTGTGTTTTAATGTGAATTATATTTACAGAGTAGGTAGTGTGTTTTAATGTGAATATATTTACAGAGTAGGTAGTGTGTTTTAATGTGATTATATTTACAGAGTAGGTAGTGTGTTTTAATGTGATTATATTTACAGAGTAGGTAGTGTGTTTTAATGTGATTATATTTACAGAGTAGGTAGTGTGTTTTAATGTGATTATATTTACAGAGTAGGTAGTGTGTTTTAATGTGATTATATTTACAGAGTAGGTAGTGTGTTTTAATGTTATTATATTTACAGAGTAGGTAGTGTGTTTTAATGTGAATTATATTTACAGAGTAGGTAGTGTGTTTTAATGTGATTATATTTACAGAGTAGGTAGTGTGTTTTAATGTGATTATATTTACAGAGTAGGTAGTGTGTTTTAATGTGATTATATTTACAGAGTAGGTAGTGTGTTTTAATGTATTATATTTACAGAGTAGGTAGTGTGTTTTAATGTAATTATATTTACAGAGTAGGTAGTGTGTTTTAATGTAATTATATTTACAGAGTAGGTAGTGTGTTTTAATGTGATTATATTTACAGAGTAGGTAGTGTGTTTAATGTATTATATTTACAGAGTAGGTAGTGTGTTTTAATGTAATTATATTTACAGAGTAGGTAGTGTGTTTTAATGTGATTATATTTACAGAGTAGGTAGTGTGTTTTAATGTGATTATATTTACAGAGTAGGTAGTGTGTTTTAATGTGATTATATTTACAGAGTAGGTAGTGTGTTTTAATGTGATTATATTTACAGAGTAGGTAGTGTGTTTTAATGTGATTATATTTACAGAGTAGGTAGTGTGTTTTAATGTGATTATATTTACAGAGTAGGTAGTGTGTTTTAATGTAATTATATTTACAGAGTAGGTAGTGTGTTTAAATGTGATTATATTTACAGAGTAGGTAGTGTGTTTAAATGTAATTATATTTACAGAGTAGGTAGTGTGTTTTAATGTAATGATATTTACAGAAGGTAGTGTGTTTTAATGTTATTATATTTACAGAGTAGGTAGTGTGTTTTAATGTGATTATATTTACAGAGTAGGTAGTGTGTTTTAATGTGATTATATTTACAGAGTAGGTAGTGTGTTTTAATGTGATTATATTTAGAGTAGGTAGTGTGTGTTAATGTGATTATATTTATTGAGTAGGTAGTGTGTTTTAATGTGATTATATTTACAGAGTAGGTAGTGTGTGTTAATGTGATTATATTTATTGAGTAGGTAGTGTGTTTTAATGTGATTATATTTACAGAGTAGGTAGTGTGTTTAATGTGATTATATTTACAAGTAGGTAGTGTGTTTTAATGTGATTATATTTACAGAGTAGGTAGTGTGTTTTAATGTGATTATATTTACAGAGTAGGTAGTGTGTTTTAATGTGATTATATTTACAGAGTAGGTAGTGTGTTTTAATGTTATTATATTTACAGAGTAGGTAGTGTGTTTTAATGTGATTATATTTACAGAGTACGTAGTGTGTTTTAATGTGATTATATTTACAGGGTAGGTAGTGTTTATGTTCATTGTGTCGAAGATACAAAATGTGGATGTGAAAATGAAGATTTTCAGACGATTGCGGCATTAGCTAAAAAACAACACCTCTCAATTTGTCTCGGTAAGTTTAGTGAATTAAAATCAGGACACAACAGTGTTTGAGTCCCATTGTCCCGCTTGATAATGTTAAAAACAAACTGAAATTGTCCTTAAAATGACAAGAAAATAATTAAAAAGATGGGCTTTTTACGCCCTACTCTTCTGCACCTTATGAGCTATTAAAGAAAGGCAACGTCATACAGTGTGATATGGGGGAAATTTTGCCTTAATGTGCAGAGCCTGTAGAACACGGGCCTCCGGATGTTTCAATGTCAGTCCCTCCGACCAGCAACAATGACAACGCGAAACTGGGCTGAATCATTCGTTCATCTCAACCTTTGCCGGGATTAAACCCAGAACATTTAAGCATCTAACTCATTGAGTCACCACAGCTCCCATTTTAAAAGACAAGATTGAAATAATAATAATAATAACCACTTTATTACTGTAATAGATAAGGCTAATAACCCTTTCTTAAACTCACGTTTCACTCCCCACGTTCGTTTCTTATTGCATGGAATACAGTGTTTGTTCAATCTTTCTTTTTAATTCTGTTTCAGACGCCTCGTTTATTGAATCAATGACGTGCGGTAAGTTTTCTTATTAGAATTTGTCAGGGAAACATGGATGAGTTTTGTTTCTATATTGTATCAAAGAAAAGAAAGGGTAGTTTATAGCTTTGGTCACCCAGATTTGATTTGTGGGTTGAAACATTACGGTTAAGTGATGATACGAAAGCACAGGCCCAGGTTTCGATTGCCCTAATCTGGGTTACCCCTGGACCTACACTCTAAATCAGTATGTAATGTTCGGTTATAATATAGAAGAAGTAATTTATCTGTATATTTCTATATTTCAGGTTCTACTGTGATAAAGATTTCGCCTCTAACTGTATTATTTATAACTTTATATTTATTTACTGTAAAGTTTTAAACCTTGACAATATGGAATATTTCCAGCCATTAACTTAGCAATGTTATCAATTAATACAAATTTACATTTAAATCTAGATTGATCGTTTCGTCTTCACCTGGTCACTGACTTCACATCCACAATGAAATGAATGGAGGTTTACGTCCTACTTCTGCACCTAATGGACTAATGGACACGGTCAACGTCATGCAGGGTAAAGTGAGCAAAATTTGCAAGGACAGCGTTATTAGCCTACTCTTTATGTTTAAATTTAGGAATTGTGGTTATTACTTGGTAATTTGAGAAAAATACAATCTTGATTAAACAAGTACTTGATTTCATCGGTTTCCTCCCTTTCTACGCGACCTTCCCCTTACTCCAGTCGATATTCGATCAGGTGCAGAAGAGTAGGACTTCAAAATCCATTCATTCCAATCCCTATTGATATTTTCTGTAAACTGGACCCGGACTTGTTCACGTACATAGTCCATACAGGTAAATCTAGTGGTCGTCAGCTGGTAAAGTTAATATTTAGATAACTATACAGATAGTTGAAATTGAGCTCTATCAGCTGGTAAAGTAAATATTAAGATAACTATACAGATAGCTGAAATTGAGCTCTATCAGCTGGTAAAGTAAATAAAGAAAAAATTAGACGGGATATTTTAAATTGAACTCAATCAAAAATGATTAAAATAAATAAAAATTTTAAATTTTGGCAATAAAATTATAGGGGTGAAATTGAAAAGGAAGTTAAGATTTAGAAAAATATACAAATTTTTGCCTTGATTTATCAGCTATAAAATATAAATAATAAGAATAAAAATTAAAACCTGGGTAAAAATTTTTTAAATTGGGGAAAAAAAAAAAATGGAAAGAATTTTTTTAAAAATAAATGAAATCTAAATGTGATTTATCAATAAATTAGAGCAAAATTTGGAAGTTGATTTTCAATAAATGTTCAAATTATTGTCCTTTATTTATCTAAAAGTTCAGAACAACATATAAACTAGTCAAATTTGTCTTTATTCATTCACATAAAAATTCAAACTACAATGTTCAGTAAAAACCCATTGAATCTAAACTGGGAAAACAAATAAATACGAGTTGTAGAACAGTTCTGATTATCAAAATAAAGCTGACAATCTACAACTGATTCATCAATAAATGAGTTTCAGAATCTACAATTGATTCATCACTAAATACAGATTAGAATCTACAACTGATTCATCACTAAATACAGATTAGAATCTACAATTGATTCATCACTAAATACCGATTAGAATCTACAACTGATTCATCACTAAATACCGATTAGAATCTACAATTGATTCATCACTAAATACCGATTAGAATCTACAATTGATTCATCAATAAATACCGATTAGAATCTACAACTGATTCATCACTAAATACCGATTAGAATCTACAATTGATTCATCAATAAATGTAGATTGAATCTACAACTGATTCGTCACTAAATACCGATTAGAATCTACAACTGATTCATCAATAAATGTAGATCACAATCTACAACTGATTCATCAATAAATGTAGATCACAATCTACAACTGATTCATCAATAAATGTAGATTGTAATCTACAACTGATTCATCACTAAATACCGATTAGAATCTACAACTGATTCGTCACTAAATACCGATTAGAATCTACAACTGATTCGTCACTAAATACTGATTAGAATCTACAACTGATTCATCAAAAATGTAGATTGGAATCTACATCTGATTCACCAATAAACGGGTGTAATAATATCGCTTTCTTACCTTTATATCAACTGTTTAAATATTTAACAACCAAAATATTCATGATATTAGTCTCCCATTTTTAAAGGTACCCCCTCTCGAGGGTGAACAAAACAGAATCTCTCTATAATACAATAAATCTATAACTAAGTAATGATCTGAGGTTTTCAAGAATAACATAGTTTATTGTATAGATCGTGTTAATAAGAATAATTCCAAATGATGGATATATATTCTCTTATTGACCAATTCCAGATACCATGCTCTTAGTTAATATTTCTTTAAAAAAACTATCCAATCTCAATAGATACAAGAAAACAGAATGAGATCAAATAAATTATCTACACCATGATCCACTATAACCCATCTTGTATAAATACAAGTTAAGATACAGTTAATTAGTAATCTTGTATAAATACAAGTTAAGATACAGTTAATTAGTAATCTTGTATAAATACAAGTTAAGATACAGTTAATTAGTAATCTTGTATAAATACAAGTTAAGATACAGTTAATTAGTAATCTTGTATAAATACAAGTTAAGATACAGTTAATTAGTAATCTTGTATAAATACAAGTTAAGATACAGTTAATTAGTAATCTTGTATAAATACAAGTTAAGATACAGTTAATTAGTAATCTTGTATAAATACAAGTTAAGATACAGTTAATTAGTAATCTTGTATAAATACAAGTTAAGATACAGTTAATTAGTAATCTTGTATAAATACAATCCTAGATACAGTTAATTAGTAATCTTGTATTAATACAAGTTAAGGTACAGTTAATTAGTAATCTTGTATAAATACAATCCTAGATACAGTTAATTAGTAATCTTGTATAAATACAATCCTAGATACAGTTAATTAGTAATCTTGTATAAATACAAGTTAAGATACAGTTAATTAGTAATCTTGTATAAATACAAGTTAAGATACAGTTAATTAGTAATCTTGTATAAATACAATCCTAGATACAGTTAATTAGTAATCTTGTATAAATACAATCCTAGATACAGTTAATTAGTAATCTTGTATAAATACAATCCTAGATACAGTTAATTAGTAATCTTGTATAAATACAAGTTAAGATACAGTTAATTAGTAATCTTGTATTAATACAAGTTAAGATACAGTTAATTAGTAATCTTGTATAAATACAATCCTAGATACAGTTAATTAGTAATCTTGTATAAATACAAGTTAAGATACAGTTAATTAGTAATCTTGTATTAATACAAGTTAAGGTACAGTTAATTAGTAATCTTGTATAAATACAATCCTAGATACAGTTAATTAGTGATGTTCACTTGGATAATAAAGTGGGTGGGGTTCTAAGCACTTTAGTTTAGTTTAAACATATTTTATTACAAAAAAAAACACAAAGTACAATAGACTTAAAGTTAATAATGAACACTATTATCACTTAGTAAGTTGAAACGGTCTTTAATCTGACCAATGAAATCATCACATTTTAATCTGACTTCTTTGATTGGTCATTGTTTCGATATCTATTACGAAGCCAAGATAAGTCCGACTGTATTTTTTGACGAAGAACGTGTAAAGTGGTGACTAAATTCCCAGCAAATAAAATAAAATGAATAACAGCTAGCACAATGACCTAAAAATAGAAATTAAAGGGAGATAAATCATTGTTATTCTTATATCAATCTGTTTAACAGACAGTCTATGGTTGATATATAGCGGATCTATTCTTAATATAAATATCACCACAATATATAGAGAATCTCTTACGAGTCTTTCTTAATATCAAATATATAACCACAAGTCAATATATAGAGAATCTCTTACGAGTCTTTCATAATATCAAATATATAACCACAAGTCAATATATAGAGAATCTCTTACAAGTCTTTCTTGATATCAAAAATATCACCACAAGTCAATATATAGAAAATCTCTTACGAGTCTTTCTTGATATCAAATATATAACCACAAGTCAATATATAGAGAATCTCTTACGAGTCTTTCATAATATCAAATATATAACCACAAGTCAATATATAGAGAATAACTTAGAAGTCTTTCTTGATATCAAAAATATAACCAAAAGTCAATATATATAGAGAATCTCTTACAAGTCTTTCATAATATCAAATATATAACCACAAGTCAATATATAGAGAATCTCTTACAAGTCTTTAGAGATATCAAAAATATCACCACAAGTCAATATATAGAGAATCTCTTACAAGTCTTTCTTGATATCAAAAATATCACCACAAGTCGATACATAGAGAATCTCTTACAAGTCTTTCTTGATATCAAATATATAACCACAAGTCAATATATAGAGAATCTCTTACAAGTCTTTAGAGATATCAAAAATATCACCACAAGTCAATATATAGAGAATCTCTTACAAGTCTTTCTTGATATCAAAAATATCACCACAAGTCGATACATAGAGAATCTCTTACAAGTCTTTCTTGATATCAAAAATATCACCACAAGTCAATATATAGAGAATCTCTTACAAGTCTTTCTTGATATCAAAAATATCACCACAAGTCAATACATAGAGAATCTCTTACAAGTCTTTCTTGATATCAAAAATATCACCACAAGTCAATATATAGAGAATCTCTTACAAGTCTTTCTTGATATCAAAAATATCACCACAAGTCGATTAAAGTGCAAAACTCTGAGGGTCTTATATATTCTTATTGACCAAGTTTGAGACTTTAAATTTGATGTCTGTTCTAATAAGTAGTATTACTACCTGGCTCTGTTAAAATATTTTTGATTCTTCTTCAAACTCCAACATATAATATTGAACAGACTTTCAGAGACGCTTTACGTGGCTAGAAATGCTTAGGACCCATAATACAACCAATAAGCCACAAAGACTCTGTGAAGCCTTAGAAATCTCAAGATAATGTACAATTGCCTTCTAAAATCAGGTAGTATTAATTCAGTTCTCCTTCTGTAAATGTTGTTCAAATCTTACAATATACCAGTAATAAAATCATGTATATTTCCCTGGTATAGTCTAGTCATCACATTACAATATACCAGTAATAAAATCATGTATATTTCCCTGGTATAGTCTAGTCATCACATTACAATATACAAGTAATAAAATCATGTATATTTCCCTGGTATAGTCTAGTCATCACATTACAATATACCAGTAATAAAATCATGTATATTTCCTTGGTATAGTCTAGTCATCACATTACAATATACCAGTAATAAAATCATGTATATTTCCCTGGTATAGTCTAGTCATCACATTACAATATACCAGTAATAAAATCATGTATATTTCCCTGGTATAGTCTAGTCATCACATTACAATATACAAGTAATAAAATCATGTATATTTCCCTGGTATAGTCTAGTCATCACATTACAATATACCAGTAATAAAATCATGTATATTTCCCTGGTATAGTCTAGTCATCACATTACAATATACCAGTAATAAAATTATGTATATTTCCCTGGTATAGTCTAGTCATCACATTACAATATACAGGTAATAAAATCATGTATATTTCCCTGGTATAATCTAGTCATCACATTACAATATACCAGTAATAAAATCATGTATATTTCCCTGGTATAGTCTAGTCATCACATTACAATATACAAGTAATAAAAACATGTATATTTCCCTGGTATAGTCTAGTCATCACATTACAATATACAGGTAATAAAATCATGTATATTTCCCTGGTATAGTCTAGTCATCACATTTAAATATACCAGTAATAAAATCATGTATATTTCCCTGGTATAGTCTAGTCATCACATTACAATATACCAGTAATAAAATCATGTATATTTCCTTGGTATAGTCTAGTCATCACATTACAATATACAAGTAATAAAATCATGTATATTTCCCTGGTATAGTCTAGTCATCACATTACAATATACAAGTAATAAAATCATGTATATTTCCCTGGTATAATCTAGTCATCACATTACAATATACAAGTAATAAAATCATGTATATTTCCCTGGTATAGTCTAGTCATCACATTACAATATACCAGTAATAAAATCATGTATATTTCCTTGGTATAGTCTAGTCATCACATTTCAATATACAAGTAATAAAATCATGTATATTTCCTTGGTATAGTCTAGTCATCACATTACAATATACCAGTAATAAAATCATGTATATTTCCTTGGTATAGTCTAGTCATCACATTACAATATACCAGTAATAAAATCATGTATATTTCCCTGGTATAGTCTAGTCATCACATTACAATATACAGGTAATAAAATCATGTATATTTCCCTGGTATAGTCTAGTCATCACATTACAATATACCAGTAATAAAATCATGTATATTTCCCTGGTATAGTCTAGTCATCACATTACAATATACCAGTAATAAAATCATGTATATTTCCCTGGTATAGTCTAGTCATCACATTACAATATACCAGTAATAAAATCATGTATATTTCCCTGGTATAGTCTAGTCATCACATTACAATATACAAGTAATAAAATCATGTATATTTCCCTGGTAAAGTCTAGTCATCACATTACAATATACCAGTAATAAAATCATGTATATTTCCCTGGTATAGTCTAGTCATCACATTACAATATACCAGTAATAAAATCATGTATATTTCCCTGGTATAGTCTAGTCATCACATTACAATATACCAGTAATAAAATCATGTATATTTCCCTGGTATAGTCTAGTCATCACATTACAATATACCAGTAATAAAATCATGTATATTTCCCTGGTATAGTCTAGTCATCACATTACAATATACCAGTAATAAAATCATGTATATTTCCCTGGTATAGTCTAGTCATCACATTACAATATACCAGTAATAAAATCATGTATATTTCCCTGGTATAGTCTAGTCATCACATTACAATATACAAGTAATAAAATCATGTATATTTCCCTGGTATAGTCTAGTCATCACATTACAATATACAAGTAATAAAATCATGTATATTTCCCTGGTATAGTCTAGTCATCACATTACAATATACAAGTAATAAAATCATGTATATTTCCCTGGTATAGTCTAGTCATCACATTACAATATACAAGTAATAAAATCATGTATATTTCCCTGGTATAGTCTAGTCATCACATTACAATATACCAGTAATAAAATCATGTATATTTCCCTGGTATAGTCTAGTCATCACATTACAATATACCAGTAATAAAATCATGTATATTTCCCTGGTATAGTCTAGTCATCACATTACAATATACCAGTAATAAAATCATGTATATTTCCCTGGTATAGTCTAGTCATCACATTACAATATACAAGTAATAAAATCATGTATATTTCCCTGGTATAGTCTAGTCATCACATTACAATATACAAGTAATAAAATCATGTATATTTCCCTGGTATAGTCTAGTCATCACATTACAATATACAAGTAATAAAATCATGTATATTTCCCTGGTATAATCTAGTCATCACATTACAATATACAAGTAATAAAATCATGTATATTTCCCTGGTATAGTCTAGTCATCACATTACAATATACCAGTAATAAAATCATGTATATTTCCCTGGTATAATCTAGTCATCACATTACAATATACAAGTAATAAAATCATGTATATTTCCTTGGTATAGTCTAGTCATCACATTACAATATACAAGTAATAAAATCATGTATATTTCCCTGGTATAGTCTAGTCATCACATTACAATATACCAGTAATAAAATCATGTATATTTCCTTGGTATAGTATAGTCATCACATTACAATATACAAGTAATAAAATCATGTATATTTCCCTGGTATAGTCTAGTCATCACATTACAATATACAAGTAATAAAATCATGTATATTTCCCTGGTATAGTCTAGTCATCACATTACAATATACCAGTAATAAAATCATGTATATTTCCCTGGTATAGTCTAGTCATCACATTACAATATACAAGTAATAAAATCATGTATATTTCCCTGGTATAGTCTAGTCATCACATTACAATATACCAGTAATAAAATCATGTATATTTCCCTGGTATAGTCTAGTCATCACATTACAATATACCAGTAATAAAATCATGTATATTTCCCTGGTATAGTCTAGTCATCACATTACAATATACCAGTAATAAAATCATGTATATTTCCCTGGTATAGTATAGTCATCACATTACAATATACCAGTAATAAAATCATGTATATTTCCCTGGTATAGTCTAGTCATCACATTTCAGCTTCTATATTGACTTACCTGCCATTCTTTACACTCTGGATGCCTGGATAGATGATATAAAGTATAGGCATTATAAAACTGGAACACCTGGACAAAATAAACATACATGACATAAATAACACGGCTGGATAACAAAAAAACTTGTAGATATTGTCAAATTACAAGATTCTAACAGATTTAGTGATGATAAATAAGAAATAATCTTCATCTTATCCTTTATATCTGCTATGAGGGGAACCTTACAGATAAATAGATAGCATCAATTTACATCATTCTAATTTTAAATCAGACGTCTTTGGTCCCTGCAATTCCTCTCTCCCTCTTTATAATCATTTTAAATATAGGATAAAATACTTACATAACCCAAGAAAAGAAATGGTAAGAGAAACGCCAGGCCTTTCCACATCCAGGACATAAAACCCTCTACAAATAGAACAATAGAATAGACTTTAATAAAACCCTATATAAATAATACAATAGAATAGACTTCAATAAAACCCTATAAAAATAATACAATAGAATAGACTTTAATAAAACCCTATAAAAATAATACAATAGAATAGACTTTAATAAAACCCTATAAAAATAGTACAATAGAATAGACTTTAATAAAACCCTATAAAAATAATACAATAGAATAGACTTTAATAAAACCCTATAAAAATAATACAATAGAATAGACTTTAATAAAACCCTATAAAAATAATACAATAGAATAGACTTTAATAAAACCCTATAAAAATAGTACAATAGAATAGACTTTAATAAAACCTTATAAAAATAAAACAATAGAATAGACTTTAATAAAACCCTATAAAAATAATACAATAGAATAGACTTTAATAAAACCCTATAAAAATAATACAATAGAATAGACTTTAATAAAACCCTATAAAAATAATACAATAGAATAGACTTTAATAAAACCCTATAAAAATAATATAATAGAATAGACTTTAATAAAACCCTATAAAAATAATATAATAGAATAGACTTCAATAAAACCCTATAAAAATAATACAATAGAATAGACTTTAATAAAACCCTATAAAAATAATACAATAGAATAGACTTTAATAAAACCCTATAAAAATAATACAATAGAATAGACTTTAATAAAACTCTATAAAAATAATACAATAGAATAGACTTTAATAAAACCCTATAAAAATAATACAATAGAATAGACTTTAATAAAACCCTATAAAAATAATACAATAGAATAGACTTTAATAAAACCCTATAAAAATAATACAATAGAATAGACTTTAATAAAACCCTATAAAAATAATATAATAGAATAGACTTTAATAAAACCCTATAAAAATAATATAATAGAATAGACTTCAATAAAACCCTATAAAAATAATACAATAGAATAGACTTTAATAAAACCCTATAAAAATAATACAATAGAATAGACTTCAATAAAACCCTATAAAAATAATACAATAGAATAGACTTCAATAAAACCCTATAAAAATAATACAATAGAATAGACTTCAATAAAACCCTATAAAAATAATACAATAGAATAGACTTTAATAAAACCCTATAAAAATAATATAATAGAATAGACTTTAATTAAACTCTATAAAAATAATATAATAGAATAGACTTTAATAAAACCCTATAAAAATAAAACAATAGAATAGACTTTAATAAAACCCTATAAAAATAATATAATAGAATAGACTTTAATAAAACCCTATAAAAATAATACAATAGAATAGACTTTAATAAAACCCTATAAAAATAATACAATAGAATAGACTTTAATAAAACCCTATAAAAATAATACAATAGAATAGACTTCAATAAAACCCTATAAAAATAATACAATAGAATAGACTTTAATAAAACCCTATAAAAATAAAACAATAGAATAGACTTTAATAAAACCCTATAAAAATAATACAATAGAATAGACTTCAATAAAACCCTATAAAAATAATACAATAGAATAGACTTTAATAAAACCCTATAAAAATAATACAATAGAATAGACTTTAATAAAACCCTATAAAAATAATACAATAGAATAGACTTCAATAAAACCCTTTAAAAATAATACAATAGAATAGACTTTAATAAAACCCTATAAAAATAATACAATAGAATAGACTTTAATAAAACCCTATAAAAATAATACAATAGAATAGACTTTAATAAAACCCTATAAAAATAATACAATAGAATAGACTTTAATAAAACCCTATAAAAATAATACAATAGAATAGACTTTAATAAAACCCTATAAAAATAATACAATAGAATAGACTTTAATAAAACCCTATAAAAATAATACAATAGAATAGACTTTAATAAAACCCTATAAAAATAATACAATAGAATAGACTTTAATAAAACCCTATAAAAATAATACAATAGAATAGACTTTAATAAAACCCTATAAAAATAAAACAATAGAATAGACTTTAATAAAACCCTATAAAAATAATACAATAGAATAGACTTTAATAAAACCCTATAAAAATAATACAATAGAATAGACTTTAATAAAACCCTATAAAAATAATACAATAGAATAGACTTTAATAAAACCTCTATAAAAATAATACAATAGAATAGACTTTAATAAAACCCTATAAAAATAATACAATAGAATAGACTTTAATAAAACCCTATAAAAATAATACAATAGAATAGACTTTAATAAAACCCTATAAAAATAATACAATAGAATAGACTTTAATAAAACCCTATAAAAATAATACAATAGAATAGACTTTAATAAAACCCTATAAAAATAATACAATAGAATAGACTTCAATAAAACCCTATAAAAATAATACAATAGAATAGACTTCAATAAAACCCTATAAAAATAATACAATAGAATAGACTTTAATAAAACCCTATAAAAATAATACAATAGAATAGACTTTAATAAAACCCTATAAAAATAATACAATAGAATAGACTTTAATAAAACCCTATAAAAATAATACAATAGAATAGACTTTAATAAAACCCTATAAAAATAATACAATAGAATAGACTTTAATAAAACCCTATAAAAATAATACAATAGAATAGACTTAATAAAACCCTATAAAAATAATACAATAGAATAGACTTCTAATAAAACCCTATAAAAATAATACAATAGAATAGACTTTAATAAAACCCTATAAAAATAATACAATAGAATAGACTTTAATAAAACCCTATAAAAATAATACAATAGAATAGACTTTAATAAAACCCTATAAAAATAATACAATAGAATAGACTTTAATAAAACCCTATAAAAATAATACAATAGAATAGACTTCTAATAAAACCCTATAAAAATAATACAATAGAATAGACTTTAATAAAACCCTATAAAAATAGTACAATAGAATAGACTTTAATAAAACCCTATAAAAATAATACAATAGAATAGACTTTAATAAAACTCTATAAAAATAATACAATAGAATAGACTTTAATAAAACCCTATAAAAATAATACAATAGAATAGACTTTAATAAAACCCTATAAAAATAATACAATAGAATAGACTTTAATAAAACCCTATAAAAATAATACAATAGAATAGACTTTAATAAAACCCTATAAAAATAATACAATAGAATAGACTTTAATAAAACCCTATAAAAATAAAACAATAGAATAGACTTTAATAAAACCCTATAAAAATAATACAATAGAATAGACTTTAATAAAACCCTATAAAAATAATACAATAGAATAGACTTTAATAAAACCCTATAAAAATAATACAATAGAATAGACTTTAATAAAACCCTATAAAAATAAAACAATAGAATAGACTTTAATAAAACCCTATAAAAATAATACAATAGAATAGACTTTAATAAAACCCTATAAAAATAATACAATAGAATAGACTTTAATAAAACCCTATAAAAATAATACAATAGAATAGACTTTAATAAAACCCTATAAAAATAGTACAATAGAATAGACTTTAATAAAACCCTATAAAAATAATACAATAGAATAGACTTTAATAAAACCCTATAAAAATAATACAATAGAATAGACTTTAATAAAACCCTATAAAAATAATACAATAGAATAGACTTTAATAAAACCCTATAAAAATAATACAATAGAATAGACTTTAATAAAACCCTATAAAAATAATACAATAGAATAGACTTTAATAAAACCCTATAAAAATAATACAATAGAATAGACTTTAATAAAACCCTATAAAAATAATACAATAGAATAGACTTTAATAAAACCCTATAAAAATAATACAATAGAATAGACTTTAATAAAACCCTATAAAAATAATACAATAGAATAGACTTTAATAAAACCCTATAAAAATAATACAATAGAATAGACTTTAATAAAACCCTATAAAAATAATACAATAGAATAGACTTCAAAAAAACCCTCTATAAAAATAATACAATAGAATAGACTTTAATAAAACCCTATAAAAATAATACAATAGAATAGACTTTAATAAAACCCTATAAAAATAATACAATAGAATAGACTTTAATAAAACCCTATAAAAATAATACAATAGAATAGACTTTTCAATAAAATCCCTACTAAAAAATAATACAATAGAATAGACTTTAATAAAACCCTATAAAAATAATACAATAGAATAGACTTTCAATAAAACCCTTATAAAAATAATAACAATAGAAAAGACTTTAATAAAACCCTATAACAATAATACAATAAATAGACAATTACTGTCTATAAATAGTCTAAAAGAATTCATAAAACTCCTAGTTTTTATCTATGGATAATAAATGCTTTTTAATCAACTAGACAAGCTTGAATACAAATTAAGTTTAAACCCATAATATTCGTGAATTGACCTTGATCATCATTGATTTTACACTGTAATATCCATGTCGTGACCTTCACCTAATGACTGTCTTTATAAAACACCCACTTTATAATAATATTATCACGTATACAAAAGCCTAATGGAGTGAAATATCAATATTTTATAATGCTTTTATCAATAACAATGTATTAACAAAACATTGAAATTACTGTCTGTGATTATCAAGTCTGTGTTTATCAATGGCTGTGTTTATCAATGGCTGTGATTATCAATGGCTTGTTATCAATGGCTGTGTTTATCAATGGCTGTGTTTATCAATGGCTGTGTTTATCAATGGCTGTGTTTATCAATGGCTGTGATTATCAATGGCTGTGTTTATCAATGGCTGTGTTTATCAATGGCTGTGTTTATCAATGGCTGTGTTTATCAAAGGCTGTGTTTATCAATGGCTGTGTTTATCAATGGCTGTGTTTATCAATGGCTGTGTTTATCAATGGCTGTGTTTATCAATTGTGTTTATCAATGGAAACGTGTAAATATAAAGGCATAGCATTATAATGGCTAATGTATTATCATTATTGTATGTTTGATAAAGATTGCTGTATGATTATTGAAACCTGTTTGAATTAAGGAAGGATTAGTATATCTATAATAGTGTTTGTTATTCTTATATTACATCTACTTCTAAATGCTTCCTAATCAAGAAATATAGCAAGTCATTCATTATTAAGACTCCACTAAATAATATTTATTTAGTTTAAATATTACAATGATTCTAAATAACTTCACTTACTGAGATATAATGTAAAGAAAATATACTGTTTTCTGAACAACTGATATGTTCAGACTATCAGGCCTGAAACAGAGGGCAATATCATAAAGTCATAGAAAACAATTTTATAGAGTTAAACAGGTCAATATCATAGAGGTCAATATCATAGAAAACAATATCATAGAGTTAAACAGGTCAATATCATAGAGGTCAATATCATAGAGGTCAATATCATAGAGGTCAATATCATAGAGGTCAATATCATAGAGGTCAATATCATAGAGTTAAACAGGTCAATATCATAGAGGTCAATATCAAAGAGGTCAATATCATAGAGGTCAATATATAGAGGTCAATATCATGAGTAAAAGTCAATATCATAGAGGTCAATATCATAGAGTTAAACAGGTCAATATCATAGAGGTCAATATCAAAGAGTTCAATATCATAGAGAACAATATCATAGAGTTAAACAGGTCAATATCATAGAGGTCAATATCATAGAGGTCAATATCATGGAGGTCAATATCATAGAGGTCAATATCATAGAGGTCAATATCATAGAGGTCAAATAATAGAGGTCAATATCAAAGAGTTCAATACCATAGAGAACAATATCATAGAGTTAAACAGGTCAATATCATATCAGGTCAATATCAATAGAGTTCAATATCATATTACAGGTCAATATCATAGAGAACAATATCATAGAGTTAAACAGGTCAATATCATAGAGGTCAATATCAAAGAGTTCAATATCATAGAGAACAATATCATAGAGTTAAACAGGTCAATATCATAGAGGTCAATATCAAAGAGTTCAATATCATAGAGAACAATATCATAGAGTTAAACAGGTCAATATCATAGAGGTCAATATCATAGAATCAATATTATAGTCAGAACAATATCATAGAGTTAAACAGGTCAATATCATAAGAGGTCAATATCATAGAGAACAATATCATAGAGTTAAACAGGTCAATATCATAGAGGTCAATATCAAAGAGGTCAATATCATAGAGCTCAATATAAAAGAGGGCAATATTATAGAGGGCAGGATTATAGAGTTCAATATCATAGAGAACAATATCATAGAGTTAAACAGGTCAATATCATACAGGTCAATATCAAAGAGTTCAATATCATAAAGGTCAATATCATAGAGAACAATATCATAGAGTTAAACAGGTCAATATCATAGAGGTCAATATCAAAGAGTTCAATATCATAGAGAACAATATCATAGAGTTAAACAGGTCAATATCATAGAGGTCAATATCAAAGAGGTCAATATCATAGAGAACAATATCATAGAGTTAAACAGGTCAATATCATAGAGGTCAATATCAAAGAGGTCAATATCATAGAGCTCAATATAAAAGAGGGCAATATTATAGAGGGCAGGATTATAGAGGTCAATATCATAGAGGTAAATATCATAGAGGTCAATATCAAAGAGTTCAATATCATAGAGGTCAATATCATAGAGTTAAACAGGTCAATATCATAGAGGTCAATATCATAGAGGTCAATATCATAGAGTTAAACAGGTCAATATCATAGAGGTCAATATCATAGAGGTCAATATCATAGAGGTCAATATCATAGAAAACAATATTATAGAGGTCAATATCAAAGAGTTCAATATTATAGAGGTCAATATTTTAGAGGCGTATATAATACAGGTCGATATTATAGAGGAAATACCATGACCCTTCACGTCATTCGACTGATTAAGTTTGCAATTTAAGGGACTTCAATTAAGTTCAGGTCTGTTGTTTCTATGGCATAAATTCAATGCTCTATATCTCTTGCAGTCATATCAACATCTATTCCTGAGCCTACTATATTAGTAATATTTTAAACTCACCAAATTAAACTGATACCAGCACAGACTGTAGAAATAAAATGATGAGTCAACCACCAGCCCTTTATTCTAAAATATAATAAATCAAACATATATTTATATCATATATTCATTCAATAAATAAATAAAGAAAAATATTTAACAACCATTTTTTACAACAACATAGATTTATAGTCAAGCATCGTTTCTACCATCTGGTCCTTGGCCAAACATGTTGATCTGTGCCTATTTACAGCCAGGTCAACTGGACAACATACATAACAAGTGACATTTTAATCAACCAGTTTTTCAAGGTCAAATTTATGGAAACTTTACACCAAAATCTAGTGAAATGTGTCCCTAAAGGTTTTTACAAACAAAATTAAATTGTCAACTTTTAAACGCCAAAATAATCTTAAAAGCTTACGAAAACGGAAATATGTCTCCTTTTAATTGTGAAGGTTTCTAATAAGAATGAATTTTAAAACCAAACACAAAAACCTAGGTCAAAATGACTAATTAATAATTAGTACGTTCGATTTTTAATTAACCCTTTTAAAACAAATTCAGTTTGATCAAGTAGATACATGGAAGTAAATAGTATCTTATAGTAATATTATCAGGTATAATTCATGATGTTTTTAACTTACATGTATCAATATTGGTAATAGTAGATATAAATTAAGTGTAACATACCTTGACCCATTGACCACTAAAATACTTTCTCTTATAGTTAATGTACAATAATACCAGACTAGTAGAAAATTTAATACAGCATCAGTCCATCTGTAATTTATACAAACTTTTATAATCGTTAATCATACATTATGTTGAGTTAATAAATATCAGAAATAGTATATCAGTATTTATCCCATACTTGACATGAAAAATAAAAATTTCAAATTTGTTTTAGATGAGTTTTTTTCTTATGTACTATGTCTGTGATGTATACAAGATAAAAAAAAATCAAAATTTTTCAGTTGGATAAAAATCATATTCTTGTTTCCTGTTGAAAACAGGCCATTGAATAACTATTTTGGTATTCGATGGGCGGGGCCAAAGGCTGTCATCGTTCAACGCTTTCGCTTTATTTATCAGTAAATTTGAAATTTATATTTTTCATATTAGGTATAGGATAAATAGGATATCCAATGGCTAACTACGAGTGAAAATATCACAAGCACGAGTGGCATTAAAACCATATCCACGAGTTAGCCATTGGATATCCTATTTATCCTATACCTAATATGAAAAATATAAATTTCATACTCGTAGCCATAGGATATCCTCTATATATATGGCTTCTTTATAATATTTGATAACACTGTCTGTATGAGCATGTGAAACATTGAGTTAATAAATATCAGAAATAGTATATCTATATATCTTGTGATTCTTTATAATATTTGATAACACTGCCTGTATGAGCATGTGAAACGTTGAGTTAATAAATATCAGAAATAGTATATCTATATATCTAGTGATTCTTTATAATATTTGATAACACTGTCTGTATGAGCATGTGAAACGTTGAGTTAATAAATGTCAGAAATAGTATATCTATATATTAGTGATTCTTTATAATATTTGATAACACTGCCTGTATGACATGTGAAACTTGAGTTAATAAATATCAGAAATAGTATATCTATATATCTAGTGATTCTATATAATATTTGATAACACTGCCTGTATGAGCATGTGAAACGTTGAGTTAATAAATATCAGAAATAGTATATCTATATATCTTGTGATTCTTTATAATATTTGATAACACTGCCTGTATGAGCATGTGAAACGTTGAGTTAATAAATATCAGAAATAGTATATCTATATATCTAGTGATTCTTTATAATATTTAATAACACTGCCTGTATGAGCATGTGAAACGTTGAGTTAAAAATATCAGAAATAGTATATCTATATATCTTGTGATTCTTATAATATTTGATAACACTGCCTGTATGAGCATGTGAAACGTTGAGTTAATAAATGTCAGAAATAGTATATCTATATATCTTGTGATTCTATATAATATTTGATAACACTGCCTGTATGAGATGTGAAACTTAAGTTAATAAATGTCAGAAATAGTATATCTATATATCTTGTGATTCTTTATAATATTTGATAACACTGCCTGTATGAGCATGTGAAACGTTGAGTTAATAAATATCAGAAATAGTATATCTATATATCTAGGTGTTCTATATAATATTTGATAACACTGTCTGTATGAGCATGTGAAACGTTGAGTTAATAAATATCATAGTTTTTTAGATTATCAGAATATATAAAGATACTGTTATGTTATATCTGGCAGCAGGTGGATTATTGGCCAAGTTTATAGTTTCTGTTTATTCTAAGATGCAGTATTTCTTTAAGATACTTCAAGTGTATTTCAGATTTATAATGTCATATTTTTAAATGGAGACCAATCCAACACATATTTTTCAAAATATGTAGTGAAGTGTATTCTGCTGGGTGGCATTTGCTCTTTTTGCTTTTTCCAACTATCAAGAGATCTTTAATGTGAAGTGCACAGCCTGTAGTTCACAGGGCCTCGGTTTATTGTCCTATCTGAAGGACTAGACGCCTTTTCCATGACAGTCCCTCCCACCGATCAGGCAGAAAAATCGCTTGAACCCCTGGAGCCACTGAGCCACCAGGTGTCCCTAAAACAATAAAATAATTACCTGTATTCTGTTATAAAATGCATGAATGCAGATAAAAACATCACAACATACGTAACAGTCAACTTAAATTTCTCATAATTCTGTTTATACTGAAATCTAAAATAAGTCAATAATTTATTAATAATAACGAGTCCAATGTTTAATTCTAATATTAATATCTACGACACTTTTATTAATATAATTTCACTGTTTTACAGATTATAACCTTAGATGGTGTTTATTACCTATATCATAGTGTCAATCTACAGTTTATCAAAAATAAACACCAGTTTGCATAACTGTTTGTTGAAATTATAAAACATTTCACTATAGTGATAGAAAAAAAAGACTTACTTGTCTGCTTTGTTTAATAATGATATATTAACACTGCCTAATATTATACTGAGATACAATCTGTAAATATAATACAATATTAACACTGTCTAATATTATACTGAGATACAATCTGAAAATATAATACAATATTAACACTGCCTAATATTATACTGAGATACAATCTGTAAATATAATACAATATTAACACTGTCTAATATTATACTGAGATACAATCTGTAAATATAATACAATATTAACACTGTCTAATATTATACTGAGATACAATCTGTAAATATAATACAATATTAACACTGTCTAATATTATACTGAGATACAATCTGATAATATAATACAATATTAACACTGCCTAATATTATACTGAGATACAATCTGTAAATATAATACAATATTAACACTGTCTAATATTATACTGAGATACAATCTGATAATATAATACAATATTAACACTGTCTAATATTATACTGAGATACAATCTGATAATATAATACAATATTAACACTGCCTAATATTATACTGAGATACAATCTGAAAATATAATACAATATTAACACTGTCTAATATTATACTGAGATACAATCTGATAATATAATACAATATTAACACTGCCTAATATTATACTGCGATACAATCTGATAATATAATACAATATTAACACTGTCTAATATTATACTGAGATACAATCTGATAATATAATACAATATTAACACTGTCTAATATTATACTGAGATACAATCTGATAATACAATACAATATTAACACTGTCTAATATTATACTGAGATACAATCTGATAATATAATACAATATTAACACTGTCTAATATTATACTGAGATACAATCTGATAATATAATACAATATTAACACTGTCTAATATTATACTGAGATACAATCTGATAATATAATACAATATTAACACTGCCTAATATCATACTGAGATACAATCTGATAATATAATACAATATTAACACTGTCTAATATAATACTGAGATACAATCTGATAATATAATACAATATTAACACTGTCTAATATTATACTGAGATACAATCTGATAATATAATACAATATTAACACTGTCTAATATTATACTGAGATACAGTCTGATAATATAATACAATATTAACACTGTCTAATATTATACTGAGATACAGTCTGATAATATAATACAATATTAACACTGTCTAATATTATACTGAGATACAGTCTGATAATATAATACAATATTAACACTGTCTAATATTATACTGAGATACAATCTGATAATATAATACAATATTAACACTGTCTAATACAATACTGAGATACAGTCTGATAATATAATACAATATTAACACTGTCTAATATTATACTGGGATACAATCTGTAAATATAATACAATATTAACACTGTCTAATATTATACTGAGATACAATCTGAAAATATAATGCAATATTAACACTGTCTAATATTATACTGAGATACAGTCTGATAATATAATACAATATTAACACTGTCTAATATTATACTGAGATACAGTCTGAAAATATAATACAATATTAACACTGTCTAAAATTATACTGAGATACAGTCTGATAATATAATACAATATTAACACTGCCTAATATTATACTGAGATACAGTCTGATAATATAATACAATATTAACACTGCCTAATATTATACTGAGATACAATCTGTAAATATAATACAATATTAACACTGTCTAATATTATACTGAGATACAATCTGATAATATAATACAATATTAACACTGCCTAATATTATACTGAGATACAGTCTGAAAATATAATACAATATTAACACTGCCTAATATTATACTGAGATACAGTCTGATAATATAATACAATATTAACACTGTCTAATATTATACTGAGATACAGTCTGAAAATATAATACAATATTAACACTGTCTAATATTATACTGGGATACAATCTGTAAATATAATACAATATTAACACTGTCTAATATTATACTGAGATACAGTCTGATAATACAATACAATATCAACACTGTCTAATATTATACTGAGATACAATCTGTAAATATAATACAATATTAACACTGCCTAATATTATACTGAGATACAGTCTGATAATATAATACAATATTAACACTGTCTAATATTATACTGAGATACAGTCTGTAAATATAATACAATATTAACACTGTCTAATATTATACTGAGATACAATCTGTAAATATAATACAATATTAACACTGTCTAATATTATACTGAGATACAATCTGATAATACAATACAATATTAACACTGTCTAATACAATACTGAGATACAATCTGATAATACAATACAATATTAACACTGTCTAATACAATACTGAGATACAATCTGATAATACAATACAATATTAACACTGTCTAATATTATACTGGGATACAATCTGTAAATATAATACAATATTAACACTGTCTAATATTATACTGAGATACAGTCTGATAATATAATACAATATTGACACTGTCTAATATTATACTGAGATACAGTCTGATAATACAATACAATATTAACACTGTCTAATAGTATACTGAGATACAATCTGATAATATAATACAATATTAACACTGTCTAATATTATACTGGGATACAATCTGTGAAATGAAATGAAATGAATGGAGTTTTACGTCCTACTCTTCTGCACCTTATGGGCTAATGAAGACGGGCAACGCCATGCAGTGTGCAATGAGGGAAATTTTGCCAGGACAGCGGCATTAGCCTACTCTTTTTGTGATTTCCAACTGTCGAGGGATCTTTAACGTGCACAGCCTGTAGCACACGGGGCCTCGGTTTATTGTCCCATCCGAACGACTAGACGCTTTTTCCATGTCAGTCCCTCCGACCTGCATCACTGACAAGGGGAAACCGGGCTGAAAAATCCGAAAGTTCATCTCGACCTTTGCCGGGATTGAACCCTGGACCTTCAGGTTAGCGAGCAAGCGTCTAACCCACTGAGCCACCGCGGCTCCTGGGATACAATCTGTAAATATAATACAATATTAACACTGTCTAATATTATACTGAGATACAATCTGTAAATATAATACAATATTAACACTGTCTAATACAATACTTATCATAAAGAATTCTCCAGTTTAAAAATCCTTTGCTTTTTATCAGATTTCATTTATATGCTTCCAATCAAGAGTTTTGTCATTAAAATCTTTAATGTTTGTCAATCTAACCTTTGACTTACCTGTTGACACAACAGTTTGGTCCTATTAGTACTCACACTAATAATCGATTAGTAGTATTCGAAGTCGTTTTCGCAAATATGCTAATCAGATTTTACTATTTGATTATTCGTTCATAAAAAAGTTTAAATGGTAATACATTCCGACATTTTAAAAATTACCCTTTGACTACATTGTCTTTAACGCAGACAAATTAATAACTCAAATGTCAAAGGCAAGTTTTGATCTCACAAAACTGCTACTGATGTTTCAATATTAAATTTAAATTCTGACACAATAGTTTTTGATTACTATTGTTGGTTATCCTATTTCTAAGATTACAAATTACTAGTTGTGCATTGAAAGCATCTATTTAGACAAACCTGATACAGGAAATATCAACCGGATCAATCTGGTCATAGCGAACACACAGTGTAGTAAAGTTTTAAGAATTAAAACGTCCAATTTTCTACCCAAACATAGTCAAACATCTATCTGTGGATCTAATTTAACTTCTTGCCTGGAACTATAAACTACTTGATACTTGGGTTAGCACAAGATTATGAAGAATAACTTACGCAATTTAGTATTCTGAGATAATTCCCGAACCAAGTTCTATTAGATTATGTTGTCAAGTCTCTCAGTGTTGCATCTCGTTTATATAACTAGTGCTGGATAATCAAAGTATTTAACGCTTGATTAGCTGGTTTAAATAGGAACGAATTATTGTCCAATCAGAATAAAGAAGTTTCCCGTCCGATTGTTTCCTTTTTATTTTGGTACTTCAATTTTTTTATCAATTAGAACTGAATACGTTTTATTCTATTGTTTGCCGGCTTTATTGTTCCTCAAAACGCAACCGGTATGTAATAAATAATAATTGTATGTCATGAAATACCCTTTCAAAGTGAGGTATTTATAGTACTGTTGTAAATCTGTATTGCAAGAGGAAAAAAACCTGGCAAATTTCACCAGTTAAAAGATAATTTTTCAAAGCAATTTTCTCATTGAAAATGTTGTTGATCAGATGAATACAAACCGAATTATGCTGTGGAATTGTAATATAGAAAATATCACTATTCGTGTGAGCACTATTTTCTATTTAAACGGGTATTGCAACATACCCATTTTTACTGGAAAATTTCCCGTCCGATATTTTCTAAACACATTTTCTCATTGAATAATTTTTATCAATTAGCACCGAATTACTTTTATTTCTATTGTTTTAGCACGGTTTATTTAAAAAAACGGTGTTCTCAATAACACATTTTTTTTGTCGGAAAATTGTCCCAATCTCTAAATAACTACATTGTAATGTCATAATTTATACCATCTTTAATAGTCACCTTCTAATCTTACTTTGTAAATCAGTATTGCAAGATAAAAAACTGACATTACAAACTTTCTTAAAAGGTGAAATCATTTCAATCTATGCAATTTGTCAGAAAATGTGTTGATCAGATCTACATAGCAAATCGAAACTGTAGCATGTGGAAATAGTCAAATTTCAGTAGAACACACTAAATAGATCAGTTGTCTGAAGATCTGTACTAGTCAAACTTCAGTAGAGACACAGACTAAAATAGATCAGTTATCTGAAGATCTCTACTTGTCAAACTTCAGTAGAGACACAGACTAAATAGATCAGTTTGGAAGATCTCTACTTGTCAAACTTCAGTAGAGACACAGACTGAAATAGATCAGCTATCTGAAGATCTCTACTTGTCAAACTTCAGTAGAGATACAGGTTGAAATAGGTCAGTTCTCTGAAGATCTCTACTAGTCAAACTTCAGTAGAGATACAGGCTGAAATAGATCAGTTATCTGAAGATCTCTACTTGTCAAACTTCAGTAGAGACACAGGCTGTAATAGATCAGTTGTAGGAAGATCTCTTCTGTCAAATTTAAGGAACAGACTGAAATAGATCAGTTGTGGGAAGATCTCTACTAGTCAAACTTCTGAAGGGACACAGACTAAAATAGGTCGGTTGTAGGAAGATCTCTACTAGTTTAAGCAGTTGTCTGAAGATTGCATCAAGTAAAACTCTGAGCAACAACAATGTTCAAGGCTAGGTTATAGAACTTCTATACCAAACATAAAATATAATACCAGTACTAACTTTTTCAAGGTTTCATTGATCTGTTTAATTCGATAGCGATGGTGAGCTATATTGGCCATACATTTCTTCTGGTAGGTGACCATCTCATCCAATTTCTTCTGATACGTCTTGTGGTCATTCTGAAATAAAAACAACATTAAACTTAACAATAGGTCCTTTTAATACTAACCCAACCATATATTTAAAAAAAGTTAAGTATTAAAACTCAACAGAAGTTCTTAACACTTTTATTGTAATAATATAATACTATATGATATAATATATAATAATATAATACTATATGATATAATATATAATAATATAATACTATATGATATAATATATAATAATATAATACTATATGATATAATATATAATAATATAATACTATATGATATAATATATAATAATATAATACTATATGATATAATATATAATAATATAATACTATATGATATAATATATAATAATATAATACTATATGATATAATATATAATAATATAATACTATATGATATAATATATAATAATATAATACTATATGATATAATATATAATAATATAATACTATATGATATAATATATAATAATATAATACTATATGATATAACACATCATCTGGTTGGCAATACAACTTACAAAGTTGTACGAATCAACTGTTAGTTTGGACGACTCAACACCATTTGGAGGATTCAACTGACTTCCTATTTAAACAATGACTGTATTGGTGGTTCTAGAAATAATCTAGATGAGTTTTTGCACCAACCAAACTTTCTTCCAAGAAATTACATGTGAAAACCAACTTGAATTCAGGCTAAACAGTAAAGTTCCTCTCTATTATGTTTTAATTTCATATTTCTTTGCCGTTGAGAGCGAAGCTCTCTCTTATGTTAACATGTATACATGAATATGCATCAGAAGAATTTTGCACCATGGGTAGTAAAAAAAAGTGAATAAAAAGATGGCTGCCATGTTTGTTTACAGCTAGGTCGCAGTTAGTTGAAGTAGTCTCGGAGTGAATATTCTGGAATTCTCGAAATTTAATTACATTTCTTTCACAAACACTAAAATGGATGTTTCGTACCCTATTAAAACACCTTACGTTTAATCTTAATTTTTCCTGAATATTCTATGCAGAAGTTTATCTCATATAAGAGTTGTCTTACGTTTTTAGGGCGTTTTGGATGTCACACACTATTTATGACGTTGAAATTTATCATTGTCATTATTATCAAGAGCCCTAGTCTGGTCTCTCATTTGAGGCCATGCCTTCATTCATATTAATAATAATAACTTTACTGATCATCAATTTCTTCAGGTCTTATTACACACATTTATAACAAATCTTTTACACAGTTCAAAATTCGACACATGTGTGTGATTGTCTGCCAGGTCACTTGGTACATCAAACTTACAAAACTTTGGGCCTCAGCTGTAACTAAACCTAACCAATTGAAGGCAGAACATGTGGGTAGTATTTCTGCTTTTAGGAAACATGAGAAATGCAACTTTCATGCAAACTAGACCAGCAAATCTCTTCCAAGCCCTTTAGATGAATGCACAAGTTCAATGGACCTGGAAATGTGATAACAAGATTCTTTGTCAAGTTATGTCAATGACCTTTTCTTGAAGGGGTCTATCATGTCGATGACACATGTCAAAATAGGATCAATGAAATTGGTAGCAAACGTTAACGTTTTTTGCAGTGCTCTT
Source organism: Nipponacmea schrenckii (assembly GCA_030562195.1). Lineage (NCBI taxonomy): Eukaryota > Metazoa > Mollusca > Gastropoda > Lottiidae > Nipponacmea > Nipponacmea schrenckii. The sequence continues at coordinate 37,687,779 of CM060201.1, forward strand.
ACCTCAAGTTGGACGAATTCCTTCTCCAAATCGTTCCAATCATCAAAGCATCCATCTAGATCGGAGGTTGTCATTGAATAAATTCAACCGAATTGATGTTCAAAGTGCAAATAATAAAAAGGAGTTAGTTAACGAACAAAGATCAAAAGTCGATGATGTTTATTCATGGGCTATTTCTAACTCATCAATAGGAGAGTTTTTATAATGGTACGTAACTCGCATCTTCACTCTTTCATTTCAGACTACAAATAACTTTAACAATTTAAATTTACGACGGTATTTGGTTTTCAAAAAGACAAAGTTCAACAAAACCGATTTTTATCCGAGTTTAAAATAGATAACTGATTTAAATTGAAGACAGCCGTCAAGCCTAAATATCCAAAATATTCTCTATATGGCATTCAGTAATTGGTAGTATAATAATAATAACATCTCCATATTGATGTCTGATATATTCTTTATATGGTATTTAGTAGTTTTTTTCTCACTTTTATTTTACTACCAGTGGTGCAAAGTTCTTCTGATGCATATCATGTATACATGTTACCATAAGAGAGAGCTTCGCTGCGCTCTCATATTATTTAGTTATGTTTCATTAAACATGATTTCCCTTTCCTCTCCTGGTCGATTTCTTACAAAAACATTATCAGAGCGGAAAATATCAACTGTTCGGACTATATAGACACCAGAATACTGGGACAATAAGACAACTGTTCGGACTATATAGACACTAGAATACTGGGATAATAAGACAACTGTTCGGACTATATAAACACTAGAATACTGGGACAATAAGACAACTGTTCGGACTATATAAACACTAGAATACTGGGACAATAAGACAACTGTTCGGACTATATAGACACTAGAATACTGGGACAATAAGACAACTGTTCTGACTATATAGACACTAGAATACTGGGACAATAAGACAACTGTTCGGACTATATAGACACTAGAATACTGGGACAATAAGACAACTGTTCTGACTATATAGACACTAGAATACTGGGACAATAAGACAACTGTTCTGACTATATAAACACTTGAATACTGGGACAATAAGACAACTGTTCTGACTATATAAACACTAGAATACTGGGACAATAAGACAACTGTTCTGACTATATAAACACTTGAATACTGGGATAATAAGACAACTGTTCGGACTATATAAACACTATAATACTGGGACAATAAGACAACTGTTCTGACTATATAGACACTATAATACTGGGACAATAAGACAACTGTTCTGACTATATAGACACTAGAATACTGGGACAATAAGACAACTGTTCTGACTATATAAACACTTGAATACTGGGACAATAAGACAACTGTTCTGACTATATAAACACTAGAATACTGGGACAATAAGACAACTGTTCTGACTATATAGACACTAGAATACTGGGACAATAAGACAACTGTTCTGACTATATAAACACTTGAATACTGGGACAATAAGACAACTGTTCTGACTATATAGACACTATAATAATAGGACAATAAGACAACTGTTCGGACTATATAAACACTAGAATACTGGGACAATAAGACAACTGTTCTGACTATATAGACACTAGAATACTGGGATAATAAGACAACTGTTCTGACTATATAAACACTTGAATACTTGGACAATAAGACAACTGTTCTGACTATATAGACACTAGAATACTGGGACAATAAGACAACTGTTCTGACTATATAGACACTATAATACTGGAACAATAAGACAACTGTTCTGACTATATAGACACCAGAATACTGGGACAATAAGACAACTGTTCTGACTATATAGACACTAGAATACAGGGACAATAAGACAACTGTTCTGACTATATAAACACTTGAATACTTGGACAATAAGACAACTGTTCTGACTATATAAACACTAGAATACTGGGACAATAAGACAACTGTTCGGACTATATAAACACTAGAATACAGGGACAATAAGACAACTGTTCTGACTATATAGACACTATAATACTGGGACAATAAGACAACTGTTCTGACTATATAGACACCAGAATACTGGTACAATAAGACAACTGTTCGGGACTATATAAACACTTGAATACTGGGACAATAAGACAACTGTTCTGACTATATAGACACTAGAATACTGGGACAATAAGACAACTGTTCTAACTATATAGACACTATAATACTGGGACAATAAGACAACTGTTCTGACTATATAAACACTATAATACTGGGACAATAAGACAACTGTTCTGACTATATAGACACTATAATACTGGGACAATAAGACAACTGTTCTGACTATATAGACACTATAATACTGGGACAATAAGACAACTGTTCTGACTATATAGACACTAGAATACAGGGACAATAAGACAACTGTTCTGACTATATAAACACTTGAATACTGGGACAATAAGACAACTGTTCTGACTATATAGACACCAGAATACTGGTACAATAAGACAACTGTTCTGACTATATAGACACTAGAATACTGGGACAATAAGACAACTGTTCTGACTATATAGACACTATAATAATAGGACAATAAGACAACTGTTCGGACTATATAAACACTAGAATACTGGGACAATAAGACAACTGTTCTGACTATATAGACACTAGAATACTGGGATAATAAGACAACTGTTCGGACTATATAAACACTAGAATACTGGGACAATAAGACAACTGTTCTGACTATATAGATACTATAATAATAGGACAATAAGACAACTGTTCGGACTATATGGACACTAGAATACTGGGACAATAAGACAACTGTGTTGACTATATAGACACTAGAATACTGGGACAATAAGACAACTGTGTTGACTATATAGACACTAGAATACTGGGACAATAAGACAACTGTTCGGACTATATAAACACTAGAATACTGGGATAATAAGACAACTGTTCGGACTATAAAGACACTAGAATACTGGGACAATAAGACAACTGTTCTGACTATATAAACACTAGAATACTGGGACAATAAGACAACTGTTCGGACTATATAAACACTAGAATACTGGGACAATAAGACAACTGTTCGGACTATATAAACACTAGAATACTGGGACAATAAGACAACTGTTCGGACTATATAAACACTAGAATACTGGGACAATAAGACAACTGTTCTGACTATATAAACACTAGAATACTGGGATAATAAGACAACTGTTCGGACTATATAAACACTAGAATACTGGGACAATAAGACAACTGTTCGGACTATATAGACACTAGAATACTGGGACAATAAGACAACTGTTCTGACTATATAGACACTAGAATACTGGGACAATAAGACAACTGTTCGGACTATATAAACACTAGAATACTGGGATAATAAGACAACTGTTCTGACTATATAGACACTAGAATACTGGGACAATAAGACAACTGTTCGGACTATATACTAGTAAAGACAAGAAAATTCGACAATAAGACGGCTCGGATAGTCAATAAGATAGTCGTATATAGTCGTATATAGTCGTATAGTCATGTAGAAGATAAAGAAATACAGGGTAATAATCGTCAAGGGAGACCGGAGTATAAATATAATATCAATTTTCACCGCTTTATCGCCGATTATATCCTCATTCTCTCGTCATTATACTAATAGATGCATCATGTAGGATTGTTTGTTCAATAATTTGGGCAACTTGGTAAGAGATTAGATCTACTTCTACGAGTTAATTCTGAAAGCCATCTACAAAACCTTCATTCAACCTGCATACAAATAATTGGCTATCTTTCACCTTCTGATCGGCACTTTTGCACGAGTCATTGGTTTATTGCCCCATCTGAATGCTAGTAACAACTGAAAACCCTATATTCAGTGAAAAGATACAATCTTGCTTCCTTAATAGCATTTGAATCCACTTCCTTTTATTAAAGCTGGTGAAATTAAAGTATACTTTTAGGATTAATACTAACTACATACATAATACACACATCTCAACTAACTACATAGATAATACACACATCTCAACTAACTACATAGATAATACACACATCTCAACTAACTACATAGATAATACACATATTTACACTAACTACATAGATAATACACACATCTCAACTAACTACATAGATAATACACACATCTCAACTAACTACATAGATAATACACACATCTCAACTAACTACATAGATAATACACACATCTCAACTAACTACATAGATAATACACACATCTCAACTAACTACATAGATAATACACACATCTCAACTAACTACATAGATAATACACACATCTCAACTAACTACATAGATAATACACACATCTCAACTAACTACATAGATAATACACACATCTCAACTAACTACATAGATAATACACACATCTCAACTAACTACATAGATAATACACACATCTCAACTAACTACATAGATAATACACACATCTCAACTAACTACATAGATAATCACACATCTCAACTAACTACATAGATAATACACACATCTCAACTAACTACATAGATAATACACACATCTCAACTAACTACATAGATAATACACACATCTCAACTAACTACATAGATAATACACACATCTCAACTAACTACATAGATAATACACACATCTCAACTAACTACATAGATAATACACACATCTCAACTAACTACATAGATAATACACACATCTCAACTAACTACATAGATAATACACACATCTCAACTAACTACATAGATAATACACACATCTCAACTAACTACATAGATAATACACACATCTCAACTAACTACATAGATAATACACACATCTCAACTAACTACATAGATAATACACACATCTCAACTAACTACATAGATAATACACACATCTCAACTAACTACATAGATAATACACACATCTCAACTAACTACATAGATAATACACACATCTCAACTAACTACATAGATAATACACACATCTCAACTAACTACATAGATAATACACACATCTCAACTAACTACATAGATAATACACACATCTCAACTAACTACATAGATAATACACACATCTCAACTAACTACATAGATAATACACACATCTCAACTAACTACATACCTAACCACTTTAAAACAGAATTATAATAATTATTGATATTGATTTGAGATCCTCCCATCTCGTTCTCTTCCCTCCCAATGTATAAAAACTAACAGACGACAACAGCTTGATACCAGACGAGAACCAGTCGTGTGGCGGGAACAAAACAGTCGAACATTTCAAACTAAAATGGCTGCAGAATTGAACGGAAAGTGGGAAATCTACTCGAGTGAAAACTTTGAAAACTTTATGAAAGCAATCGGTAAGTTTTTCAACATTAACTTCAGTATTTGTATGTCTTATAAAAGAGCATGTTTCTTGTAATTTCATTTCTCATCCTCGTCCGTGACTTAAATTCTTTCCACATGTGTTTTATTTACTTACTCATAATACAACACTGTCTTCATCGACCTGTATATCAAAGATCGAAGGATTGTCTTCACTCTACAGTCGGTTATAACAGTGAAAGGGGAAATTACTAATTCATTCTAGTTTTAAACCTCTTAGAATCTTAGTATCTATTTTCTATATTATGAAGTCTATATTGGTTCCCAGATAAGGCTACTTTAATTTATGATAATCACAGCTATCTATATAACTATTCAACCTAGTAGATCTACAGGTATATATAATTCTCCTCGAATGGCAGAACTAATTTTATAGCCTACAGACAATATAGTACAAACTGATTAGCTTTAACAAGTTGTAAAGGTAAAGACTCGCCATGTACATCAATTTGAACTTCACAACAAACTATGTTCTAACAATGTGACATTAACTGTTTGAAACGCGGCGTTGGTGAAAAACAATTTGAACTTTTTAACATTGGTGTAAATAGTTTTGCAGTACGATTGTCACACACAAAATACCGCAATCATGCATCACGGGTGTAGAACTGTTGAAGGTTGAAATTTATTCATAATTGATAAAATACCAGGAAATATTTTGTCACCAAAGCCATAAAAATTCAACTGGTGTGTGTGGTGTATATATAACATAACAACACAGAACTCCTCTAAAACATCCAGGACGAATTATTCAAAACCATTGTAAATTGTTGATATCTTCCGATTATTAAAACATTGGCATTGAAAGGAGATTTATAAAGCAGTGTAGAAATGATAACAATTTTAATGTTTTTGTAGGAAACTAAAAATATATACTTATTTTCTGTCATTCTGTACAATTATAAGCCTATCCTCTTGTTAACTTAAATTCCCAGATGAACTGTATACAGTATATTTCAAATCTTTTAAAAGCTTTTCAATGTTACCCACAAAACAACAGTGTGCATCAAATTCTTTTGTTTTGGAGGAGAGTAAAGTATGTTGTTGGAAATCAGCCAGAAAATTTGTTTTTTAAGGAGAGATTCAGGATGTTGCCTCATTTCATTCAAAAAAGAAGGATCGGTTCTTGGATTTCCCACTTTGAAGTAAAAAAAAACAAATTAATAAGGTCAAAGTTTCTCTACCCACGTGCGTTATTTCTATCGGAGAACCACATGTTGTTTGGTATGCATATTCAGTCTGATAAATATATCTTCGACATTTCAAAACCTCTACAACTCTAAGCACTCGATAATACAGATCTTACTGGTATTGTATTGATGTGAAAATCCAACAGGTGAAATCTAACAGTAGCAATAGTCGCGAGTCGAAAAACTAGATAATAGGTGTTTATAAGACATATAGAAATAGGCGTAGGTAAAGAATCATATGATATACGGATATATTATTTCTAATATTTATTAACTCAACGTTTCACATGCTCATACAGGCAGTGAGAAATTTCTAAGCATGAGCATGTGAAACGTTGAGTTAATTAATGTCAGAAATAATCTTTCTATAAATCGTGTGCTTAATTAGATAGTAGTTATTTTTATGATACTACGACCGCTAATGGCCGGGTCAGTATGATTGTGTTATTTTTATGATACTACGACCGCTAATGGCCGGGTCAGTATGATTGTGTTATTTTTATGACACTACGACCGCTAATGGCCGGGTCAGTATGATTGTGTTATTTTTATGATACTACGACCGCTAATGGCCGGGTCAGTATGATTGTGTTATTTTTATGATACTACGACCGCTATCAGCCGGGTCAGTATGAGTGTGTTATTTTTATGATACCACAACCGCTATCAGCCGGGTCAGTATGATTGTGTTATTTTTATGATACTACGACCGCTAATGGCCGGGTCAGTATGATTGTGTGTAAATATACATAGGGATTGTACTGAGGTCTTGTAAAACACTCAGTTTTAGTGGTCTTTCAGGAACCACAGACGTCTGACTGAAAATTTACATGGTACAAATTGATGCTAGATTGAAAATTTAAATGGTACAAATTGATGCTTTCAGTGTCCCCAACATACATAAATGAGAAAACCTCCTAACCGTTTGATAGAAACTTATAGGCAATGATTTGACTTCTGAATACGTTACAGAATACAATGTGTTTTACATAGAAATAATTCATAGATATAGAAGTGAAATCTCAAATAGTGAACGATCTTGATACTACACCGCAACCTGTTAATAACAAGATTAAAATGAATATAAGTGGGCGGATATTAATGTTTATTGTTGAAACAGATGTTAGCAATCTGTCTACATGCTATCTTCTTAAACTTAGACAGGTTTAAACTATAAACATAAACACCCCTAGTAAACCGTCTGGGCACCGTCTCTTCTCCATAATCTCATATTAAAAGTTTATCGATAAGAATAATCTCGTCAACTGTTTCTTTTGGTTATTTTTATTATCTGTTAGGTCTTAAAACTTTATTGGATTTCAGCTTTACCACATGGACCACCTACTACACTAGACGGTAAACCACCATCCTATTCCAATCTACGTTTTGTTGCTATATGGGAACATACGAACGTAGTTCGGAACCATTTTAAATCACTACCTCGACTCATTAGAAATGACTGTGAATCACGTCCATGTGTGTTTCGTATACACCTATACCTCAGAACACTTGAAACCAGGTTGCGTGTAAACTTGACACCCTTTATTACACTTCTTATAATTTATTTTGTTTAATTAAAATACTGCCCATTAATTCCATACTGTGTCAAACACGAATCAATCAAGTACCTGCCAGGAAGGTTTCCTGGTAAAGTAACATTCGAGATCTTTTCTATGTTAATCAACATATAATAGAAAACCTTCTCAACAAACCGGAAAACCCAGATAAAGGTATTCTTTATCTCCTTTGTATAAATCAATTAATCGATTTACTAATATTCTCTATCATAACTAATTGATTTTTTAATACAGACTTCTTCAATTAATTTATTGATAACAAAAGACTTATTGATCTTCAAACAATGTTATAGTTTTTTTTTACCGAGCTTCTAGAAGTCAATTGTACGCTTGATTTATCAACATTGTTAATTTATTTCTTCAGAGTCAGCAGGAATTGTTCAGTTTATTAACGACACACACTGACATAATGTAATTATAAAATATAATAAGATAAAGATCAAAGAACTGTACAGGTCTTTACCTTCTTGATGTTTCCGTTCTGTCATATGGTAGCTTGTATTTCAGAAGGGGAAATGAAGACTAGCATATTGCCTTTGAAATACGGAAATACGGCTTTAAACCAATTCAAAAAAGGTAATAAACCATAAGGAATAAGTAATCTGAAAATCATGAATTATGAAATACATGTACTGTATTTATTTTATTATATTGAAACAGACCCCTCCCTTACCTCCGAACCTAAGTTAGTTTTCTTATACGTTAGAAAACAGCCAAACTATTCGAAACGTTTTTCTGCATTGAACTCAGAAGTCCAGTTATCAGTAACTTAATGCAATATACAAATTTCTTAATTGGAATAAAACTTCATTGATTAGTATAAAACCGACATTATTCATGAGCCTAATACCGAGGCAGCATTTAAGATATATTCATACAATATAGAAGATACCAAATTGTGGCTAAGAGTTTGATCATCCCGTAGTCTCCTGTTTGCTTTCTTAGATTTGCTATCGCAGATGTTTGATAATGACGATGATAATAATGACGGTTATGATGACGATGATGATTAATTGATAATAGTGATAATAGTAACAATGATTATCAGATGGACGATAATGATGATGATAATAATGACGGTTATGATGACGATATGATTAATTGATAATAGTGATAATAGTAACAATGATTATCAGATGGACGATAATGATGATGATAATAATGACGGTTATGATGACGATGATGATTAATTGATAATAGTGATAATAGTAACAATGATTATCAGATGTGATAATGAATGACGATAAATCTCACATACCGTTACTCTAGGAACCTAATTCTAACACAGATTATATATAATACCTTGTTTTGTTTTTAAACCCCGCTAACGAACCTCATCAAGTTATTATTCTCATATCACCTAATTATCGTACATATATATTTCACATTCTCAACATATCTTTTTAAATATCGCTATGATTATCATGCTGGTGTGTTTTAGATTTTGTTGGTGGCGGGTCACTCAGAGAGTTATGTTTGAAGCGTGCACTATAAAATGTCTTGCAAAAACGTTGGTTGAATCCACCCTTCACTATGTAGCTGTGAAATGAATATATCTAGTTTGGTTTGCGGTCGGGATGCTTTACATTGTTTAGGTATTTCGAGACGAACGAAGCAAAATACATGTATATATAATTTCATGGTTAATTAAAACATTTATCACTAAAACAATCTGACATCTGATGATATATATCGTGATGTCGACCATAGAATATATTTTATTTATATGTTTACGCGACCTTGTGTCAGATCTATGGAGTCTATTGCTACCCAAGAAGCTCAGGATCGGGTACTTACAAATAAATCAAACATTCGGTTTAAAAATTCTATAGTCGTCATCATAACCTGATTCGCACAAAATTTTGTTTAAGGGCAAGATTTAGATATGTTTTTTTTCTCATCACTAATACATCAAGGTGCCATACAATACTTCTAAAATTTTACATTACACGAGACTTGTCTTAACTCCTTGTTTTATTTATTGGAGCCGCGGTGGCTCAGTGAGTGAGATGCTTGCATGCTTAACTTAATGTCCATGGGTTCTATTCCAACAACTGTTGAGTTGAACTTTCGGATTTATTAACTCGGTTATCCCCTTGTCAGTGATGAAGGTCAGGGGTGAGGGGGGGGGGCGGTGGCAGCTGCCATTGAAAAGGTGTCTAGTGTGCCTGTGTGCTACACGCTGTGCACGTTAAATTTCTCTCGACAAATGGAAATCGCAAAAAAGAAGGCTTATTACACTGTCCTGGCAAAATTTCCATAATAACACACTGCATGGCTTTGCACGTCTCTATTAGTCTATTAGTTGTAGAAGAGTAGGATGTCAAATTCAATTCACATTTTATTTTGTTTATAGTAAAATAATTCAGGAGTGTAACGACTTTTATTATTTTCATTCATTAAATACATCAATCATCTGAAATTCCGGACTTGGTGAAGATGAAATGACATCCTTCTTAATTTCTAGTTCCTGTTTCTAGCATTATTCATACCATTTATATAACACTTGATAACAGGTCATGTGACTTTTGGTGGACTATAAATAAAACATCAGGGAAGAACGTTATTATCAGCTTCTGTAACATTGTATCCAATTGTATGAGGAATACTGACAGCAGGTTATACCGACTATAATAATACCTGCAGAATTTATCAACAGGAACCGAGTTTACATCTTTATAACAAGGTCACCGGAATACCAACTAATTATCAAAAATTATCAGAATGGCCAGTTTGTGTGGAAAATGGGAGTTAGTCAGTAGTGAGAAGTTTGGAGAGTATATGAAAGCTATAGGTAAGATTTGATGATTGATATTGAATAACGGACCAGGATATAATGATAAACACCTATATTATTGCATCATGTTCCGTTTTAGATGTGATATTTACGCTGGCTAACATACGATCTAATTCACTTATTATTTTTAATTTAAAGTTTAGATAAAAAAAAGGTGATAATTCCTGTAGTTTTGAATAAGAAAAATTCCAAGCATTTTGAGCTACGAGCTGGCACCAGGGTGAAACTTTTAACCAAAGAGTTTAATTTTTACCTATTTAAGAAATAAACGAATTAAATGTAATTTTTACCTTGGTTGAAAGTAACATTCAAAATAAATTAACAATTCACAAAATAAATTGTAGATTTCTATCCATAATGTCATGTAAATATATTAATAGTCGATAGTTTTAGAATGATCGAAATTTTATTTTGAATGTTGTATTCGTTCCTTAAAGTCTTTAAATAATGCACTCGATTTCCCCTGGTAAGTTTAACTTGCCTTGTAGATGAACATACAGAGATTCAAATAACAGATGGTGAGCCTTTACAAATAAACATATTTTAACAAAATATTCCTTAAAGCTTTATTTCTTTCATGTTGTATTTCCTTTCCAAATTCTAGTTTTATATCTTAGAAAGAAGACGTTCTTTGCTCGTCGACCCTGTACTGGGTTTATTGTTTATTGTAACGTTACCTCCCCGGTTTTTCTTCTACTTGACTCTTCAGTTTAACTTCAGTAGGTCCAAAGTAAAAACAAGTATTTAAATGAAATTCAAAATTCTTATGCTTATACCTACGATGTAAATAGATAATGTTTGACATGGAAACCTAACCCGATATTAACCAACGATGTAAATAGATAATGTTTGACATGGAAACCTAGCCCGATATTAACCTACGATGTAAATAGATAATGTTTGACATGGAAACCTAGCCCGATATTAACTTACAATGTAAATAGATAATGTTTGACATGGAAACCTAGCCCGATATTAACCTACGATGTAAATAGATGATGTTTGACATGGAAACCTAGCTCGATATTAACCTACGATGTAAATAGATGATGTTTGACATGGAAACCTAACCCGATATTAACCTACGATGTAAATAGATAATGTTTGACATGGAAACCTAGCCCGATATTAACTTACAATGTAAATAGATAATGTTTGACATGGAAACCTAGCCCGATATTAACTTACAATGTAAATAGATAATGTTTGACATGGAAACCTAACCCGATATTAACCTACGATGTAAATAGATAATGTTTGACATGGAAACCTAACCCGATATTAACCTACGATGTAAATAGATGATGCTTGACATGGAAACCTAACCCGATATTAACCTACGATGTAAATAGATAATGTTTGACATGGAAACCTAGCCCGATATTAACCTACGATGTAAATAGATAATGTTTGACATGGAAACCTAACCCGATATTAACCTACGATGTAAATAGATAATGTTTGACATGGAAACCTAGCCCGATATTAACCTACAATGTAAATAGATAATGTTTGACATGGAAACCTAACCCGATATTAACCTACGATGTAAATAGATAATGTTTGACATGGAATTGACTGAGATTGTTAACAATGATATACAATTTATCCACAGCCAGGCAGAACAAAGATTCTCCCTCCACAAACTGATATTGGCTACTTTGTGATAAGGGATGCTAAAATCATTCTCGAAGTCAGTGATGATATCAAACTGGCAATCGTATATTGTTTAAAAGGCATACAGAAGTAGGAAAGTTACCCTTACTTATTACATACTATGTTTCAAAACATAAGATATAAAGATATTATACTACTTCTTATTTTATTACATACTACGTTTCTAAACACAAGATATATAGATATACTACTTCTAGGTTTATTACATACTACGTTTCTAAACACAAGATATATAGATATACTACTTCTTACTTTATTACATACTACGTTTCTAAACACAAGATATATAGATATACTACTTCTTACTTTTTACATGCTACGTTTCAAAACACATACAGATAACTTAATCAAGTATCCTTTTACGTAGTATGTTATAAAGTAAGAAGTAGTATATCTATATATCTAGTGTTTAAAAACATAGTATATAATAAAGTAAGAAGTAGTATATCCATATACCTAGTGTTTAGAAACGTAGTATGTAATAAACCTAGAAGTAGTATATCCATATACCTAGTGTTTAGAAACGTAGTATATAATAAACCTAGAAGTAGTATATCCATATACCTAGTGTTTAGAAACGTAGTATGTAATAAACCTAGAAGTAGTATATCCATATACCTAGTGTTTAGAAACGTAGTATGTTATAAAGTAAGAAGTAGTATATCTATATACCTCGTGTTTAGAAACATAGTATGTAATAAACCTAGAAGTAGTATATCTATATATCTTGTGTTTAGAAACGTAGTATGTAATAAACCTAGAAGTAGTATATCCATATACCTAGTGTTTAGAAACGTAGTATGTTATAAAGTAAGAAGTAGTATATCTATATACCTCGTGTTTAGAAACGTAGTATGTTATAAAGTAAGAAGTAGTATATCTATATATCTTGTGTTTTGAAACGTAGTATGTTATAAAGTAAGAAGTAGTATATCCATATACCTCGTGTTTAGAAACGTAGTATGTTATAAAGTAAGAAGTAGTATATCCATATACCTAGTGTTTAGAAACGTAGTATGTTATAAAGTAAGAAGTAGTATATCTATATATCTTGTGTTTAGAAACGTAGTATGTAATAAAGTAAGAAGTAGTATATCTATATATCTTGTGTTTAGAAACGTAGTATGTAAAAAGTAAGAAGTAGTATATCTATATATCTTGTGTTTTGAAACGTAGTATGTAAAAAGTAAGAAGTAGTATATCTATATATCTTGTGTTTAGAAACGTAGTATGTAAAAAGTAAGAAGTAGTATATCTATATATCTTGTGTTTTGAAACGTAGTATGTAAAAAGTAAGAAGTAGTATATCTATATATCTTGTGTTTAGAAACGTAGTATGTAAAAAGTAAGAAGTAGTATATCCATATATCTTGTGTTTAGAAACGTAGTATGTAAAAAGTAAGAAGTAGTACATTCATATATCTTAGTTTTTAATACGCTTCGTGTTTCATTCACCCTTTAAAAATGAATTTAGATTGATTAAGTAATACAAGGATGAAATATTTTAGAATAATTTTGAAATAATATACGACGTTCTTGATAATTGTGCGTACTGACCCTAAATCGAATGTAAGAAATGTATAATTATTTACATTAGTGTTTAATGTTGAAGGTCAAGAATCGTATCCGGTTGACTTTTCATTAACTACGACACTTTCGCCATAATGAAAAGAATCTCGAATCTTAATAAGTATAATAGTGAAGAAACACAAGATATATAGATATACTATTTCTGACATTTATTAACTCAACATTTCACATGCTCATACAGGCAGCGTTATCAAATATTATAGTGTAGAAACACAAGATATATAGATACAGGCAGCATACAGGCAGCGTTATCAAAAGAAATGAATAATATAACAAGTCTATCAATGTAATCTATAGTAAATAAATGAGTTAGAAATTCAGAATCAAAGGAATCAGGAGGCAATGGGATAAAGAAGATGTTTAAGATTAAAGGGGATCATAGTTAATTAAAGAGTTCATCCCACATATTGAGTAAATAATATCATGCATCTCTGCCCATGTAAAACGCTGAGTTAATAAATATCAGAAATAGTATTTTGTATCTTATGATTCTTTACCTACTTCTATTTAAATATGTCTTATAAATAATTATAATAGTGGTAATTATATAATACAGTCAGGAACCGTTACTAGACATATCAGATACTCCTAGAAGTTATTTCCATGAACCGTTACTAGACATATCAGATACTCCTAGAAGTTATTTCCATGAACCGTTACTAGACATATCAAACATTTCACACTTCTCATACCTCTAGAACTTATTTATTTCCTCGTCTACATGGAAATGTCTTACATCTTGAAATCTGCAGAAATCATTATGTTAAGCGTGCCAAATGGGCAATGACAGGCTCATAGGTTAGTTCTGTAAAATGATGACCACATTAAAATAAAACTTAATTACCCCATTCAGCCAAAATATACCGCTTTCACAATAATATGACTATATCCTAATTTATATTTTGACGTGTTGAGTTGTGTTATGAAAGGTTTTTTAAACAGCTGTATTATCAGAAGGTTTAGATAACTATGTGATATGATATTTTCTGTTATTTGTATGTATAAGATTAATATGTAGTGTAGTTATGTGGCAGGTGTACTAGTGTTAAACAAGTCTACTTGATAACATCAACGTACTATTTAAATCACCAATATTCTGATATCAAACTACAGTAAAAGTCCTTTTAAGAGACCACCCAGGGGAAATTTGCAAAGTGGTCTCTTACAGGGGGTGGTCTCTTAATAGGATCAAGGGTCATTAGAAGAGAAGGTACATCATACATTCATAATGGTTTAATAACAACAATAACAACAAACAATTATAAATAGCACTATATCTGTTTCACGAAATAATCACTAATTTTTGATTGTATTTCATGCATTGTAATCTGCATTTTTGTAGTAATGTCTTTTACTCGCATAATGACATCTAACAATTCAAAATTGGAAGAATGCTCAGCCAATAATCTACCGACGGGAGACCCAAATCTACCGATTTTTTTTTTATTTTCGTAACCATAATTTTCACGGGGCCTACCGTTTTCAATGTCAAAATAAATCAATAAAATATTCTTTACTTGTATTTTAATTGCCCGTGACACGCGTTAATCTCATCCCGTAATAATTTTATCATTGTCTGATTAATTAATCCCCCGATTAAGATGATAATTTGATCCATTTTTCACCCGATGTTTTCATAACAATATCTGGAACACTCTACTTTCGTTTTTAATGATTAATTTTACGGTAGCCTTGATTTTACCAAAAACGAAATGTTGAAGTCCCCACGATATTATATGAAAATCTTCAATTCTATTATATTTATAAATAACATAGACATTGTTTCAAAATTTGGTTTTGTATTATCGGTAGATTTTCAGTGTAAATTTAATATTTTCTCAAACTTCGTTTCGTAAAATCGTTTTATAATTTGAGTGAAGCATGTAAACAATCATTTATTTACAGCCCTAACAGGCTACTTTCGATATCAAAATGTCAAATTCAATTCAATATTTCGTGAGCTTGCTTCAGGAAAATTACCTTTCCTTTCATTCTGTGCATTTAATGATAGAGAAAATTCATGAATTACAAGTTTAGAAAAAGGAGCATTTAATTTAGATGGGTGGGAACAACATTATATCCATATTTACAAAATTTGTGAATTTACACGCTTTGAAAAAAATCTACCGATTTTTCATCCAATCTCCCGATTTTTTAAGACAGATGTATGTTAAACATCAAACTATGTTAAACATCAAACTATGTTAAACATTA
Source organism: Nipponacmea schrenckii (assembly GCA_030562195.1). Classification (NCBI taxonomy): domain Eukaryota; kingdom Metazoa; phylum Mollusca; class Gastropoda; family Lottiidae; genus Nipponacmea; species Nipponacmea schrenckii. The sequence goes on from CM060201.1 coordinate 37,704,154, forward strand.
AACTATGTTAAACATCACACTATGTTAAACATCAAACTATGTTAAACATCAAACTATGTTAAACATCAAACTATGTTAAAATTCAAACTATGTTAAACATCAAACTATGTTAAACATCACACTATGTTAAACATCACACTATGTTAAACATCAAACTATGTTAAACATCAAACTATGTTAAAATTGAAACTATGTTAAACATCAAACTATGTTAAACATCAAACTATGTTAAACATCAAACTATGTTAAACATCAAACTATGTTAAACATCAAACTATGTTAAACATCAAACTATGTTAAACATCAAACTATGTTAAACATTAATTTTTGACATCTTGAAATGTATATGTTTGTATTCTGTCTGAACAGATCCGCTTGTTATCTTTTGATTTTTGTCTTTAAAATGTTTGACTAAAAGTCAAGGTTTTTACATGTATTTGAGCAGTTCGTCAATCGGTTTTATCTTGTGATTCATTTGTTTACTTCATTATGAACATCTTCAGCGGTTAAATGAGTCCCGTTAGATAATGTGAATAAAACATGAAATAAGATAGGCATGATATTCTAATAATTTATAAACCAGGAAATATGATAAAATACGATAACACCAATGGCTGGACAGTGAGTTTTATTTCAACATCTTCAAATCTTGAGATATTCAATCACTTTAGCGTCGTATAATCAGCCGTATAATCTATACAGTCATCAGAATAAAAGGTGATGATGTAATCAGAATGGTATCCTGTAAACCTCCTAACCTTTATATCAGCTATAATATCAATAATTTATATCTGGTTATTAATTTACATAATAACTCTTTATTGATTTTATATATCAATATAATTCATTTGAAAAAATACTATCTACTCGCAGTTACATTAGCTCCGTATGAACGCCCCTGTTGTTTGGTATCAGACAGATTTCTTCTCGTTATTTATCATAATTAGTTGATATTAGTATTATCTAGTTCTAGACGACAGGGCGCCTGTAAACAGCTATTAAATCGTGGTTATTTGGGACGCGATTCTCTTTGATGTTGGGCATACCTGGAAGTGTTTCCAAAGATATAAAGCCATGTTCATTACGCTACTATCATCTAAGTTATGTTATCACGCCAGGTGTATACTGCACTGGCTATATAGAGTGCTTACTGATATTCCAAAACTTGTGAATTAACTTTTATAAAAAAAAGAAATGAAATAAAAGGAATTTTACGTCCTTCTCACATGGGCGCTAATGAAGACGGCAATGCCATACAGTGTGTAATCAGGGAGATTTTGCCAGGAGAGTGACATAAGACTACACTTTATGCACAGCCTGTAAAACACACGGTCCAGCCTCGATTTATTCTTCCATCAGAACAACTAGAAGACTAATCTCACTGAGCCACAAGGCCTCCTGAAAGAATTTTTACAGCAACTCATTGTAAGATAGATATAAATAATACTAAGAACACAAAATATATGGCTTTTCTTCTGAATTTATAACATGCTACGTATTAAAAGACAATCGT
>JAUJPP010000011.1:0-15052 GCA_030562195.1 Nipponacmea schrenckii
TTTAGTTTGGGGGCTTATTTCTAGTGACTTTGACCTTTGGTGACCTTGACCTTTACAAGGTCATTGGTCACTGACTTTAGCCATCAGTTGACAATTTGGCATTAGACTTCTGACGTCTATTTCCGGTTTTATAGCTGCTCGAAAGCAGCAAAATTTGCAATGTTGGACTGCTCTAGAGCGTGACCTAATTAATTTAGAGGGTTATTTTTTTCACATTCCGAAGGCGCCTTTTGTCCTCTTTCCAGCGATGCACAACAAAAGTTTTTAAAATGAAAATTTAATTTTTGGACTTATAAAATTAAAGTACATTTTGCTTTTTTGAAACGTATTTGTGTATATCTCGTGATCTATTATTAGATGTACAAGCTTCAAATTTGTACCATGAATATATATTTTGTATGAGATCAGATTTACGCAAAAGTAAATTAGATGGACGTGGCACATACGGGTAAACTTCCAATTTACCAGTTATATCGGTCAGCGCTTTACATCTATAGGAAATAACATTTTTCCAAAAAATTCTTTGCACACAGATACCTTGTTGCTTTGGCCAGTTTCTCCCAGAAAATCAGATGTTTCGGCCTGTTTGTTGCAATTTTGCAACGTTAGCAAAGTTCCACTCTGTGCCACGTGTGGCTCTAGTTGTGGGACTTTGCTACCGCAAAGTCCCAGTTTGTTATCGGTTTGTCAATTCTTTTTTTTTTTTTTTTTTTTTTTTCGAAATTTACACAGGGCACACAGCCTAGGCTGCAAGAGTTGCAGCAATTTCACAACTTCTCTACACCTTCTGTCGTGGCGACGTTTCTATTAAATATAAATTGGAACATTTTTGCAAAACCGGAAGTGCTGCATTACAACATACCTAAAAAGTCGGTCAGTGGCTCTAGAAGTCGCAATTTTCAATCGATTTTCGTCGGGTTTGCATTTTTGGAAACTTGAAATAATTTCCAACAAGATAGCAATTTCAAAATTTCAAAATTCGAAAATTCGTAGCACACATTTTTTTGCCGTATTTTGCACATTTTTGCAACTTTGTTATTTAAAGACCGATTTATCTTAAAAAAATTGAGTATATGTAGCCCATGGAATGATTTCCAAAAAGTAGGTCAAAATTTTTGCGTCACTTCCGGTTTTTGCGAAAAATAGAGTTTTACGTCCGGTTGAATAACTTCCGGTTTTATTAATGTATGAGATTCAAACTTGTATCATCGGGTAGCCATTAGCCATACAAAAAAGCGAAGAAAATAAAATCAAGGCCGCATGCGCAACTTTCGCCGCCATTTTGATTTTTCTGAAATTGCGCGAATTTAATTCAGACATTATGGCTTATCCGATTGAAATGATTTTGGTGTCAAATGAAAGAACATAAAAATTGCAAAAAAACATTGGAAGTCGATTTTTGAATTTCGCTTTTGCATTTTTGCAATATCCGGTTGAATTTTTTCAAAGTTTGGGGGCTTATTTCTCGTGACCTTGACCTTTGGTGACCATGACCTTTAGTAGGTCAAAGGTCATTGACCTTGGCTATCAGTTGATACTTTGACATTTGACCTCCGACGTCTACTTCCGGTTTTATAGCTGCCTAAAAACAGCGAAATTCGCAACTTTGGACTGCTCTAGAGCGTGACCTAATTAATTTAGAGAGTTATTTTTTTCAGATTCTTAAAGTGCTTTTTGTCCTCTTTCCAACGATGTATAAACAAAGGTTTTTAAAATGAAAATTGAAGTTTTTGATTTTTGAAAATTTAAGTATATTTTGCCGTATTTACGTTTGCTTGAAATGTATGTATGTATATCTCGTGATCTATTAGATGTACAAACTTCAAATTTGTACCGTGAATATTCATTTTGAATGTGATTTGGTTTATATAAAAAAAATTAGATGGGCGTGGCACATCGTGTAAAATTCCGATTTACCATTTATACGGGTCAGCAAATTACGGCTGCAGTAAATAGCCTTTTTAAAAAAGTACTTTGCACACAGATACCTCATTGCTTTGGCCAGTTTATTCCAGAAAATCAGATATTTCGGCCTGTTTGTTGCAATTTTTCGACAATAGGTTACCAGTTAATATTTTTTTCTAATTTTGGAAGCTTATTTCTCGTGACCTTGACCCTTGGTGACCTTGAACTTTAGTAGGTCAAAGGTCATAGACCGTGTCTATCATTTAATACTTTGACATTTGACCTCCGACGTCCACTTCCGGTTTTATTCACAACTTTGGACTGCTCTAGAGCGTGACCTAATTAATTTAGAGGTTTATTATTTTCAGATTCTTAAGGGGCGTTTTGTCCACTTTCCTGCAATGAATAACAAAAGTTTTTAAAATTAAAATTTAATTTTGCACTTTTAAAATTAAAGTACATTTTGCCTTTTTGAAATGTATTTGTGCATATTTCGTGGTCTTTTAAATGTACAAGCTTCAAATTTGTACCGTGAATATATATTTTGAATGTTATTAGATTTACGCAAAAAACAAATGAGATGGGCGTGGCACATCCGCGTAAACTTTTAATTTAGCATTTATATAGGTCAGCGAATTACGTCAGTAGGAAATAACGTTTTTCCAAAAAATTGTTTGCACACGGATACCTAGTTGCTTTGGCCATATGCTCCTAGAAAATCAGATGTTTCGGCCTGTTTGTTGCAATTTGCAACGTTAGCAAAGTCCCACTCTGTGCCACGTGTGGCTCTAGTTGTGGGACTTTGCTACCGCAAAGTCCCAGTTTGTTTTCGGTTTGTCTTTTTTTTTTTTTTTTTTTTTTTTTTTTTTTTCGAAATTTACACAGGGCACACAGCCTAGGCTGCAATAGTTGCAGCAATTTCACATCTTCTCTACACCTTCTGTTGTGGCGAAATTTCTATTAAATATAAATTGGAACATTTTTGCAAAACCGGAAGTGCTGCATTGCAACATGTCTAAAAAGTCGGTCAGTGGCTCTAGAACTCGCATTTTTGGACCGATTTTCGTCGGGTTTTGCATTTTTGAAAACTTGAAACAATTTCCAACAAAATAGCAATTAAAAAAATTCGAAATTCGAAATTTCATAGCACACATTTTTTTGTCGTATTTTGCACATTTTTGCAACTTTGCTATTTTAAGACCGATTGATCTGAAAATTTGGGTGCCTTCAAGTGTCACGAATATGAAAACATTGGCAGAGTCAGAATTTTTGCTTCATTTCCGGTTTCAGCGTAAAACGGGTTTAAACTTCCGGTTGACCTACTTGTGCTGTAATTGATGTATCGCAACAAAATTTATGTCAATCCTAATTAAATTGGAAGACAAAAAAACGAAGCAGAAAAAATCCGGACCGGAAGTGAAACATTAGCCGCCATCTTGAAATGTCACTTTTTTGTAAACTCAACAAATGGGGCCTCTACGGTAAGAGCGATTTGTGTGATGTTTATATTTCTGGAAAGCTTAGTCGATTGCGATCAAAATGTTGGAAATCGATTTTTGAATTTTGCTTTTGCTTTTTTGCAACATCCGGTTGAATTTTTTCGAAGTTTGGGGGCTTATTTCTCGTGACCTTGACCTTTGGTGACCATGACCTTTAGTAGGTCAAAGGTCATAGACCTTGGCTATCAGTTGATACTTTGACCTTTGACCTCCGACATCTACTTCCGGTTTTATAGCTGCGCGAAAACAGCAAAATTCGCAACTTTGGACTGCTCTAGAGCGTGACCTAATTAATTTAGAGTGTTATTTTTTTCAGATTCTTAAGGCGATTTTTGTCCTCTTTCCAACGATGTATAACAAAAGTTTTTAAATGAAAAATGAAGTTTTTGATTTTTGCAAAGATAAGTACATTTTGCCGTATATTCGCTTGTTTAAAATCTATGTGTGTATATCTCGTGATCTATTAGCTGTACAAGCTTCAAATTTGTACCGTGAATATACATTTTGAATATGATTAGATTCCTGTCCTAAAAAATGAGATGGGCGTGGCACATCCGGGTGAACTTCAAATTTACCATTTATATCGGTCAGCGAATTAGGGCTGCAGGAAATAACGTTTTTCAAAAAAGTACCTTGCATACATATACCTCATTACTTTGGCCAGTAGATCCCAAAAAATCAAATGATTCTGTCTGTTTGTTGCAATTTTGCGACATTTGCAAAAAAAATCAGTTATTTTTAGTTTGGGGGCTTATTTCTAGTGACCATGACCTTTAGTAACCTTGACCTTTACAAGGTCATTGGTCACTGACTTTGGCTATCAGTTGACAATTTGACATTAGGCTTCCGACGTCTACTTCCGGTTTTATAGCTGCCCAAAAACAGCAAAATTCGCTACTTTGGACTGCTCCAGAGCGTGACCTAATTAATTTAGGGGGTTATTTTTTTCAGATTCTTAAGGCGCCTTTAGTCCTCTTTCCAGCGATGTACAACAAAATTTTTCAAAATGAAAATTTAATTTTTGCACTTTTAAAACTAAAGTACATTTTGCTTTTTTGAAATGTATGTGTGTATATCTCGCGATCTATAAGATGTACAAGCTTCAAATTTGTACCATGAATATATATTTTGTATGAGATTAGATTTACGCAAAAGTAAATTAGATGGGCGTGGCACATACGGGTAAACTTCCAATTTACCAGTTATATCGGTCAACGCTTACATCTGTAGGAAATAACATTTTTCCAAAAATTCTTTGCACACAGATACCTTGCTGCTTCGGCCAGTTTCTCCCAGAAAATCAGATGTTTCGGCCTGTTTGTTGCAAGTTTGCAACGTTAGCAAAGTTCCACTCTGTGCCACGTGTGGCTCTAGTTGTGGGACTTTGCTACCGCAAAGTCCCAGTTTGTTTTCGGTTTGTCAATTCTTTTTTTTTTTTTTTTTTTTTTTTTTTTTTTTTTTTCGAAATTTACACACCTTACTGCGCCTAGACTGCAATGGTTTGCAACATTGACTCAACTTCTCTAGACCTTCTGTAGTGGCGACGTGTTGCATAAATATAAAATGGAACATTTTTGCAAAACCGGAAGTGCTGCGTTGCAACAAACCTAAAAAGTAGCAAATTGGCTCTAGCTGTCGCAATTTTTGATCGATTTTCTCGGGTTTTCATTTTTGTAATCTGCAAGTAACTTCTGATCAGATAGCAGTTCAAAAATTTCAATTTTCAAAGATTCGTAGCACACATTTTTTTGCCGTATTTTGCAATTTTTTGCAACTTTTTTGTTTTTAGTGTGATCGATCTGAAAAAAATTGAGCATAAGAAGCCCATGAAACTATTTTCAAAAAGTAGGTCAAATTTTTGCGTCACTTCCGGTTTCTGCAAAAAAAGGAGTTTTACGTTTGGTTGAATAACTTCCGGTTTTATTAATGTATGAGATTCAAACTTGTTTCATCGGGTAGCCATTAGCCATACAAAAAAACGAAGAAAATAAAATCAAGGCCGCATGCGCAACTTTCGCCGCCATTTTGATTTTTCTGAAATTGCGCGAATTTAATTCAGACATTATGGCTTATCCCGATTGAGATGATTTTGGTGTCAAATGAAAGAACATAAAAATTGCAAAAAAACATTGGAAGTCGATTTTTGAATTTCGCTTTTGCATTTTTGCAACATCCGGTTGAATTTTTTCAAAGTTTGGGGCTTATTTCTCGTGACCTTGACCTTTGGTGACCATGACCTTTAGTAGGTCAAAGGTCATTGACCTTGGCTATCAGTTGATACTTTGACCTTTGACTCCGACGCCTACTTCCGGTTTTATAGCTGCCCGAAAACAGCAAAATTCGCAACTTTGGACTGCTCTAGAGCGTGACCTAATTAATTTAGAGTGTAATTCTTTTCAGATTCTTAAGGCCCTTTTTGTCCTCTTTCAAACGATTCATAACAAAAGTTTGTAAAATGAAAATTGAAATTTTGATTTTTTAAAATAAAAGTACATTTTGCCGTATTGACGTTTTTTAGAAATGTATGTGTGTATATCTCGTGATCTATTAGATGTACATGCTTCAAATTTGTACCGTGCATATACATTGTGAATGTGATTAGACCTACGCCAAAAAAATGAGATGGGCGTGGCACATCCGGGTAAACTTCCCATTTACCATTTATATCGGTCAGCGCTTTACGTCTGTAGGAAATAACGTTTTTCAAAAAAGTGCTTTGCACACAGATACCTCGATGCTTTGGCCATTTTATACCAGAAAGTCATGTGGATGCTTCAAATTTTGAATATATATTGACATATTTATACCAATTGATAACATTTAAAGATGGCTTCCCTTGTTTTCATTGATGAAAATGAAAAGGCTAATACTTACATAAATAGAGAGTGGAGGTGTTCTAATGACAAGTAGCTTGTCTCACAGGTCCTTAGTTAAGTCTTAATTAAGCGAATTACAGCAAGGTTTTCCTCTTTTGAATGGTAATGTAGGGTACTTAAGAGGAAATCCTTGTCGTAAATAGCTTAATTACGACTTAACCTGTGAGACAAGCTACTATTTTTCCAAGTCATTAGAACACTTCTACTCTCTTTTTATGTAAGTATTACCATTTTTATTTTTTTTTTCAATTAAAACAAGGGAATGCATCTTTAAAACATTTCGAATGGGGCGTGACACATTTGGGTTTTATCCTGATTGCATACTTATGGAGTTTGGTTCATAACTTCCGCAAAAACACTTTGTTCATAATAGGACTTTGCACAGATGTTCATCATTAATTTGGTTGATTTGTTAGAAACAATCAATAATGTCAGCCTTTTAGTTCAAAAAGGGAACAGGTTTTATAACTTCCTTATTTCTTTTATTTTTGATCATGACTTTGGATAACCTTGTTCTTTCTAGAGCAGTGGGCTAATATCCGAGGATATCCATCAGTGTTTTCGTTTTTCAACTCCAATGAATAGACCCAGTTAAACAGCCATGCGAAATTCGATAGCTTGATAGTTTATGTTACATGTTGGCTTATTTGAACAGTTGAAGTTTTCATTGAGTAATATCAACTGGTCATTAACTGACTGTGTATTATCAATTGGAATATGAACAAAGTTTCCAAGTGCATTCTTTGATCTAGACATCAAAAGAATTCTATTAGTTTGTCACAGCCCAAAGGCATCCGTTTTGATGACACGTAGTTCGCTGGAATTTTGTAAATGTGTGTTCTTATTAAGAGCAATTAATGATTATTTTAGATTACTATTGCTTTTATACTATCTTATTGCTGGAGTGTAGGTTGTCATTTAGTGTTTATATTGCATAATTTAGTTAATTTAGGTTTACATTTCAATTTGCGACAAATGCCTTTGTTTTTTTATATTTGTGAACTAAGGTTATGACGGTGGATTTGTTTAACTTGCCGCATCATGCCAAACTACTTTTATCAAGACCTGTAAAACGAAACTTAACGTTTCCGTTTATAATTACTATTGCTTTATACTATCATACATATGTTATTACTGGAGGTTTACGTTGTCGAGTGAGAACCGTTCTCGGAACCGTTCCAGACACGCTAAAAGTAGAACTCTTCAATAAAGGAGATACTTTTTTTTTAAACACTATTTATTCAAATATTCAAAATAGTTACATACATGTTTCATCAAAGTTGCTTGCAATTTGCAACATTAGCAAAGTCCCACTCTGTGCCACATGTGGCTCTAGTTGTGGGACTTTGCTTCCGCAAAGTCCCAGTTTGTTTTCGAAATGTCTATTCTTTTTTTTTTTTTTTTTTTTTTCGATTTTTACACACCTTCCTGTGCCTAGACTGCTATAGTTGCAGCAACCATTTAACATTCCTGGACCTTAGATTTTGGGACCCTTCCTAATGAATATAAATTGGAACATTTTTGCACAACCGGAAGTGCTACAGCCGAAAATAGTAAAAAACAGGTCAATGGCTCTAGAGGTCGCATTTTTGGTCCGATTTTCCTCGGGTTTTCAGTTTTAGAATCTGCTGTATAAATCCCACAAGATAGCAGTTTAAAAATGTCGAAAATTGAAACTTTTTTGCACACTTTTTGCAATCGAAATTTAAAATTTTTGACAAAAAAAATCAACTTTTTTATTAATTGTCCGATCAATATGAAATTCATTTTGCACATAAAAGTCAGTAAAGTAAACAAATTGAAACAATCAAAATGTTTGCGTCACTTCCGGTTTTCACATGAAATGTACTTGAACTTCCGGTTCGAAAAACAGGGACAAATTCCGCTGTAAGTAATGTAGGTCAACGAAATTTTGGTCATCGATATAAAGTAAAATTCTACAGCCGATTTTAAAATAAGATTTAGACCGGAAGTGAAACTTTGGCCGCCATATTGAAATTTCACACTTTTGTAAAATCAAAAATGGGGCCTCGGGGTGAATATGAATTTGCATAAATTTGATGTAAATGTGAATTTCATTCGATTGCGAAAAAAACTGTGGGAGCCGAATTTTGAATATCGCTTTTGCTTTTTCGCAATTTCCGGTTGAATTTTTTTACTAAGAAAAACAAAAGGGAAAAGTTAAAACAGTTATATCTAGTTTTTTTTTCGAAATTTACACACCTCACACAGCCCTGGCTGCAATAGTTGCAGCATTTTCACAACTTCTCCAGACCTTCTGTAGTGGCTACGTTTCTAATGAATATAAATTGGAACATTTTTGCAAAACCGGAAGTGCTGCATTGCAACATACCTAAAAACTCGGTCAATGGCTCTAGAAGTCGCAATTTTCAATCGATTTTCTTCGGGTTTGCATTTTTGAAAACTTGAAACAATTTCCAACAAGATTGCAGTTACAAAATTTCGAAATTCGAAAATTCATAGCACACATTTTTTTGCCGTATTTTGCACATTTTTGCAACTTTGCTATTTTAAGACGGATTGATCTGAAAATTTGGGTGCCTTCAAGTGTCACGAATATAAATACATTTGCAGAGTCAAAATTTTTGCTTCATTTCCGGTTTAAGCGTAAAAAGGGTTTAAACTTCCGGTTGACCAACTTGTGCTGTAATTGATGTATCGCAACAAAATTAATGTCGATCGTAATTGAATTAGAATACAAAAAAACGAAGAAGAAAAAATCCGAACCGGAAGTGAAACTTTGGCCGCCATCTTGAAATGTCACTTTTTTGTAAAACTCAAAATGGGGCCTCTACGGTAAGAGTGACTTGTGTGTTATTTGTATTTTTAGAAAGTCTAAACGATTGCGAAAAAAAGTATGAGAGCCGAATTTTGAATTTCGCTTTTGCATTTTTGCAACATCCGGTTGAATTTTTTCGAAGTTTGGGGGCTTATTTCTCGTGACCTTGACCTTTCATGACCGTGACCTTTAGTAGGTCAAAGGTCATTGACCTTGGCTATCAGTTGATACTTTGACCTTTGACCTCCAACATCTACTTCCGGTTTTATAGCTGCCCGAAAACAGCAAAATTCGCAACTTTGGGTAGCTCTAGAGCGTGACCTAATAAATTTAGAGCGTTATTTTCTCCAGATTCTTAATGCGCTTTTTGTCCTCTTTCCAACGATATATAACAACATTTTGTTAAATGAAAATTGAACTTTTTGATTTTTGAAGATAACAGTACAATTTGCTGTATTTACGTTTGTTTGAAATGTATGTGTGTATATCTCGTGATCTATTAAATGTACAAACTTCAAATTTGTACCGTGAATATACATTTTAAATGTGATTAGATTCACGCTAAAAAAAATGAGATGGGCGTGGCACATTCGGGTAAATTTCGAATTTACCCTTTTCATGGGTCAGCGAATTACGTCTGTAGGAAAAAGCGTTTTTTTTAAAAAGTACTTTGCACACAGATACCTCATTGCTTTGGCCAGTTCATCCCAGAAAATCAGATGTTTCGGCCTGTTTGTTGCAATTTCTCGACAATAGCAAACCGGTTAATTTTTTCTAATTTTGGAAGCTTATTTCTCATGACCTTGACGATTGGTGACCTTGACCTTTTGTAGGTCAAAGGTCATTGACCTTATCTATCATTTAATACTTTGACATTTGACCTCCGACGTCAACTTCCGGTTTTATAGCTGCCCGAAAACAGCAAAATTCACAAATTTGGACTGCTCTAGAGCGTGACCTAATTAATTTAGAGAGTTATTTTTTTCAGATTCTTAAGACACTTTTTGTCCACTTTCCAGCAATGAATAACAAAAGTTTTTGAAATAAAAATTCAATTTTTGCACTTTTAAAATTAAAGTACATTTTGCTTTTTTGAAATGTATTTGTGCATATCTCGTGATCTATTAGATGTTCAAGCTTCAAATTTGTACCGCGAATATACATTTCAAATGTGATTAGATTTACGCCAAAATAAATGAGATGGGCGTGGCACATCCGGGTAAACTTCCAATTCTTCACTTATATCGGTCAGCGCTTTACATCTGTAGGAAAAAACGTTTTTCAAAAAAGTACTTCGCACACAGATACCTCGTTGATTTGGCCAGATTCTCCCAGAAAATCAAATGTTTCGGGCTGTTTGTTGCAATTTTGCAACGTTAGCAAAGTCCCACTCTGTGCCACGTGTGGCTCTAGTTGTGGGACTTTGCTACCGCAAAGTCCCAGTTTGTTTTCGAAATGTCTCTTTTTTTTTTTTTTTTTTTTTTTTTTTTTTTTTTTCGAAATTTACACACCTCACACAGCCTAGGCTGCAATAGTTGCAGCAATTTCACAACATCTCCAGACCTTCTGTAGTGGCGACGTTTCTAATGAATGAACATTTGAACATTTTTGCAAAACCGGAAGTGCTGCATTGCAACATACCTAAAAAGTCGGTCAGTGGCTCTAGAAGTCGCAATTTTCAATCGATTTTCGTCGGGTTTGCATTTTTGGAAACGTGAAATAATTTCCAACAAGATAGCAGTTGAACAATTTCATAATTCGAAAATTCGTAGCACACATTTTTTTGCCGTATTTTGCACATTTTTGCAACTTTGCTATTTTAAGACCGATTGATCTGAAAATTTGGGTGCCTTCAAGTTTCACGAATATAAAAACATTGGCAGAGTCAAAATTTTGGCTTCATTTCCGGTTTCAACGTAAAAAGGGTTTAAACTTCCGGTTGACCTACTTGTGCTGTAATTGATGTATCGCTACAAAATTTATGTCAATCTTAATTAAATTAGAAGACAAAAAAAACGAAGAAGAAAAAATCCGAACCGGAAGTGAAACTTTGGCCGCCATCTTGAAATGTTACTTTTTTGTAAAAGTAAAAATGGGGCCTCAGGGTTATGTCTAATTTCTGCGATAACTACATTTCTGGAATCCTCAGTCGATTGCGAAAAAAACATTGGGAGCCAAATTTTGAATTTCGCTTTTGCATTTTTGCAACATCCGGTTGAATTTTTTCAAAGTTTGGGGGCTTATTTCTCGTGACCTTGACCTTTGATGACCATGACCTTTAGTAGGTCAAAGGTCATTAACCTTGGCTATCAGTTGATACTTTTACCTTTGACCTCCGACATCTACTTACGGTTTTATAGCTCCGCGAAAACAGCAAAATTCGCAACTTTGGACTGCTCTAGAGCGTGACCTAATTAATTTAGAGTGTTATTTTTTTCAGATTCTAAAAGTGCTTTTTGTCCTCTCTCCAACGATATATAGCAAAAGTTTGTAAAATGAAAAATGAAGTTTTTGATTTTTGCAAAGATAAGTACATTTTGCCGTATATTCGCTTGTTTAAAATCTATGTGTGTATATCTCGTGATCTATTAGCTGTACAAGCTTCAAATTTGTACCGTGAATATACATTTTGAATATGATTAGATTCCTGTCCAAAAAAACGAGATGGGCGTGGCACATCCGGGTAAATTTCCGGTTTACCATTTATATCGGTCAGCGAATTACGGCTGCAGGAAATAACTTTTTTCAAAAAAGTACCTTGCATACATATACCTCATTACTTTGGCCAGTTAATCCAAAAAATCAAATGATTCTGTCTGTTTGTTGCAATTTTGCGACATTTGCAAAACAAATCAGTTTTTTTTAGTTTGGGTGCTTATTTCTAGTGACCTTGACCTTTAGTAACCTTGACCTTTACAAGGTCATTGGTCACTGACTTTGGCTATCAGTTGACAATTTGACATTAGGCTTCCGACGTCTACTTCCGGTTTTATAGCTGCCCGAAAACAGCAAAATTCGCTAATTTGGACTGCTCTAGAGCGTGACCTAATTAATTTAGAGGGTTATTTTTTCAGATTCTTAAGGCGCTTTTTGTCCACTTTCCAGCAATGTATAACAAAAGTTTTTAAATTGAAAATTTATTTTTTGCACTTTTAAAATTAAAGTACATTTTGCCTTTTTGAAATGTATTTGTGCATATCTCGTGATCTTTTAAATGTACAAGCTTCAAATTTGTACCGTGAATATATATTTTGAATGTTATTAGATTTACGCAAAAAAAGAATGAGATGGGCGTGGCACATCCGGGTAAACTATCAATTTAGCATTTATATAGGTCAGCGAATTACGTCAGTAGGAAATAACGTTTTTCCAAAAAATTCTTTGCACACAGATACCTCGTTGCTTTGGCCAGTTTCTACCAGAAAATCAGATGTTTCGGCCTGTTTGTTGCAATTTTGCAACGTTAGCAAAGTCCCACTCTGTGCCACGTGTGGCTCTAGTTTTTTTTTTTTTTCGAAATTTACACAGGGCACACAGCCTAGGCTGCAATAGTTGCAGCAATTTCACATCTTCTCTACACCTTCTGTTGTGGCGAAATTTCTATTAAATATAAATTGGAACATTTTTGCAAAACCGGAAGTGCTGCATTGCAACATGTCTAAAAAGTCGGTCAGTGGCTCTAGAACTCGCATTTTTGGACCGATTTTCGTCGGGTTTGCATTTTTGAAAACTTGAAACAATTTCCAACAAAATAGCAATTAAAAAAATTCGAAATTCGAAATTTCATAGCACACATTTTTTTGCCGTATTTTGCACATTTTTGCAACTTTGCTATTTTAAGACCGATTGATCTGAAAATTTGGGTGCCTTCAAGTGTCACGAATATGAAAACATTGGCAGAGTCAGAATTTTTGCTTCATTTCCGGTTTCAGCGTAAAACGGGTTTAAACTTCCGGTTGACCTACTTGTGCTGTAATTGATGTATCGCAACAAAATTTATGTCAATCCTAATTAAATTGGAAGACAAAAAAACGAAGCAGAAAAAATCCGGACCGGAAGTGAAACATTGGCCGCCATCTTGAAATGTCACTTTTTTGTAAAACTCAAAATGGGGCCTCTACGGTAAGAGCGATTTGTGTGATGTTTATATTTCTGGAAAGCTAAGTCGATTGCGATCAAAATGTTGGAAATCGATTTTTGAATTTTGCTTTTGCTTTTTTGCAACATCCGGTTGAATCTTTTTCGAAGTTCGGGGGCTTATTTCTCGTGACCTTGACCTTTGGTGACCATGACCTTTAGTAGGTCAAAGGTCATTGACCTTGGCTATCAGTTGATACTTTGAACTTTGACCTCCGACGTCTACTTCCGGTTTTATAGCTGCCCGAAAACAGCAAAATTCGCAACTTTGGGCTGCTCCAGAGCGTGACCTAATTAATTTAGAGTGTTAATTTTTTCAGATTCTTAGATTGTTTTTTGTCCTCTTTCCTACGATATATAACAAAAGTTTGTAAAATGAAAATTGAATTTTTTGATTTTTGCAAAGAAAAGTACATTTTGCCGTATTTTCGCTTCCTTGAAATGTATGTGTGTATATCTCGTGATCTATTAGCTGTACAAGCTTCAAATTTTTACTGTGAATATACATTTTGAATATGATTAGATTCCCCTCCAATAAAAAGAAATGGGCGTGGCACATCCGGGTGAACTTCAAATTTACCATTTATATCGGTCAGCGAATTACGGCTGCAGTAAATAACATTTTTCAAAAAAGTACCTTGCATACATATATCTCATTACTTTGGCCAGTTTATCCCAAAAAATCAAATGTTTCTACCTGTTTGTTGCTATTTTGCGACATTTGCAAAAAATCAGTTTTTTTTTTAGTTTGGGGGCTTGTTTCTAGTGACTTTGACCTTTGGTGACCTTGACCTTTACAAGGTCATTGGTCACTGACTTTAGCTATCAGTTGACAATTTGGCATTAGACTTCTGACGTCTACTTCCGGTTTAAAGCTGCCCGAAAACAGAAAAACTCGCAACTTTGGACTGCTCTAGAGCGTGACCTAATTAATTTAGAGGGTTATTTTTTTCAGATTCTTAAGGCGTCTTTTGTCCTCTTTCTAGCGATGTACAACAAAAGTTTTCAAAATGAAAATTTAATTTTTGCACTTTTAAAACGAAAGTACATTTTGCTTTTTTGAAACGTATTTGTGTATATCTCGTGATCTATTAGATGTACAAGCTTCAAATTTGAACCATGAATATATATTTTGTATGAGATTAGATTTACGCAAAAGTAAATTAGATGGGCGTGGCACATACGGGTAAACTTCCAATTTACCAGTTATATCGGTCAGCGCTTTACATATGTAGGAAATAACATTTTTCCAAAAAATTCTTTGCACACAGATACTTCGTTGCTTTGGCCAGTTTCTTCCAGAAAATCAGATGTTTCGGCCTGTTTGTTGCAATTTTGCAACGTTAGCAAAGTCCCACTCTGTGCCACGTGTGGCTCTAATTTTTTTTTTTTTTTTTTTGCAGTGCGTTCATCGAACGCACTGCTTTGTTTTCGAAATGTTTTTTTTTTTTTTTTTTTTTTTTTTTTCGAATTTCACATTCGATTATTCTCTAAGAAGGCAACATGCTACAAACTACCTGTTGCTGTCTGCTATTCAAACTGCGTGACTTGTATTTGTTAAATGCAAAATGACGTCATTGAGGTCAACCGGAAACGAGCTGTGGGCAATAGCGCTATTTTGGTTTTTGCTATTTATTACCTCTAGTTTTCGACTGATTTTGACAGAACTTCTTTTGCTAGCTTCTTTAAATTGCTAGCTACATAACTGCAGTTTTAAACTGCTAATTTCATTACTTTTGTAGCTGACTTTTTTCATTTCAATTTTTGCGTTTTTTTTAACTTCTACAATTTTATTTCAATTCACCTGAAAACTTACAGGTAGATAGAAATTTTTA
>JAUJPP010000011.1:15552-31051 GCA_030562195.1 Nipponacmea schrenckii
TTGACAAACCGAAAACAAACTGGGACTTTGCTGAAAGCAAAGTCCCACAACTAGAGCCACTTGTGGCACAGAGTGGGACTTTGCTAACGTCGCAAATTGCAACAAACAGACAGAAACATCTGATTTTCTGGGATAAACTGGCCAAAGCAATAAGGTATCTGTGTGCAAGGTAATTTTTAAAAAAAACTTATTTCCTACAAACGTAATACGCTGACCCATATATATGGTAAACTGAAAATTTACCCGGATGTGCCACGCCCATCTAATTCCTTTCAGCGTGAAAGAGGACAAAAAGCACCTTAAGAATCTAAAAAAATTAACCCTCTAAATTAATTAGGTCACACTCTAGAGCAGTCCAAAGTTGCGAATTTTGCTGTTTTCAGGCAGCTATAAAACCGGAAGTTGATGTCTGAGGTCAAAGGTCAAAGTGTCAACTGATAGCCAAGGTCAATGACCTTTGACCTGCTAAAGGTCAAAGTCACCAAAGGTCAAGGTCACGAGAAATAAGCCCCCAAACTTCGAAAAAATTCAACCGGATGTTGCAAAAATGCAAAAGCAAAATTCAAAAATCGGCTCCCACAGTTTTTTTCGTAATCGACTAAAGCTACAAGAAATGTAAACATCGCGGAAATTAGACATTACCCTGAGGCCCCATTTTGAGTTTTACAAAAAAGTGACATTTCAAGATGGCGGCCAAAGTTTCACTTCCGGTCCGGATTTTTTCTTCTTCATTTTTTTGTCTTCTAATTTAATTAAGATTGACATAAATTTTGTTGCGATACATCAATTACAGCATAAGTAGGTCAACCGGAAGTTTAAACCCTTTTTACGTTGAAACCGGAAATGAAGCAAAAATTTTGACTCTGCCAATGTTTTTAAATTCATCACACTTGAAGGCACCCAAATTTTCAGATCAATCGGTCTTAAAAAAGCAAAGTTGCAAAAATGTGCAAAATACGGCAAAAAAATGTGTGCTACGAATTTTCGAATTTCGAAATTTTTCAACTGCTATCTTGTTGGAAATTATTTCAAGTTTCTAAAAATGCAAACCCGAAGAAAATCGATCAATAATTGCGACTTCTAGAGCCACTGACCGACTTTTTAGGCATGTTGCAACGCAGCACTTATGGTTTTGCAAAAATGTTCCAATTTATATTTAATAGAAACGTCGCCACAACAGAAGGTTTAGAGAAGTTGTGAAATTGCTGCAACTATTGCAGCCTTGGCTGTGTGAGGTGTGTAAATTTCGAAAAAAAAAAAAAAAAAAAAAAAATAGAATTGCTTACAATTATGAACGTATTTCGAGAGCCTTAAAATATTATGTAGGCTAAATTTGCAATTACCTACATCTAGACAATATATTGAATATCATTTGACCTAGTTTTCAAAGTCATAAAATAATTAGGTCACACCTTCCGTAACGGTTAATGATGGCGAAAATATGAAAATTATCAATTTTTGCTGTATTTAAGTACACTTATCTCTATGAATTTTTTAAGTAAGCCAAATTAAAAAAATATCTACTCGTAGACAATATATTGAATATTATTTGACCTAATTTTCAAGGTCATAGATTAAGTGGGTCACACCTTCCGTACCCGTTAAAGTGACCTAATTTTGAAAAAATCGAAATTTAAATAATTCGAAAGAAAATACGAAATTTGAAAATCGGTCTCCAAGAAAAGGTAGATAATGATCCATTGTATCTATGTGCTAAATTTCATCAAAATCGGTCTATCAGTAGTGTCTGAATTTCGGATTTAAGAATTGTAACGAAAATTCAAAATGGCGGCCGATATGGCAGCTTGACCTAATTATTTAGGTCAAATCAATTACTATTGACAAGTTATTTATAAAACAGCTTTCACTTTTCACCTAGCAGTTATAGACCGGAAGTTACGTAATTACGTCATTTGAGGCTAAACCGGAAGTGGATTTTTTTTTTCACATTTTTTCAAAAATTATAAACATATCGCCTATCAACTGGTAAAGTTTCAAAATTTTACCATTTATATTAAAGGAGAAATCACGGTCTGAAATTTTTGCCGATGACCCTTGAATATTGAATTGCAAATCGTGGGTAAAATTTTTAACCTAATTGCATAAAACCTATAATTGTTAGTTGACAAATACATTGAAGTTTTCAAATCTGAAAATCCGGTCAAAATCGAACTGAAAATAAACTTGCTAAAGCAAAAAAACCTGAACTTCCGGTTCTCACTTCCTGTCAGAGATAGAACTTCCGGTTTTGTTTTATTTGATAATAGAAATCATTCTAAGATCAACTGTAGATTTAGAATTTCTGCACCTTTTACCAGTTTGTCTGCAAACTCATCCAAGAATTACAAAAAAAAAAAAAAAAAAAAAAAAATAAAATAATCCGAACGATTACAATACGTTTTCGACAAAGTCGAAATACGAAAAAAAAAAAAAAAAAAAAGACAAACCGAAAACAAACTGGGACTTTGCGGTAGCAAAGTCCCACAACTAGAGCCACTTGTGGCACAGAGTGGGACTTTGCTAACGTCGCAAATTGCAACAAACAGACAGAAACATCTGATTTTCTGGGATAAACTGGCCAAAGCAATAAGGTATCTGTGTGCAAGGTAATTTTTAAAAAAAACTTATTTCCTACAAACGTAATACGCTGACCCATATATATGGAAAACTGAAAATTTACCCGGATGTGCCACGCCCATCTAATTCTTTTCAGCGTGAATCTAATCACATTCAAAATGTATATTCACAGTACAAATTTGAAGTTTGTCCACCCAATAGATCACGAGATATACACACATACATTAAAAAAAAACGTAAATACGGCAAAATATACTTTTATTTTCAAAAATCAAAAATTTCAATTTTCATTTTAAAAACTTTTTTTATACATCGCTAGAAAGAGGACAAAAAGCACCTTAAGAATCTAAAAAAATTAACCCTCTAAATTAATTAGGTCACACTCTAGAGCAGTCCAAAGTTGCGAATTTTGCTGTTTTCAGGCAGCTATAAAACCGGAAGTTGATGTCTGAGGTCAAAGGTCAAAGTGTCAACTAATAGCCAAGGTCAATGACCTTTGACCTACTAAAGGTCAAAGTCACCAAAGGTCAAGGTCACGAGAAATAAGCCCCCAAACTTCGAAAAAATTCAACCGGATGTTGCAAAAATGCAAAAGCAAAATTCAAAAATCGGCTCCCACAGTTTTTTTCGTAATCGACTAAAGCTACAAGAAATGTAAACATCGCGGAAATTAGACATTACCCTGAGGCCCCATTTTGAGTTTTACAAAAAAGTGACATTTCAAGATGGCGGCCAAAGTTTCACTTCCGGTCCGGATTTTTTCTTCTTCATTTTTTTGTCTTCTAATTTAATTAAGATTGACATAAATTTTGTTGCGATACATCAATTACAGCACAAGTAGGTCAACCGGAAGTTTTAACCCTTTTTACGTTGAAACCGGAAATGAAGCAAAAATTTTGACTCTGCCAATGTTTTTAAATTCATGACACTTGAAGGCACCCAAATTTTCAGATCAATCGGTCTTAAAATAGCAAAGTTGCAAAAATGTGCAAAATACGGCAAAAAAATGTGTGCTACGAATTTTCGAATTTCGAAATTTTTCAACTGCTATCTTGTTGGAAATTATTTCAAGTTTCTAAAAATGCAAACCCGAAGAAAATCGATCAATAATTGCGACTTCTAGAGCCACTGACCGACTTTTTAGGCATGTTGCAACGCAGCACTTATGGTTTTGCAAAAATGTTCCAATTTATATTTAATAGAAACGTCGCCACAACAGAAGGTTTAGAGAAGTTGTGAAATTGCTGCAACTATTGCAGCCTAGGCTGTGTGAGGTGTGTAAATTTCGAAAAAAAAAAAAAAAAAAAAAAAAAAAAAAAGACAAACCGAAAACAAACTGGGACTTTGCGGTAGCAAAGTCCCACAACTAGAGCCACTTGTGGCACAGAGTGGGACTTTGCTAACGTCGCAAATTGCAACAAACAGACAGAAACATCTGATTTTCTGGGATAAACTGGCCAAAGCAATAAGGTATCTGTGTGCAAGGTAATTTTTAAAAAAAACTTATTTCCTACAAACGTAATACGCTGACCCATATATATGGAAAACTGAAAATTTACCCGGATGTGCCACGCCCATCTAATTCTTTTCAGCGTGAATCTAATCACATTCAAAATGTATATTCACAGTACAAATTTGAAGTTTGTCCACCCAATAGATCACGAGATATACACACATACATTAAAAAAAAACGTAAATACGGCAAAATATACTTTTATTTTCAAAAATCAAAAATTTCAATTTTCATTTTAAAAACTTTTTTTATACATCGCTAGAAAGAGGACAAAAAGCACCTTAAGAATCTAAAAAAATTAACCCTCTAAATTAATTAGGTCACACTCTAGAGCAGTCCAAAGTTGCGAATTTTGCTGTTTTCAGGCAGCTATAAAACCGGAAGTTGATGTCTGAGGTCAAAGGTCAAAGTGTCAACTAATAGCCAAGGTCAATGACCTTTGACCTACTAAAGGTCAAAGTCACCAAAGGTCAAGGTCACGAGAAATAAGCCCCCAAACTTCGAAAAAATTCAACCGGATGTTGCAAAATTGCAAAAGCGAAATTCAAAAATCGGCTCCCACAGTTTTTTTCGTAATCGACTAAAGCTACAAGAAATGTAAACATCGCGGAAATTAGACATTACCCTGAGGCCCCATTTTGAGTTTTACAAAAAAGTGACATTTCAAGATGGCGGCCAAAGTTTCACTTCCGGTCCGGATTTTTTCTTCTTCATTTTTTTGTCTTCTAATTTAGTTAAGATTGACATAAATTTTGTTGCGATACATCAATTACAGCACAAGTAGGTCAACCGGAAGTTTAAACCCTTTTTACGTTGAAACCGGAAATGAAGCAAAAATTTTGACTCTGCCAATGTTTTTAAATTCATGACACTTGAAGGCACCCAAATTTTCAGATCAATCGGTCTTAAAATAGCAAAGTTGCAAAAATGTGCAAAATACGGCAAAAAAATGTGTGCTACGAATTTTCGAATTTCGAAATTTTTCAACTGCTATCTTGTTGGAAATTATTTCAAGTTTCTAAAAATGCAAACCCGAAGAAAATCGATCAATAATTGCGACTTCTAGAGCCACTGACCGACTTTTTAGGCATGTTGCAACGCAGCACTTATGGTTTTGCAAAAATGTTCCAATTTATATTTAATAGAAACGTCGCCACAACAGAAGGTTTAGAGAAGTTGTGAAATTGCTGCAACTATTGCAGCCTAGGCTGTGTGAGGTGTGTAAATTTCGAAAAAAAAAAAAAAAAAAAAAAAAAAAAAAAAAAAAGACAAACCGAAAACAAACTGGGACTTTGCGGTAGCAAAGTCCCACAACTAGAATTGCTTACAATTATGAACGTATTTCGAGAGCCTTAAAATATTATGTAGGCTAAATTTGCAATTACCTACATCTAGACAATATATTGAATATCATTTGACCTAGTTTTCAAAGTCATAAAATAATTAGGTCACACCTTCCGTAACGGTTAATGATGGCGAAAATATGAAAATTATCAATTTTTGCTGTATTTAAGTACACTTATCTCTATGAATTTTTTAAGTAAGCCAAATTAAAAAATATCTACTCGTAGACTATATATTGAATATTATTTGACCTAATTTTCAAGGTCATAGATTAAGTGGGTCACACCTTCCGTAGCCGTTAAAGTGACCTAATTTTGAAAAAATCGAAATTTAAATAATTCGAAAAAAATACGAAATTTGAAAATCGGTCTCCAAGAAAAGGTAGATAATGATCCATTGTATCTATGTGCTAAATTTCATCAAAATCGGTCTATCAGTAGTGTCTGAATTTCGGATTTAAGAATTGTAACAAAAATTCAAAATGGCGGCCGATATGGCAGCTTGACCTAATTATTTAGGTCAAATCAATTACTATTGACAAGTTATTTCTAAAACAGTTTTCACTTTTCACCTAGCAGTTATAGACCGGAAGTTACGTAATTACGTCATTTGAGGCTAAACCGGAAGTAGAATTTTTTTTTTCACATTTTTTCAAAAATTATAATCATATCGCCTATCAACTGGTAAAGTTTCAAAATTTTACCATTTATATTAAAGGAGAAATCACGGTCTGAAATTTTTGCCGATGACCCTTGAATATTGAATTGCAAATCGTGGGTAAAATATTTAACCTAATTGCATAAAACCTATAATTGTTAGTTGACAAATACATTGAAGTTTTCAAATCTGAAAATCCGGTCAAAATCGAACTGAAAATAAACATGCTAAAGCAAAAAAACCTCAACTTCCGGTTCTCACTTCCTGTCAGAGATAGAACTTCCGGTTTTGTTTTATTTGATAATAGAAATCATTCTAAGATCAACTGTAGATTTAGAATTTCTGCACCTTTTACCAGTTTGTCTGCAAACTCATCCAAGAATTACAAAAAAAAAAAAAAAAATAAAATAATCCGAACGATTACAATACGTTTTCGCCAAAGTCGAAATACGTAAAAAAAAAAAAAAAAAAAAAAAAAAAGACAAACCGAAAACAAACTGGGACTTTGCGGTAGCAAAGTCCCACAACTAGAGCCACACGTGGCACAGAGTGGGACTTTGCTAACGTCGCAAATTGCAACAAACAGACAGAAACATCTGATTTTCTGGGATAAACTGGCCAAAGCAATAAGGTATCTGTGTGCAAGGTAATTTTTAAAAAAAACTTATTTCCTACAAACGTAATACGCTGACCCATATATATGGAAAACTGAAAATTTACCCGGATGTGCCACGCCCATCTAATTCTTTTCAGCGTGAATCTAATCACATTCAAAATGTATATTCACAGTACAAATTTGAAGTTTGTCCATCCAATAGATCACGAGATATACACACATACATTTAAAAAAACGTAAATACGGCAAAATTACTTTTATTTTCAAAAATCAAAAATTTCAATTTTCATTTTAAAAACTTTTTTTATACATCGCTAGAAAGAGGACAAAAAGCACCTTAAGAATCTAAAAAAATTAACCCTTTAAATTAATTAGGTCACACTCTAGAGCAGTCCAAAGTTGCGAATTTTGCTGTTTTCAGACAGCTATAAAACCGGAAGTTGATGTCTGAGGTCAAAGGTCAAAGTGTCAACTAATAGCCAAGGTCAATGACCTTTGACCTACCAAAGGTCAAAGTCACCAAAGGTCAAGGTCACGAGAAATAAGCCTCCAAACTTTGCAAAAATTCAACCGGATGTTGCAAAAATGCAAAAGCAAAATTCAAAAATCGGCTCCCACAGTTTTTTTCGTAATCGACTAAAGCTACAAGAAATGTAAACATCGCGGAAATTAGACATTACCCTGAGGCCCCATTTTGAGTTTTACAAAAAAGTGACATTTCAAGATGGCGGCCAAAGTTTCACTTCCGGTCCGGATTTTTTCTTCTTCATTTTTTTGTCTTCTAATTTAATTAAGATTGACATAAATTTTGTTGCGATACATCAATTACAGCACAAGTAGGTCAACCGGAAGTTTTAACCCTTTTTACGTTGAAACCGGAAATGAAGCAAAAATTTTGACTCTGCCAATGTTTTTAAATTCATGACACTTGAAGGCACCCAAATTTTCAGATCAATCGGTCTTAAAATAGCAAAGTTGCAAAAATGTGCAAAATACGGAAAAAAAAATGTGTGCTACGAATTTTCGAATTTCGAAATTTTTCAACTGCTATCTTGTTGGAAATTATTTCAAGTTTCTAAAAATGCAAACCCGAAAAAAAATCGATCAATAATTGCGACTTCTAGAGCCACTGACCGACTTTTTAGGCATGTTGCAACGCAGCACTTATGGTTTTGCAAAAATGTTCCAATTTATATTTAATAGAAACGTCGCCACAACAGAAGGTTTAGAGAAGTTGTGAAATTGCTGCAACTATTGCAGCCTAGGCTGTGTGAGGTGTGTAAATTTCGAAAAAAAAAAAAAACTAGAGCCACACGTGGCACAGAGTGGGACTTTGCTAACGTTGCAAATTGCAACAAACAGACAGAAACATCTGATTTTCTGGGATAAACTGGCCAAAGCAATAAGGTATCTGTGTGCAAGGTAATTTAAAAAAAAAACTTATTTCCTACAAACGTAATACGCTGACCCATATATATGGAAAACTAAAAATTTATCCGGATGTCCCAACGCCCATCTAATTCTTTTCAGCGTGAATCTAATCACATTCAAAATGTATATTCACAGTACAAATTTGAAGTTTGTACATCCAATAGATCGCGAGATATACACACATGCATTTCAAAAAAACGTAAATACGGCAAATTGTACTTTTATTTTCAAAAATCAAAAATTTCAATTTTCATTTTAAAAACTTTTGTTATAGATCGTTGGAAAGAGGACAAAAAACAATCTAAGAATCTAAAAAAATTAACACTCTAAATTAATTAGGTCACGCTCTAGAGCAGTCCAAAGTTGCGAATTTTGCTGTTTTCGGGCAGCTATAAAACCGGAAGTTGACGTCAGAGGTCAAAGATCAAAGTATCAACTGATAGCCAAGGTCAATGACCTTTGACCTACCAAAGGTCAAAGTCACCAAAGGTCAAGGTCACGAGAAATAAGCCTCCAAACTTTGAAAAAATTCAACCGGATGTTGCAAAAATGCAAAAGCAAAATTCAAAAATCGGCTCCCACAGTTTTTTTCGTAATCGACTGAAGCTACAAGAAATGTAAACATCACGGAAATTAGACATAACCCTGAGGCCCCATTTTGAGTTTTACTAAAAAGTAACATTTCAAGATGGCGGCCAAAGTTTCACTTCCGGTTCGGATTTTTTCTTCTTCGTTTTTTTCTTTTCTAATTTAATTAAGATTGACATAAATTTTGTTGCGATACATCAATTACAGCACAAGTAGGTCAACCGGAATTTTAAAACCCGTTTTACGTTGAAACCGGAAATGAAGCTAAAATTTTGACTCTGCCAATGTTTTTAGATTCATGACACTTGAAGGCACCCAAATTTTCAGATCAATCGGTCTTAAAATAGCAAAGTTGCAAAAAAGTGCAAAATACGGCAAAAAAATGTGTGCTATGAATTTTCGAATTTCGAATTTTTTCAACTGCTATCTTGTTGGAAACTATTTCAAGTTTTTAAAAATAAAAACCCGAAGAAAATCGATCAAAAATTGCGACATCTAGAGCCATTTTGCTACTTTTTAGTTTTTTTGCAATGTGCAAATATCAGCTGTGCAAAAATGTTCCAATTTATATTCATTAGAAACGTTGCCACTACAGAAGGTCTGGAGAAGTTGTGAAATTGCTGCAACTGCTGCAGCCTAGGCTGTGTGAGGTGTGTAAATTTCAAAAAAAAAAAAAAAAAAAAAAAAAAAAAAAAAGACATTTCGAAAACAAACTGGGACTTTGCGGTAGCAAAGTCCCACAACTAGAGCCACACGTGGCACAGAGTGGGACTTTGCTAACGTTGCAAAATTGCAACAAACAGGTCGAAACATCTGATTTTCTGGGAGAAACTGGCCAAAGCAACGAGGTATCTGTGTGCAAAGAATTTTTTGGAAAAATGTTATTTCCTACAGATGTAAAGCGCTGACCGATATAACTGGTAAATTGGAAGTTTACCCGTATGTGCCACGCCCATCTAATTTACTTTTGCGTAAATCTAATCTCATACAAAATATATATTCATGGTTCAAATTTAAAGCTTGTACATCTAATAGATCACGAGATATACACAAATACGTTTCAAAAAAGCAAAATGTACTTTAAGTCCAAAAATTAAATTTTCATTTTAAAAACTTTTATTGTGCATCGCTGGAAAGAGGACAAAAGGCGTCTTGGGAATGTGAAAAAAATAACCCTCTAAATTAATTAGGTCACGCTCTAGAGCAGTCCAACGTTGCAAATTTTGCTGCTTTCGAGCAGCTATAAAACCGGAAATAGACATCAGAAGTCTAATGCCAAATTTTCAACTGATAGCTAAAGTCAGTGACCAATGACCTTGTAAAGGTCAAGGTCACTAAAGGTCAAAGTCACTAGAAATAAGCCCCCAAACTAAAAAAAAACCTGATTTTTTGCAAATATCGCAAAATTGCAACAAACAGGCAGAAACATTTGATTTTTTGGGATAAACTGGCCAAAGTAATGAGATATATGTTTGCAAGGTACTTTTTTGAAAAACGTTATTTACTGCAGCCGTAATTCGCTGACCGATATAAATGGTAAATTTGAAGTTCACCCGGATGTGCCACGCCCATCTCGTTTTTTTGGAGGGGAATCTAATCATATTCAAAATGTATATTCACAGTAAAAATTTGAAGCTTGTACAGCTAATAGATCACGAGATATACACACATACATTTCAAGGAAGCGAAAATACGGCAAAATGTACTTTTCTTTGCAAAAATCAAAAAATTCAATTTTCATTTTACGAACTTTTGTTATATATCGTTGGAAAGAGGACAAAAAGCACTTTAAGAATCTGAAAAAATTAACACTCTAAATTAATTAGGTCACGCTCTAGAGCAGCCCAAAGTTGCGAATTTTGCTGTTTTCGGGCAGCTATAAAACCGGAAGTAGACGTCGGAGGTCAAAGTTCAAAGTATCAACTGATAGCCAAGGTCAATGACCTTTGACCTATTAAAGGTCACGGTCATCAAAGGTCAAGGTCACGAGAAATAAGCCCCCAAACTTCGAAAAAATTCAACCGGATGTTGCAAAAATGCAAAAGCGAAATTCAAAATTCGGCTCCCATACTTTTTTTCGCA
Organism: Nipponacmea schrenckii; assembly: GCA_030562195.1. Classification (NCBI taxonomy): domain Eukaryota; kingdom Metazoa; phylum Mollusca; class Gastropoda; family Lottiidae; genus Nipponacmea; species Nipponacmea schrenckii. The sequence goes on from JAUJPP010000011.1 coordinate 26,361, forward strand.
ATCGTTTAGACTTTCTAAAAATACTAATAACACACAAGTCACTCTTACCGTAGAGGCCCCATTTTGAGTTTTACAAAAAAGTGACATTTCAAGATGGCGGCCAAAGTTTCACTTCCGGTTCAGATTTTTTCTTCTTCGTTTTTTTGTATTCAAATTTAATTACGATCGACATTAATTTTGTTGCGATACATCAATTACAGCACAAGTAGGTCAACCGGAAGTTTAAACCCTTTTTACGCTTAAACCGAAAATGAAGCAAAAATTTTGACTCTGCAAATGTATTTATATTCATGACACTTGAAGGCACCCAAATTTTCAGATCAATCCGTCTTAAAATAGCAAAGTTGCAAAAATTTGCAAAATACGGCAAAAAAATGTGTGCTATGAATTTTCGAATTTCGAAATTTTGTAACTGCTATCTTGTTGGAAATTGTTTCAAGTTTTCAAAAATGCAAACCCAAAGAAAATCGATTGAAAATTGCGACTTCTAGAGCCACTGACCGACTTTTGAGGAATGTTGCAATGCAGCACTTCCGGTTTTGCAAAAATGTACCAATTTATATTCATTAGAAACGTCGACACTACAGAAGGTCTGGAGATGTTGTGAAATTGCTGCAACTATTGCAGCCTAGGCTGTGTGCCCTGTGTAAATTTCGAAAAAAAAAAAAAACTAGAGCCACACGTGGCACAGAGTGGGACTTTGCTAACGTTGCAAAATTGCAACAGAGAGGCCGAAACATCAGATTTTCTGGGAGCATATGGCCAAAGCAACGAGGTATCTGTGTGCAAATATTTTTTTGGAAAAACGTTATTTCCTATTGACGTAATTCGCTGACCTATATAAATGCTAAATTGAAAGTTTACCCGGATGTGCCACGCCCATCTCATTTGTTTTTTGCGTAAATCTAATAACATTCAAAATATATATTCACGGTACAAATTTGAAGCTTGTACATTTAAAAGATCACGAAATATGCACAAATACATTTCAAAAAGGCAAAATGTACTTTAATTTTAAAAGTGCAAAAATTAAATTTTAATTTTAAAAACTTTTGTTATACATTGCTGGAAAGTGGACAAAAAGCCCCTTAAGAATCTGAAAATAATAAACCTATAAATTAATTAGGTCACGCTCTAGAGCAGTCCAAAGTTGTGAATTTTGCTGTTTTCAGGCAGCTATAAAACCGGAAATGGACGTCGGAGGTCAAATGTCAAAGTATTAAATGATAGACACGGTCAATGACCTTTGACCTACTAAAGTTCAAGGTCACCAAGGGTCAAGGTCACGAGAAATAAGCTTCCAAAATTAGAAAAAAATATTAACTGGTTTCCTATTTTCGAAAAATTGCAACAAACAGTCCGAATTATCTAATTTTCTGGAATAAACTGGCCAAAGCAATGAGGTATCTGTGTGCAAAGTACTTTTTTTTAAAAAAAGGCTATTTACTGCAGCCGTAATTCGCTGACCCATATAAATGGTAAATCGGAATTTTACACGGATGTGCCACCCCCATCTCATTTTTTTTTTATATAAATCAAATCACATTCAAAATGAATATTCACGGTACAAATTTGAAGTTTGTACATCTAATAGATCACGAGATATACATACATACATTTCAAGCAAACGTAAATACGGCAAAATATACTCAAATTTTCAAAAATCAAAAACTTCAATTTTCATTTTAAAAACTTTTGTTATACATCGTTGGAAAGAGGACAAAAAGCACTTTAAGAATCTGAAAAAAATAACACTCTAAATTAATTAGGTCACGCTCTAGAGCAGTTCAAAATTGCGAATTTTGCTGTTTTTGGGCAGCTATAAAACCGGAAGTAGACGTCGGAGGTCAAAGGTCAAAGTATCAACTGATAGCCAAGGTCAATGACCTTTGACCTGCTAAAGGTCATGGTCACCAAAGGTAAAGGTCACGAGAAATAAGCCCCCAAACTTTGAAAAAATTCAACCGGATGTTGCAAAAATGCAAAAGCGAAATTCAAAAATCGACTTCCAATGTTTTTTTGCAATTTTTATGTTCTTTCATTTGACACCAAAATCATCTCAATCGGATAAGCCATAATGTCTGAATTAAATTCGCGCAATTTCAGAAAAATCAAAATGGCGGCGAAAGTTGCGCATGCGGCCTTGATTTTATTTTCTTCGCTATTTTGTATGGCTAATGGCTACCCGATGATACAAGTTTGAATCTCATACATTAATAAAACCGGAAGTTATTCAATCGGACGTAAAACTCTATTTTTCGCAAAAACCGGAAGTGACGCAAAAATTTTGACCTACTTTTTGGAAATCATTCCATGGGCTACATATACTCAATTTTTTTAAGATTAATCGGTCTTTAAATAACAAAGTTGCAAAAATGTGCAAAATACGGCAAAAAAATGTGTGCTACGAATTTTCGAATTTTGAAATTTTGAAATTGCTATCTTGTTGGAAATTGTTTCTAGTTTTCAAAAATGCAAACCCGACGAAAATCGATCCAAAAATGCGAGTTCTAGAGCCACTGACCGACTTTTTAGACATGTTGCAATGCAGCACTTCCGGTTTTGCAAAAATGTTCCAATTTATATTTAATAGAAACGTCGCCACAACAGAAGGTCTAGAGAAGTTGTGAAATTGCTGCAACTATTGCAGCCTAGGCTGTGTGCCCTGTGTAAATTTCGAAAAAAAAAAAAAAAAAAAAAAAAGAATTGACAAACCGAAAACAAACTGGGACTTTGCGGTAGCAAAGTCCCACAACTAGAACCGTTAGACGGTACCAAGGCAGTGCGCGTCCCTTCTATTGCATGGGTGAAACGTTGCATTTATAATATCCAATTCCATAATAATAACTAGACCTGTTTGTAACAATTGTGCAGCTTCCGAGATATTTAGAATGTGTTATATATCCTGGCTGTCATTTAAAATAGAACGTAATCACGCCTACTCAGTATAATGACTTGTTTTGATTGGTTGCGATACTTAAACTGGAAATGTCAAAATTTGTCTTGACCAAACGATAAGAAATTAACACAATTTGACTTTTTGACCCTGTTGCATTATCTTCTTAACTCTTCTTGTAACATTTATATCTGTTTAATTAGTGTGTAAAACAAAACGTCGAAAAAACAAATTTGTGGTCATAAAGGGACATAACACCTTATTTGAGAATACAAATTGATCTCGGATTAAATTAACTTTCCAGATCGTTGATACTTTTAATTTGTTTATTTATTTATTTATCAATCTTAATTTAGGTGTAGTAGGAACATTAGATCCTGCAATTTGTGGCAAGTTGCCATGGTATAACATAGAGCCATCAAATTAACAGCGCGGCTTTACATCTTTAAGAGAGTATTTTATAGAGTTGCGTCCCTTATACCACTAGTCCTCTCAACTGTACATTATTTTTGCTTAAGAGAATATCATTTAAAATTCTAAAGGTTGTCATTTCCTTCCAAATATTCCATATCATACATCGCCCACAACGAGAAATGAACAATCATTCCTTTTATTTAAGATATATAATATCTTTGAATCATTTTAACTGGATTAATTTTTAATCGTAAAAAAATCAAAATCAAAATAACAATTCAAAAATCGGTTTCCATATATATTTCGGCAATAGATTCTATATACATGTACATCAAAATAACACAAATTGAATTATCTTCCGAGACCCTATTTCAATTTAAAGAGTTAGTATAGAAGAAATTACAAAATTTGCAAATTTTAAACGTGCAATTTTGATCAAAAATCAAGTGTTATACACCATTGGAAAGAATAACTAGACCTGTTTGTAACATTTCTGCAGCTTTCGGGCTATTTAGAATTTGTTGGTCTCCTGGCTGTCATTTAAGGATGTAGATTGATTTTGCGATTATTGGGAGAGATGATTTATTCATGATTTAACACGTGACATTTGAGCTTGTTAATAGACTGGCAATCATTAAGGTTTGTGATGTAAAAATATCTGGGCTTAACCACGCCCACAAAGTCCATTGACTTGTTTTGGAAACTTCAACTGGAAATGTCAAAATTTGTGAATTGACCGTTTTATAGGAAAAAAATTTGCAATTTTTAAATGCCGATAAACCGAAAGTTTACATTTTGCTATAAAGCTTAATATGTCATTGGATAGAACGTATCACATATGTACAGGTATAAAGATCGCCAAAGGTCAACGTCACAATATACACCTTCGAAGTTTTTATAATTTTTAATCGTAATTAAATCAAAATCAAATTTAAAAATTCAAAAATCAGTTTCCATATAAATTTCGGCAATCGGTTATAGATTCTATATACATGTCCATCAAAATAACACATATTGACTGATCCTCCGAGACCCTATTTCGATTGAAAGAAAAATACACAGTGATGTAAAATATCTGGGTTTAACCACGCCCACAAAGTCTAATGACTTGTTTTGATTGGTTGGGGATACTTTAACTGGAAATGTCAAAATTTGTGTCTTGACCAAAAGATAAGAAATTAACACAATCAGATTTTATGACCTGTTGCATTTATATCTGTTTAATTAGAGTGTAATTTTATTCTTAAACTTTTCGCAATTTTTATTTATACATAATGATTTATATATTGCTTGAAAGCTGGGAATTTGCACATTATAAATCTATTCGAATTTTGTTTTTAAGTTAAATAGAACTAAATATAAAAAAATATGAATGTTAAAA
>JAUJPP010000011.1:31551-47279 GCA_030562195.1 Nipponacmea schrenckii
GCGAGTAAGCAGTTTTGAGTTCTAGTACTGCCTTGTCGCTTTTCGTTCGGTAAATCACCATCAAATTAGTTGTAACCACCCTAAAGCGCTGGTCGAGCACACAAAACACGACCTAAGAAACGATAAGAGTGAATACCGCTATTATGACGTCGTCTTGACTGTCTCCTTAAAGGTAACGTTATTGGTACATAGGCTTGTGGGGTATGTTTTTTTGGCGACGGGAATGCTAATTTAGGCCAATAGAGACCAGAATTTGAAATTTGCTGCCCACTCCAGTCTTTCTGTGCACATTTTTGGCTCCATAACACTGTTTTTGACGTCATAATGCTTAACTTATACGATAATAGCCCCGAGAATTGACCGAAGATCACGTTTTTCACGAGATTTGGACCTCTCGTCGTGGTCTTGATTGTTTTTTTCAAGGTTAGAATCATTTCGACTATCGTTTAAAGCGAAAATGTAGAAAACTTCGGGGGACTTTTTTTCTCTCTCCATCTCACAAAGTCCGATTTTCTTTTCCGTTCACGCTGAATGCCGTTTCGGTCACTGTGGGAGCCACGCGAGTAAGCAGTTTTGAGTTCTAGTACTGCCTTGTCGCTTTTCGTTCGGTAAATCACCATCAAATTAGTTGTAACCACCCTAAAGCGCTGGTCGAGCACACAAAACACGACCTAAGAAACGATAAGAGTGAATACCGCTATTATGACGTCGTCTTGACTGTCTCCTTAAAGGTAACGTTATTGGTACATAGGCTTGTGGGGTATGTTTTTTTGGCGACGGGAATGCTAATTTAGGCCAATAGAGACCAGAATTTGAAATTTGCTGCCCACTCCAGTCTTTCTGTGCACATTTTTGGCTCCATAACACTGTTTTTGACGTCATAATGCTTAACTTATACGATAATAGCCCCGAGAATTGACCGAAGATCACGTTTTTCACGAGATTTGGACCTCTCGTCGTGGTCTTGATTGTTTTTTTCAAGGTTAGAATCATTTCGACTATCGTTTAAAGCGAAAATGTAGAAAACTTCGGGGGACTTTTTTTCTCTCTCCATCTCACAAAGTCCGATTTTCTTTTCCGTTCACGCTGAATGCCGTTTCGGTCACTGTGGGAGCCACGCGAGTAAGCAGTTTTGAGTTCTAGTACTGCCTTGTCGCTTTTCGTTCGGTAAATCACCATCAAATTAGTTGTAACCACCCTAAAGCGCTGGTCGAGCACACAAAACACGACCTAAGAAACGATAAGAGTGAATACCGCTATTATGACGTCGTCTTGACTGTCTCCTTAAAGGTAACGTTATTGGTACATAGGCTTGTGGGGTATGTTTTTTTGGCGACGGGAATGCTAATTTAGGCCAATAGAGACCAGAATTTGAAATTTGCTGCCCACTCCAGTCTTTCTGTGCACATTTTTGGCTCCATAACACTGTTTTTGACGTCATAATGCTTAACTTATACGATAATAGCCCCGAGAATTGACCGAAGATCACGTTTTTCACGAGATTTGGACCTCTCGTCGTGGTCTTGATTGTTTTTTTCAAGGTTAGAATCATTTCGACTATCTTTTTAAAGCGAAAATGTAGAAAACTTCGGGGGACTTTTTTTCTCTCTCCATCTCACAAAGTCCGATTTTCTTTTCCGTTCACGCTGAATGCCGTTTCGGTCACTGTGGGAGCCACGCGAGTAAGCAGTTTTGAGTGTCTAGTACTGCCTTGTCGCTTTTCGTTCGGTAAATCACCATCAAATTAGTTGTAACCACCCTAAAGCGCTGGTCGAGCACACAAAACACGACCTAAGAAACGATAAGAGTGAATACCGCTATTATGACGTCGTCTTGACTGTCTCCTTAAAGGTAACGTTATTGGTACATAGGCTTGTGGGGTATGTTTTTTTGGCGACGGGAATGCTAATTTAGGCCAATAGAGACCAGAATTTGAAATTTGCTGCCCACTCCAGTCTTTCTGTGCACATTTTTGGCTCCATAACACTGTTTTTGACGTCATAATGCTTAACTTATACGATAATAGCCCCGAGAATTGACCGAAGATCACGTTTTTCACGAGATTTGGACCTCTCGTCGTGGTCTTGATTGTTTTTTTCAAGGTTAGAATCATTTCGACTATCGTTTAAAGCGAAAATGTAGAAAACTTCGGGGGACTTTTTTTCTCTCTCCATCTCACAAAGTCCGATTTTCTTTTCCGTTCACGCTGAATGCCGTTTCGGTCACTGTGGGAGCCACGCGAGTAAGCAGTTTTGAGTTCTAGTACTGCCTTGTCGCTTTTCGTTCGGTAAATCACCATCAAATTAGTTGTAACCACCCTAAAGCGCTGGTCGAGCACACAAAACACGACCTAAGAAACGATAAGAGTGAATACCGCTATTATGACGTCGTCTTGACTGTCTCCTTAAAGGTAACGTTATTGGTACATAGGCTTGTGGGGTATGTTTTTTTGGCGACGGGAATGCTAATTTAGGCCAATAGAGACCAGAATTTGAAATTTGCTGCCCACTCCAGTCTTTCTGTGCACATTTTTGGCTCCATAACACTGTTTTTGACGTCATAATGCTTAACTTATACGATAATAGCCCCGAGAATTGACCGAAGATCACGTTTTTCACGAGATTTGGACCTCTCGTCGTGGTCTTGATTGTTTTTTTCAAGGTTAGAATCATTTCGACTATCGTTTAAAGCGAAAATGTAGAAAACTTCGGGGGACTTTTTTTCTCTCTCCATCTCACAAAGTCCGATTTTCTTTTCCGTTCACGCTGAATGCCGTTTCGGTCACTGTGGGAGCCACGCGAGTAAGCAGTTTTGAGTGTCTAGTACTGCCTTGTCGCTTTTCGTTCGGTAAATCACCATCAAATTAGTTGTAACCACCCTAAATTGCTGGGCCCAACTCGCAGTCTTTTTTTGGAAAGGCAAAAATTTTTGCCCAAAACAAAATTAAACCCACTGTTTTTGACGCCCCAAAAAGGGCTTAACTAAATACGATAATAGCCCCGAGAATTGACCGAAGATCACGTTTTTCACGAGATTTGGACCTCTCGTCGTGGTCTTGATTGTTTTTTTCAAGGTTAGAATCATTTCGACTATCGTTTAAAGCGAAAATGTAGAAAACTTCGGGGGACTTTTTTTCTCTCTCCATCTCACAAAGTCCGATTTTCTTTTCCGTTCACGCTGAATGCCGTTTCGGTCACTGTGGGAGCCACGCGAGTAAGCAGTTTTGAGTGTCTAGTACTGCCTTGTCGCTTTTCGTTCGGTAAATCACCATCAAATTAGTTGTAACCACCCTAAAGCGCTGGTCGAGCACACAAAACACGACCTAAGAAACGATAAGAGTGAATACCGCTATTATGACGTCGTCTTGACTGTCTCCTTAAAGGTAACGTTATTGGTACATAGGCTTGTGGGGTATGTTTTTTTGGCGACGGGAATGCTAATTTAGGCCAATAGAGACCAGAATTTGAAATTTGCTGCCCACTCCAGTCTTTCTGTGCACATTTTTGGCTCCATAACACTGTTTTTGACGTCATAATGCTTAACTTATACGATAATAGCCCCGAGAATTGACCGAAGATCACGTTTTTCACGAGATTTGGACCTCTCGTCGTGGTCTTGATTGTTTTTTTCAAGGTTAGAATCATTTCGACTATCGTTTAAAGCGAAATGTAGAAAACTTCGGGGGACTTTTTTTCTCTCTCCATCTCACAAAGTCCGATTTTCTTTTCCGTTCACGCTGAATGCCGTTTCGGTCACTGTGGGAGCCACGCGAGTAAGCAGTTTTGAGTGTCTAGTACTGCCTTGTCGCTTTTCGTTCGGTAAATCACCATCAAATTAGTTGTAACCACCCTAAAGCGCTGGTCGAGCACACAAAACACGACCTAAGAAACGATAAGAGTGAATACCGCTATTATGACGTCGTCTTGACTGTCTCCTTAAAGGTAACGTTATTGGTACATAGGCTTGTGGGGTATGTTTTTTTTGGCGACGGGAATGCTAATTTAGGCCAATAGAGACCAGAATTTGAAATTTGCTGCCCACTCCAGTCTTTCTGTGCACATTTTTGGCTCCATAACACTGTTTTTGACGTCATAATGCTTAACTTATACGATAATAGCCCCGAGAATTGACCGAAGATCACGTTTTTCACGAGATTTGGACCTCTCGTCGTGGTCTTGATTGTTTTTTTCAAGGTTAGAATCATTTCGACTATCGTTTAAAGCGAAAATGTAGAAAACTTCGGGGGACTTTTTTTCTCTCTCCATCTCACAAAGTCCGATTTTCTTTTCCGTTCACGCTGAATGCCGTTTCGGTCACTGTGGGAGCCACGCGAGTAAGCATTTTTTGAGTGTCTAGTACTCCCTTGTCGCTTTTCGTTCGGTAAATCACCATCAAATTAGTTGTAACCACCCTAAAGCGCTGGTCGAGCACACAAAACACGACCTAAGAAACGATAAGAGTGAATACCGCTATTATGACGTCGTCTTGACTGTCTCCTTAAAGGTAACGTTATTGGTACATAGGCTTGTGGGGTATTTTTTTTTTGGCGACGGGAATGCTAATTTAGGCCAATAGAGACCAGAATTTGAAATTTGCTGCCCACTCCAGTCTTTCTGTGCACTTTTTTTGGCTCCATAACACTGTTTTTGACGTCATAATGCTTAACTTATACGATAATAGCCCCGAGAATTGACCGAAGATCACGTTTTTCACGAGATTTGGACCTCTCGTCGTGGTCTTGATTGTTTTTTTCAAGGTTAGAATCATTTCGACTATCGTTTAAAGCGAAAATGTAGAAAACTTCGGGGGACTTTTTTTCTCTCTCCATCTCACAAAGTCCGATTTTCTTTTCCGTTCACGCTAAAGTGCCGTTTCGGTCACTGTGGGAGCCACGCGAGTAAGCAGTTTTGAGTGTCTAGTACTGCCTTGTCGCTTTTCGTTCGGTAAATCACCATCAAATTAGTTGTAACCACCCTAAAGCGCTGGTCGAGCACACAAAACACGACCTAAGAAACGATAAGAGTGAATACCGCTATTATGACGTCGTCTTGACTGTCTCCTTAAAGGTAACGTTATTGGTACATAGGCTTGTGGGGTATGTTTTTTTGGCGACGGGAATGCTAATTTAGGCCAATAGAGACCAGAATTTGAAATTTGCTGCCCACTCCAGTCTTTCTGTGCACATTTTTGGCTCCATAACACTGTTTTTGACGTCATAATGCTTAACTTATACGATAATAGCCCCGAGAATTGACCGAAGATCACGTTTTTCACGAGATTTGGACCTCTCGTCGTGGTCTTGATTGTTTTTTTCAAGGTTAGAATCATTTCGACTATCGTTTAAAGCGAAAATGTAGAAAACTTCGGGGGACTTTTTTTCTCTCTCCATCTCACAAAGTCCGATTTTCTTTTCCGTTCACGCTGAATGCCGTTTCGGTCACTGTGGGAGCCACGCGAGTAAGCAGTTTTGAGTGTCTAGTACTGCCTTGTCGCTTTTCGTTCGGTAAATCACCATCAAATTAGTTGTAACCACCCTAAAGCGCTGGTCGAGCACACAAAACACGACCTAAGAAACGATAAGAGTGAATACCGCTATTATGACGTCGTCTTGACTGTCTCCTTAAAGGTAACGTTATTGGTACATAGGCTTGTGGGGTATGTTTTTTTGGCGACGGGAATGCTAATTTAGGCCAATAGAGACCAGAATTTGAAATTTGCTGCCCACTCCAGTTTTTTTTTTTGGGGCTCCATAACACTGTTTTTGACGTCATAATGCTTAACTTATACGATAATAGCCCCGAGAATTGACCGAAGATCACGTTTTTCACGAGATTTGGACCTCTCGTCGTGGTCTTGATTGTTTTTTTCAAGGTTAGAATCATTTCGACTATCGTTTAAAGCGAAAATGTAGAAAACTTCGGGGGACTTTTTTTCTCTCTCCATCTCACAAAGTCCGATTTTCTTTTCCGTTCACGCTGAATGCCGTTTCGGTCACTGTGGGAGCCACGCGAGTAAGCAGTTTTGAGTGTCTAGTACTGCCTTGTCGCTTTTCGTTCGGTAAATCACCATCAAATTAGTTGTAACCACCCTAAAGCGCTGGTCGAGCACACAAAACACGACCTAAGAAACGATAAGAGTGAATACCGCTATTATGACGTCGTCTTGACTGTCTCCTTAAAGGTAACGTTATTGGTACATAGGCTTGTGGGGTATGTTTTTTTGGCGACGGGAATGCTAATTTAGGCCAATAGAGACCAGAATTTGAAATTTGCTGCCCACTCCAGTCTTTCTGTGCACATTTTTGGCTCCATAACACTGTTTTTGACGTCATAATGCTTAACTTATACGATAATAGCCCCGAGAATTGACCGAAGATCACGTTTTTCACGAGATTTGGACCTCTCGTCGTGGTCTTGATTGTTTTTTTCAAGGTTAGAATCATTTCGACTATCGTTTAAAGCGAAAATGTAGAAAACTTCGGGGGACTTTTTTTCTCTCTCCATCTCACAAAGTCCGATTTTCTTTTCCGTTCACGCTGAATGCCGTTTCGGTCACTGTGGGAGCCACGCGAGTAAGCAGTTTTGAGTGTCTAGTACTGCCTTGTCGCTTTTCGTTCGGTAAATCACCATCAAATTAGTTGTAACCACCCTAAAGCGCTGGTCGAGCACACAAAACACGACCTAAGAAACGATAAGAGTGAATACCGCTATTATGACGTCGTCTTGACTGTCTCCTTAAAGGTAACGTTATTGGTACATAGGCTTGTGGGGTATGTTTTTTTGGCGACGGGAATGCTAATTTAGGCCAATAGAGACCAGAATTTGAAATTTGCTGCCCACTCCAGTCTTTCTGTGCACATTTTTGGCTCCATAACACTGTTTTTGACGTCATAATGCTTAACTTATACGATAATAGCCCCGAGAATTGACCGAAGATCACGTTTTTCACGAGATTTGGACCTCTCGTCGTGGTCTTGATTGTTTTTTTCAAGGTTAGAATCATTTCGACTATCGTTTAAAGCGAAAATGTAGAAAACTTCGGGGGACTTTTTTTCTCTCTCCATCTCACAAAGTCCGATTTTCTTTTCCGTTCACGCTGAATGCCGTTTCGGTCACTGTGGGAGCCACGCGAGTAAGCAGTTTTGAGTGTCTAGTACTGCCTTGTCGCTTTTCGTTCGGTAAATCACCATCAAATTAGTTGTAACCACCCTAAAGCGCTGGTCGAGCACACAAAACACGACCTAAGAAACGATAAGAGTGAATACCGCTATTATGACGTCGTCTTGACTGTCTCCTTAAAGGTAACGTTATTGGTACATAGGCTTGTGGGGTATGTTTTTTTGGCGACGGGAATGCTAATTTAGGCCAATAGAGACCAGAATTTGAAATTTGCTGCCCACTCCAGTCTTTCTGTGCACATTTTTGGCTCCATAACACTGTTTTTGACGTCATAATGCTTAACTTATACGATAATAGCCCCGAGAATTGACCGAAGATCACGTTTTTCACGAGATTTGGACCTCTCGTCGTGGTCTTGATTGTTTTTTTCAAGGTTAGAATCATTTCGACTATCGTTTAAAGCGAAAATGTAGAAAACTTCGGGGGACTTTTTTTCTCTCTCCATCTCACAAAGTCCGATTTTCTTTTCCGTTCACGCTGAATGCCGTTTCGGTCACTGTGGGAGCCACGCGAGTAAGCAGTTTTGAGTGTCTAGTACTGCCTTGTCGCTTTTCGTTCGGTAAATCACCATCAAATTAGTTGTAACCACCCTAAAGCGCTGGTCGAGCACACAAAACACGACCTAAGAAACGATAAGAGTGAATACCGCTATTATGACGTCGTCTTGACTGTCTCCTTAAAGGTAACGTTATTGGTACATAGGCTTGTGGGGTATGTTTTTTTGGCGACGGGAATGCTAATTTAGGCCAATAGAGACCAGAATTTGAAATTTGCTGCCCACTCCAGTCTTTCTGTGCACATTTTTGGCTCCATAACACTGTTTTTGACGTCATAATGCTTAACTTATACGATAATAGCCCCGAGAATTGACCGAAGATCACGTTTTTCACGAGATTTGGACCTCTCGTCGTGGTCTTGATTGTTTTTTTCAAGGTTAGAATCATTTCGACTATCGTTTAAAGCGAAAATGTAGAAAACTTCGGGGGACTTTTTTTCTCTCTCCATCTCACAAAGTCCGATTTTCTTTTCCGTTCACGCTGAATGCCGTTTCGGTCACTGTGGGAGCCACGCGAGTAAGCAGTTTTGAGTGTCTAGTACTGCCTTGTCGCTTTTCGTTCGGTAAATCACCATCAAATTAGTTGTAACCACCCTAAAGCGCTGGTCGAGCACACAAAACACGACCTAAGAAACGATAAGAGTGAATACCGCTATTATGACGTCGTCTTGACTGTCTCCTTAAAGGTAACGTTATTGGTACATAGGCTTGTGGGGTATGTTTTTTTGGCGACGGGAATGCTAATTTAGGCCAATAGAGACCAGAATTTGAAATTTGCTGCCCACTCCAGTCTTTCTGTGCACATTTTTGGCTCCATAACACTGTTTTTGACGTCATAATGCTTAACTTATACGATAATAGCCCCGAGAATTGACCGAAGATCACGTTTTTCACGAGATTTGGACCTCTCGTCGTGGTCTTGATTGTTTTTTTCAAGGTTAGAATCATTTCGACTATCGTTTAAAGCGAAAATGTAGAAAACTTCGGGGGACTTTTTTTCTCTCTCCATCTCACAAAGTCCGATTTTCTTTTCCGTTCACGCTGAATGCCGTTTCGGTCACTGTGGGAGCCACGCGAGTAAGCAGTTTTGAGTGTCTAGTACTGCCTTGTCGCTTTTCGTTCGGTAAATCACCATCAAATTAGTTGTAACCACCCTAAAGCGCTGGTCGAGCACACAAAACACGACCTAAGAAACGATAAGAGTGAATACCGCTATTATGACGTCGTCTTGACTGTCTCCTTAAAGGTAACGTTATTGGTACATAGGCTTGTGGGGTATGTTTTTTTGGCGACGGGAATGCTAATTTAGGCCAATAGAGACCAGAATTTGAAATTTGCTGCCCACTCCAGTCTTTCTGTGCACATTTTTGGCTCCATAACACTGTTTTTGACGTCATAATGCTTAACTTATACGATAATAGCCCCGAGAATTGACCGAAGATCACGTTTTTCACGAGATTTGGACCTCTCGTCGTGGTCTTGATTGTTTTTTTCAAGGTTAGAATCATTTCGACTATCGTTTAAAGCGAAAATGTAGAAAACTTCGGGGACTTTTTTTCTCTCTCCATCTCACAAAGTCCGATTTTCTTTTCCGTTCACGCTGAATGCCGTTTCGGTCACTGTGGGAGCCACGCGAGTAAGCAGTTTTGAGTGTCTAGTACTGCCTTGTCGCTTTTCGTTCGGTAAATCACCATCAAATTAGTTGTAACCACCCTAAAGCGCTGGTCGAGCACACAAAACACGACCTAAGAAACGATAAGAGTGAATACCGCTATTATGACGTCGTCTTGACTGTCTCCTTAAAGGTAACGTTATTGGTACATAGGCTTGTGGGGTATGTTTTTTTGGCGACGGGAATGCTAATTTAGGCCAATAGAGACCAGAATTTGAAATTTGCTGCCCACTCCAGTCTTTCTGTGCACATTTTTGGCTCCATAACACTGTTTTTGACGTCATAATGCTTAACTTATACGATAATAGCCCCGAGAATTGACCGAAGATCACGTTTTTCACGAGATTTGGACCTCTCGTCGTGGTCTTGATTGTTTTTTTCAAGGTTAGAATCATTTCGACTATCGTTTAAAGCGAAAATGTAGAAAACTTCGGGGGACTTTTTTTCTCTCTCCATCTCACAAAGTCCGATTTTCTTTTCCGTTACGCTGAATGCCGTTTCGGTCACTGTGGGAGCCACGCGAGTAAGCAGTTTTGAGTGTCTAGTACTGCCTTGTCGCTTTTCGTTCGGTAAATCACCATCAAATTAGTTGTAACCACCCTAAAGCGCTGGTCGAGCACACAAAACACGACCTAAGAAACGATAAGAGTGAATACCGCTATTATGACGTCGTCTTGACTGTCTCCTTAAAGGTAACGTTATTGGTACATAGGCTTGTGGGGTATGTTTTTTTGGCGACGGGAATGCTAATTTAGGCCAATAGAGACCAGAATTTGAAATTTGCTGCCCACTCCAGTCTTTCTGTGCACATTTTTGGCTCCATAACACTGTTTTTGACGTCATAATGCTTAACTTATACGATAATAGCCCCGAGAATTGACCGAAGATCACGTTTTTCACGAGATTTGGACCTCTCGTCGTGGTCTTGATTGTTTTTTTCAAGGTTAGAATCATTTCGACTATCGTTTAAAGCGAAAATGTAGAAAACTTCGGGGGACTTTTTTTCTCTCTCCATCTCACAAAGTCCGATTTTCTTTTCCGTTCACGCTGAATGCCGTTTCGGTCACTGTGGGAGCCACGCGAGTAAGCAGTTTTGAGTGTCTAGTACTGCCTTGTCGCTTTCGTTCGGTAAATCACCATCAAATTAGTTGTAACCACCCTAAAGCGCTGGTCGAGCACACAAAACACGACCTAAGAAACGATAAGAGTGAATACCGCTATTATGACGTCGTCTTGACTGTCTCCTTAAAGGTAACGTTATTGGTACATAGGCTTGTGGGGTATGTTTTTTTGGCGACGGGAATGCTAATTTAGGCCAATAGAGACCAGAATTTGAAATTTGCTGCCCACTCCAGTCTTTCTGTGCACATTTTTGGCTCCATAACACTGTTTTTGACGTCATAATGCTTAACTTATACGATAATAGCCCCGAGAATTGACCGAAGATCACGTTTTTCACGAGATTTGGACCTCTCGTCGTGGTCTTGATTGTTTTTTTCAAGGTTAGAATCATTTCGACTATCGTTTAAAGCGAAAATGTAGAAACTTCGGGGGATTTTTTTTCTCTCTCCATCTCACAAAGTCGATTTTCTTTTCCGTTCACGCTGAATGCCGTTTCGGTCACTGTGGGAGCCACGCGAGTAAGCAGTTTTGAGTGTCTAGTACTGCCTTGTCGCTTTTCGTTCGGTAAATCACCATCAAATTAGTTGTAACCACCCTAAAGCGCTGGTCGAGCACACAAAACACGACCTAAGAAACGATAAGAGTGAATACCGCTATTATGACGTCGTCTTGACTGTCTCCTTAAAGGTAACGTTATTGGTACATAGGCTTGTGGGGTATGTTTTTTTGGCGACGGGAATGCTAATTTAGGCCAATAGAGACCAGAATTTGAAATTTGCTGCCCACTCCAGTCTTTCTGTGCACATTTTTGGCTCCATAACACTGTTTTTGACGTCATAATGCTTAACTTATACGATAATAGCCCCGAGAATTGACCGAAGATCACGTTTTTCACGAGATTTGGACCTCTCGTCGTGGTCTTGATTTTTTTTTTTCAAGGTTAGAATCATTTCGACTATCGTTTAAAGCGAAAATGTAGAAAACTTCGGGGGACTTTTTTTCTCTCTCCATCTCACAAAGTCCGATTTTCTTTTCCGTTCACGCTGAATGCCGTTTCGGTCACTGTGGGAGCCACGCGAGTAAGCAGTTTTGAGTGTCTAGTACTGCCTTGTCGCTTTTCGTTCGGTAAATCACCATCAAATTAGTTGTAACCACCCTAAAGCGCTGGTCGAGCACACAAAACACGACCTAAGAAACGATAAGAGTGAATACCGCTATTATGACGTCGTCTTGACTGTCTCCTTAAAGGTAACGTTATTGGTACATAGGCTTGTGGGGTATGTTTTTTTGGCGACGGGAATGCTAATTTAGGCCAATAGAGACCAGAATTTGAAATTTGCTGCCCACTCCAGTCTTTCTGTGCACATTTTTGGCTCCATAACACTGTTTTTGACGTCATAATGCTTAACTTATACGATAATAGCCCCGAGAATTGACCGAAGATCACGTTTTTCACGAGATTTGGACCTCTCGTCGTGGTCTTGATTGTTTTTTTCAAGGTTAGAATCATTTCGACTATCGTTTAAAGCGAAAATGTAGAAAACTTCGGGGGACTTTTTTTCTCTCTCCATCTCACAAAGTCCGATTTCTTTCGTTCACGCGAATGTTGGTCACTTGGGGACGCGAGTACTTTTGATTCAGTACTCCTTGTCTTTTCGTTCGGTAAATCCCATCAAATTGTTGTAACCACCCTAAAGCGCTGGTCGAGCACACCACGACCTAAGCGATAGGTGAATACCGCTATTATGACGTCTCTTGACTGTCTCCTTAAAGGAACGTTAGGACATAGGTGTGGGGTATGTTTTTTTGGCGACGGGAATGCTAATTTAGGCCAATAGAGACCAGAATTTGAAATTTGCTGCCCACTCCAGTCTTTCTGTGCACATTTTTGGCTCCATAACACTGTTTTTGACGTCATAATGCTTAACTTATACGATAATAGCCCCGAGAATTGACCGAAGATCACGTTTTTCACGAGATTTGGACCTCTCGTCGTGGTCTTGATTGTTTTTTTCAAGGTTAGAATCATTTCGACTATCGTTTAAAGCGAAATGTAGAACTTCGGGGGACTTTTTTTTCTCTCCATTACAATCATTTCTTTTCGTTCACGCGAATGCCGTTTCGGTCACTGTGGGACCACGCGAGTAAGCAGTTTGAGTTCTAGTACTGCCTTGTCGCTTTTCGTTCGGTAAATCACCATCAAATTAGTTGTAACCACCCTAAAGCGCTGGTCGAGCACACAAAACACGACCTAAGAAACGATAAGAGTGAATACCGCTATTATGACGTCGTCTTGACTGTCTCCTTAAAGGTAACGTTATTGGTACATAGGCTTGTGGGTAGTTTTTGGCGACGATGCTATTGGCAATAACCAAATTTAATTGTCCCACCCCTCGTGACACCCAAACACGTTTTGACGATAAGTTAATAACGTAATAGCCCCGAATTCCAAGTACGTTTTCGAATTGGCTTGTGGGTTGTTTTTTTCAGGGAATCATTTGCATCGTTTAAAGCGAAAATAGACTTCGGGACTTTTTTTCTCCATCACTGTTTTTCGTCATAATGCCTTTCGTATGGGGACACCGAGTCGTTTTGAGTGTCTGTCTGCCTTGTGTTTTTTCGGTAAATCACTCAATTGTTTAACACCTAAACCTTCGGACAAACCCCTAACTAAAAATCCGATTTCTTCTACGCTCAAAGGTACGTTATTGGACAGCGGGGGAGTTTTTTTGCGACGGGATGCTTTTGGCCATAAACCAAATTTAATTTGTCCCACCCAGCTCTGGTTTGGCCCAAACACGACCTAAGTAACTATAGATAATACCCCAAATGACCGAGACGTTTTTAGAGTTTGGACCTCTGTGGGTTGTTTTTTTTTCAAGGGAATCATTTGCCTTAAAGCAAAATTGAATTCGGGGACTTTTTTTCTTTCCTCCAAAATGTTTTTCCGTTAGCTAATCCGTTTGCCGGGAGCCCGGAGTAACGTTTTAGGTTGACTCCTTGTCGTTTTCTTCGGTAAATCACTCAAATGTTTAAACCCAAAGGCTTCGGACAAACCCCTAAAAACAAAAGTGATCCCTTTTCGTCGCTGATGCCTTAGGTAACTTTTGGACAAGGCTGTGGGAGTTTTTTTGGCGACGGGATGCTTTTGGCCATAAACCAAATTTAAATTTGTGCCCACCCAGCTTTCGGCACACCAAACACGTTTTTGACGATAAGAATTATACGATAATAGCCCCGAATTGACCGAAGATCACGTTTTTACAGATTGGCTTGTGTGTTTATGTTTTTTTCAAGGGAATCATTTCGACTATTAAAGCGAAAATGTGAAACTTCGGGGGACTTTTTTTCTCTCCCATCTCCAAACATTTTTTTTCCGTTAGCTAATGCCTTTCGGTATGGGAGCCCGGATAAGCAGTTTTGAGTTTGACTCCTTGTGCTTTTGTTTAATCAATAAATTATTGACCACCCTAAAGCGGTGAGAAAAACCGAGAACTTATCCCTATTAAGTCGTTTCTTTCCTTAAAGGTAACGTTTTGGTACTGTTGGGGGTAGTTTTTTTGGCGACGGGTGCTTTTGGCCATAGAACCAATTAAATTTGTGCCCACCCAGCTCTGGCCAGCCCAAACACGTTTTTGACGATAAGTTAATAACGTAATAGCCCCGTTGACCGTCCTTTTAAGTTTGGACCTCTGTGTGGTTGTTTTTTTTTCAAGGTTGAATCATTTGACATCGTTTAAAGCGCAACTCGGACTTTTGCTCATACAGTTTTTTCTTTTACTTACGTAATGCCGGATTGACCGAGACAGTTTGAGTTTGACTCCTGTGTTTGTTGTTTTCAGTAAATATTTACACTAAAGCGATGAGAAAACTCGGGGACTTTTTTTCCCTATTACGTCGTTTCTTTCCTTAGTAACGTTGGTCATGTGGGGGGGTAGTTTTGGGCGATGCTTGCCTGGACACATAAATGTGACCACCTAAGGCTGTGGCCCAAACACGCTAGACGATATGATACCTATAGATGCTGATTCCTAGTACGTTTGAATGGCTTGTGGGTTGTTTTTTTGCAGAATCATTTGCATAAGCAAATTGAATTCGCATTTTTTTTCTCCATACAGTCGATTTCTTACGTGTTTCTCACTGAGCCCGATGTTTTTGGTGTCTGAATGCCGTTTCGGAATACGACCAATAGTTGAACCACCTAAGGTGTCTCTCAAAAACACCTAAAAATAGGTGTAACCTATAACGTCGCTGAGTCCCTAAAACGTTATGAATAGGTGGGATGTTTTTTTGGCGCGTATCTTTGCAAAACCAGAATTTGAAATTTGTGCACTGTTTTTGTGCACATTTTTGGCTCATAAACGTTTTTGATCTATGCTAACTTATCTATGCCCAATTGCCAGACACGTTTTGAGTTTGGACCTCTGTCGTGTCTTGATTGTTTTTCAAGGTTAAAATCACTTTTCGATGACAATCGGGTGATTTTTTTTTATACAATTTCGATTTCTTAGATTAGACTTCGGGGGACTTTTTTTCTCTCTCCATTCACAAGTCCGATTTTCTTTCCGTTCACCTGAATCCGTTTCGGAAATCCTGAGCCACGCGAGTAAGCAGTTTTGGTGTCTAGTACTCCTTGTCGCTTTTCGTTCGAAATCACCATAAATTAGTGTAACACCCTAAAGCGCTGGTCGAGCAAAAAACCACCTAAAAACGATAATGAATACCGCTATTATGACGTCGTCTTGACTGTCTCCTTAAAGGTAACGTTATTGGTACATAGGCTTGTGGGGTATGTTTTTTTGGGACGGGAATGCAATTTAGGCCAATAGAGCCGAATTTGAAATTTGCTGCCCCTCCAGTCTTTCTGGACATTTTTGGCTCCATAAACTGTTTTTGACGTCTAATGCTTACTTATACGTAATACCCAGAATTGACCAATCCGTTTTTCAAGCGATAAGACCACTGGGTTTGATTGTTTTTTTCAGTGAATCATTTCGACTATCGTTTAAAGCAAAATGTAGAAAATTCGGTGACTTTTTTTCTCTCCGATCACAAATCCGATTTTTTTTCCGTTCACGCTTTGCCGTTGTCACTTGGACCACGCGAGACCAGTTTTGGTGTCTAGTACTCCATACGCTTTTCTTCGGAAATCACCATCAAATTATTGTAACACCCTAAGCGCTGTCGACAAACAGCTACA
>JAUJPP010000011.1:47779-68507 GCA_030562195.1 Nipponacmea schrenckii
TGCATTTAACAAATACAAGTCACGCAGTTTGAATAGCAGACAGCAACAGGTAGTTTGTGGCATGTTGCCTTCTTAGAGAATAATCGAATGTGAAATTCGAAAAAAAAAAAAAAAAAAAAAAAAAAAAACATTTCGAAAACAAAGCAGTGCGTTCGATGAACGCACTGCAAAAAAAAACATTTCGA
This sequence comes from Nipponacmea schrenckii, assembly GCA_030562195.1. Taxonomy (NCBI): domain Eukaryota; kingdom Metazoa; phylum Mollusca; class Gastropoda; family Lottiidae; genus Nipponacmea; species Nipponacmea schrenckii. Next base: position 47,965 of record JAUJPP010000011.1, read on the forward strand.
AAACAAAGCAGTGCGTTCGAAGAACGCACTGCAACTAGAGCCACTTATGGCACAGAGTGGGACTTTGCTAACGTCGCAAATTGCAACAAACAGGCCGAAACATCTGATTTTCTGGGAGAAAGTGGCCAAAGCAACGAGGTATCCGTGTGCAAAGTACTTTTTTGAAAAACATTATTTCCTACAGACGTAATTCGCTGACCCATATAAATGGCAAATTGGAAGTTTACCCGGATGTGCCACGCCCATCTCATTTTTTTTGGCGTGAATCTAATCACATTCTAAATGTATATTCACAGTACAAATTTGAAGCTTGAACATCTAATGGATCACGAGATATACACACATACATTTCAAAAAGCGAAAATACTGCAAAATGTACCTTTATTTTCAAAAATCAAAAAATTCAATTTTCATTTTAAAATTTTTTGTTATACATTGCTGGAAAGATGTTAGAAAGTACCTTAAGAATCTGAAAAAAATAACACTCTAAATTAATTAGGTCACGCTCTAGAGCATTCCAAAGTTGCGAATTTTGCTGTTTTCAGGCAGCTATAAAACCGGAAGTTGATGTCTGAGGTCAAAGGTCAAAGTGTCAACTAATAGCCAAGGTCAATGACCTTTGACCTACTAAAGGTCAAAGTCACCAAAGGTCAAGGTCACGAGAAATAAGCCCTCAAACTTCGAAAAAATTCAACCGGATGTTGCAAAATTGCAAAAGCGAAATTCAAAAATCGGCTCCCACAGTTTTTTTCGTAATCGACTGAAGCTACAAGAAATGTAAACATCACGGAAATTAGACATAACCCTGAGGCCCCATTTTGAGTTTTACTAAAAAGTAACATTTCAAGATGGCGGCCAAAGTTTCACTTCCGGTTCGGATTTTTTCTTCTTCGTTTTTTTCTTTTCTAATTTAATTAAGATTGACATAAATTTTGTTGCGATACATCAATTACAGCACAAGTAGGTCAACCGGAAGTTTAAACCCGTTTTACGTTGAAACCGGAAATGAAGCAAAAATTTTGACTCTGCCAATGTTTTTAGATTCATGGCACTTGAAGGCACCCAAATTTTCAGATCAATCGGTCTTAAAATAGCAAAGTTGCAAAAAAGTGCAAAATACGGCAAAAAAATGTGTGCTATGAATTTTCGAATTTCGAATTTTTTCAACTGCTATCTTGTTGGAAACTAGTTCAAGTTTTTAAAAATGCAAACCCGAAGAAAATCGATCAAAAATTGCGACATCTAGAGCCATTTTGCTACTTTTTAGGTTTTTTGCAATGTGCAAATATCAGCTGTGCAAAAATGTTCCAATTTATATTCATTAGAAACGTTGCCACTACAGAAGGTCTGGAGAAGTTGTGAAATTGCTGCAACTGCTGCAGCCTAGGCTGTGTGAGGTGTGTAAATTTCGAAAAAAAAAAAAAAAAAAAAACTAGAGCCACACGTGGCACAGAGTGGGACTTTGCTTACGTTGCAAAATTGCAACAAACAGGCCGAAACATCTGATTTTCTGATAGAAACTGGCCAAAGCAACGAGGTATCTGTGTGCAAAGAATTTTTTGGAAAAATGTTATTTTCTACAGATGTAAAGCGCTGACCGATATAACTAGTAAATTGGAAGTTTACCCGTATGTGCCACGCCCATCTAATTTACTTTTGCGTAAATCTAATCTCATACAAAATATATATTCATGGTACAAATTTGAAGCTTGTACATCTAATAGATCACGAGATATACACAAATACGTTTCAAAAAAGCAAAATGTACTTTAATTTTAAAAGTCCAAAAATTAAATTTTCATTTTAAAAACTTTTGTTGTGCATCGCTGGAAAGAGGAGAAAAGGCGCCTTCGGAATGTGAAAAAAATAACCCTCTAAATTAATTAGGTCACGCTCTAGAGCAGTCCAACGTTGCAAATTTTGCTGCTTTCGAGCAGCTATAAAACCGGAAATAGACGTCAGAAGTCTAATGCCAAATTGTCAACTGATAGCTAAAGTCAGTGACCAATGACCTTGTAAAGGTCAAGGTCACCAAAGGTCAAAGTCACTAGAAACAAGCCCCCAAACTAAAAAAAAACTTTATTTTTTGCAAATGTCGCAAAATTGCAACAAACAGGTAGAAACATTTGATTTTTTGGGATAAACTGGCCAAAGTAATGAGATATATGTATGCAAGGTACTTTTTTGAAAAATGTTATTTACTGCAGCCGTAATTCGCTGACCGATATAATTGGTAAATTTGAAGTTCACCCGGATGTGCCACGCCCATTTCGTTTTTTTGGAGGGGAATCTAATCATATTCAAAATGTATATTCACAGTAAAAATTTGAAGCTTGTACAGCTAATAGATCACGAGATATACAAATATACATTTCAAGGAAGCGAAAATACGGCAAAATGAACTTTTCTTTGCAAAAATCAAAAAAATTTAATTTTCATTTTACAAACTTTTGTTATATATCGTTGGAAAGAGGACAAAAAACAATCTAAGAATCTGAAAAAATTAACACTCTAAATTAATTAGGTCACGCTCTGGAGCAGCCCAAAGTTGCGAATTTTGCTGTTTTCGGGCAGCTATAAAACCGGAAGTAGACGTCGGAGGTCAAAGTTCAAAGTATCAACTGATAGCCAAGGTCAATGACCTTTGACCTACTAAAGGTCATGGTCACCAAAGGTCAAGGTCACGAGAAATAAGCCCCCAAACTTCGAAAAAAATTCAACCGGATGTTGCAAAAAAGCAAAAGCAAAATTCAAAAATCGATTTCCAACATTTTGATCGCAATCGACTAAGCTTTCCAGAAATATAAACATCACACAAATCGCTCTTACCGTAGAGGCCCCATTTTGAGTTTACAAAAAAAGTGACATTTCAAGATGGCGGCTAATGTTTCACTTCCGGTCCGGATTTTTTCTGCTTCGTTTTTTTGTCTTCCAATTTAATTAGGATTGACATAAATTTTGTCGCGATACATCAATTACAGCACAAGTAGGTCAACCGGAAGTTTAAACCCGTTTTACGCTGAAACCGGAAATGAAGCAAAAATTCTGACTCTGCCAATGTTTTCATATTCGTGACACTTGAAGGCACCCAAATTTTCAGATCAATCGGTCTTAAAATAGCAAAGTTGCAAAAATGTGCAAAATACGGCAAAAAAATGTGTGCTATGAAATTTCGAATTTCGAATTTTTTTAATTGCTATTTTGTTGGAAATTGTTTCAAGTTTTCAAAAATGCAAACCCGACGAAAATCGGTCCAAAAATGCGAGTTCTAGAGCCACTGACCGACTTTTTAGACATGTTGCAATGCAGCACTTCCGGTTTTTGCAAAATGTTCCAATTTATATTTAATAGAAATTTCGCCACAACAGAAGGTGTAGAGAAGATGTGAAATTGCTGCAACTATTGCAGCCTAGGCTGTGTGCCCTGTGTAAATTTCGAAAAAAAAAAAAAAAAAAAAAAAAAAAAAAGACAAACCGAAAACAAACTGGGACTTTGCTGAAAGCAAAGTCCCACAAAAAAAAGACATTTCGAAAACAAACTGGGACTTTGCGGTAGCAAAGTCCCACAACTAGATCCCCAGGCTTCGCGAGGTTCTGACGCAGTGCGTAGCAGTTTTGTTATACGCTTTAAAACTACCCCACAAAGTATCTATAGAACACTAACGTTATTTTACAGAGTATAAGTCGTTTTTTTTTAAAGCATAATTGGTTCGCTGAAACTCGTGTCATGTAGATTGCCCAAACGCATAATTTAACAAACAGTTTTTAACAATGAAATTCGCAATTTTCAAAAGGTGATAAAACGGAAAGTATACATCGTACATCAAAAAATAATATATCAATGGATAGATCTTTTCGAGAGCTATCACATTTGTGCTGCTTACAAGGTCACCAATTTCAAGGTAACAATATACGACCATTCGAAGTTTTTATATATTACTATCAGGTAAATATCAAAATCAAAATCAAAATTCAAAAATCGGTTTCCAAATATGATTCAGAAATCGATATTACATTCTATAGACATCAAAATTACGCGAATCGTAGTATCTCCAGAGGCCCCATTTCGATTTAAAGAAAATTACGCACAGTTAGTAGAGAAGAAATACAAAATTCTCAAATACTAAAAAGCGCATTTTTGATGGAAATATGTGGTTTTATATATCATTACAAAGAGCAGATAAACTGTAATAAGATTCAATATGAATTTTTGTTATTTATAAATTAGTTCACGTGACAGAGCTCTTTAAAAATAAAAATCACAAATTTCAATCGGTTATAAAACCAGAAGTAGACATCGGACAACACATATGAATATATCATTGAATAGATATCATCAAGGGCAATAACTCATGTTCAGGTCACAAGGTCACCAAAGGTCAAGGTCACGAAATACGGGCCTTTGAAATTTTGGTCATTACCAAAAAATTAAAATGGAAATAAAAGAACATCAAAATCAAAATTAAAAAATCGGCTCCCAAATAAAGTTGCGCAATCGACTCTAGTCACAAGATATGAAAAAATAATGAAAATCGCTTTATCACCTGAGGCCCCATTTTTAATTTTACAAAAGTTTAACATTTCAATATGGCGGCTTATCGTTTGCTTCCGGTCTGGATTTTTTCATCTTCGTTTTTTGTATGACTATTGTAGCATGTTGCAAAACGAATTTTTGAAATATCTTAAGAATTCCGGAAGTTAGGTTTTTAAAATTTACAAGAGAATAACTTCAAAACCGGAAGTGATGTCGAAAATTTGAAAAATTATTTAAGATCGCATTAACAATGTTTATCTACCTGTAAGTTTTCAGGTGGATGAGAAATAAAACTGTAGAAGTTGAAAAAAAAGCAAAAATTAAAAATAAAAAAGTCAGCTACAAAAGTAATGAAATTAGCAGTTTAAAACTGCAGTTAAGTAGCTAGCAGTTTAAAGTAGCTAACAAAAGAAGTTCTGTCAAAATCAGTTGAAAAATAGAGGAAATAAACAGCAAAACCCAAAATAGCGCTATTGCCCACAGCTCGTTTCCGGTTGACCTCAATGGCGTCATTTTGCATTTAACAAATACAAGTCACGCAGTTTGAATAGCAGACAGCAACAGGTAGTTGTGGCATGTCGCCTTCTTAGAGAATAATCGAATGTGAAATTCGAAAAAAAAAAAAAACTAGATCCCCAGGCTTCGCGAGGTTCTGACGCAGTGCGTAGCAGTTTTGATATACGCTTTAAAACTACCCCACAAAGTATCTATAGAACACTAACATTATTTTACAGAGTATAAGTCGTTTTTTTTTTTCAAAGCATAATTGGTTCGCTGAAACTCGTGTCATGTAGACCACCCAAACGCATAATTCAACAAACAGTTTTTAACAATGAAATTCGCAATTTTCAAATGGTGATAAAACGGAAAGTATACATCGTACATCAAAATATAATATATCAATGGATAGATCTTTTCGAGAGCTATCACATTTGTGCAGCTTACAAGGTCACCAATTTCAAGGTTACAATATACGACCATTCGAAGTTTTATATATTACTATTAGGTAAATATCAAAATCTAAATCAAAATTCAAAAATCGGTTTCCAAATATGATTCAGAAATCGATATTACATTCTATGGACACCAAAATTACACGAATCGGATTATCTCCAGAGGCCCCATTTCGATTTAAAGAAAATTACGCACAGTTAGTAGAGAAGAAATACATTCTCAAATACTAAAAAGCGCATTTTTAGTGGAAATATGTGGTTTTATATATCATTACAAAGAGCAGATAAACTGTAATAAGATTCAATATGAATTTTTGTTATTCATAAATTAGTTCACGTGACAGAGCTCTTTAAAAATAAAAATCACAAATTTCAATCGGTTATAAAACCGGAAGTAGACATCGGACAACACATATGACTATATCATTGAATAGATATCATCAAGGGCAATAACTCGTGTTCAGGTCATAAGGTTACCAAAAGGTCAAGGTCACGAAATATTGGCCTTTGAAATTTTGGTCATTACCAAAAAAATTAAAATGGAAATAAAAGAACATCAAAATCAAAATTCAAAAATCGGCTCCCAAATATAATTGCGCAATCGACTTTAGTCATAAGATATGAAAAAATAATGAAAATCGCTTTATCACCTGAGGCCCCATTTTTAATTTTACAAAAGTTTAACATTTCAATATGGCGTCTTATCTTTTTGCTTCCGGTCCGGATTTTTTCATCTTCGTTTTTTTGTATGACTATTTGTAGCATGTTGCAAAACGAATTTTTGAAATATCTTAAGAATTCCGGAAGTTAGGTTTTTAACATTTACAAGAGAATAACTTCAAAACCGGAAGTGATGTCGAAAATTTAAAAAATTATTTTAGATCGCATTAACAATGTCTATCTACCTGTAAGTTTTCAGGTGGATGAGAATAAAACTGTAGAAGTTGAAAAAAACGCAAAAATTAAAAATAAAAAAAGTCAGCTACAAAAGTAATGAAATTAGCAGTTTAAAACTGCAGTTAAGTAGCTAGCAGTTTAAAGAAGCTAACAAAAGAAGTTCTGTCAAAATCAGTTGAAAATTACAGGAAATAAACAGCAAAAACCCAAACTAGCGCTATTGCCCACAGCTCGTTTCCGGTTGACCTCAATGACGTCATTTTGCATTTAAAAAATGGTAGTCTCGGAGTTTGAATAGCAGACAGCAACAGGTAGTTTGTAGCAAGTTGCTTTCTTAGAGAAAAAGCGAGGGTAAAATTCGAAAAAAAAAAAAAAAAAAAAAATAGTCATTTCGAAAACAAAGCAGTGCGTTCGATGAACGCACTGCAAAAAAAAAAAAAAAAAAAAAAGACAAACCGAAAACAAACTGGGACTTTGCGGTAGCAAAGTCCCACAACTAGAGCCACTTGTGGCACAGAGTGGGACTTTGCTAACGTCGCAAATTGCAACAAAAAGACAGAAACATCTGATTTTCTAGGATAAACTGGCCAAAGCAATAAGGTATCTGTGTGCAAGGTAATTTTAAAAAAAAACGTATTTCCTACAAACGTAATACGCTGACCCATATATAAGGAAAACTGAAAATTTACCCGGATGTGCCACGCCCATCTAATTCTTTTCAGCGTGAATCTAATCACATTCAAATGTATATTCACAGTACAAATCTGAAGTTTGTACATCCAATAGATCACGAGATATACACACATACATTTAAAAAAAAACGTAAATACGGCAAAATGTACTTTTATTTCAAAAATAAAAAATTTCAATTTTCATTTAAAATCTTTTGTTATACATCTTTGGAAAGAGGACAAAAAGACCTTAAGAATCTAAAAAAATTAACACTCTAAATTAATTAGGTCACGCTCTAGAGCAGTCCAAAGTTGCGAATTTTGCTGTTTTCGGGCAGCTATAAAACCGGAAGTTGAGGTCAGAGGTCAAAGGTCAAAGTATCAACTGATAGCCAAGGTCAATGACCTTTCACCTACCAAAGGTCAAAGTTACCAAAGGTCAAGGTCACGAGAAATAAGCCTCCAAACTTTGAAAAAATTCAACCGGATGTTGCAAAAATGCAAAAGCAAAATTCAAAAATCGGCTCCCACAGTTTTTTTCGTATCGACTGAAGCTACAAGAAATGTAAACATCACGGAAATTAGACATAACCCTGAGGCCCCATTTTGAGTTTTACAAAAAAGTAACATTTCAAGATGGCGGCCAAAGTTTCACTTCCGGTTCGGATTTTTTCTTCTTCGTTTTTTTGTCTTCTAATTTAATTAAGATTGACATAAATTTTGTTGCGCTACATCAATTACAGCACAAGTAGGTCAACCGGAAGTTTAAACCCTTTTTACGTTGAAACCGGAAATAAAGCAAAATTTTGACTCTGCCAATGTTTTTAAATTCATGACACTTGAAGGCACCCAAATTTTCAGATCAATCGGTCTTAAAATAGCAAAGTTGCAAAAAAGTGCAAAATACGGCAAAAAAATGTGTGCTACGAATTTTCGAATTTCGAAATTTTTCAACTGCTATCTTGTTGGAAATTGTTTCAAGTTTCAAATATGCAAACCCGAAGAAAATCGATCAATAATTGCGACCTCTAGAGCCACTGACCGACTTTTTAGGCATGTTGCAACGCAGCACTTATGGTTTTGCAAAAATGTTCCAATTTATATTTAATAGAAACGTCGCCACAACAGAAGGTGTAGAGAAGTTGTGAAATTGCTGCAACTATTGCAGCCTAGGCTGTGTGAGGTGTGTAAATTTCGAAAAAAAAAAAAAAAAAAAAAAAAAACTAGAGCCACTAGTGGCACAGAGTGGGACTTTGCAAACGTCGCAAAATTGCAACAGACGGGCCGAAACATCTGATTTTCTGGGAGCATATGGCCAAAGCAACGAGATATCCGTGTGCAAAGAATTTTTTGGAAAAACGTTATTTCCTACTGACGTAATTCGCTGACCTATATAAATGCTAAATTAAAAGTTTACCCGGATGTGCCACGCCCATCTAATTTTTTTTTTGTGTAAATCTAATAACATTCAAAATATATATTCACGGTACAAATTTGAAGCTTGTACATCTAATAGATCACGAGATATGCACAAATACATTCCAAAAAGTAAAATGTACTTAAATTCTGAAAGTGCAAAAATTGAATTTTCATTTTGAAAACTTTGGTTATACATCGCTGGAAAGTGGACAAAAAGCGCCTTAAGAATCTGAAAAAAATAACCCTCTAAATTAATTAGGTTACGCTCTAGAGCAGCCCAAAGTTGTGAATTTTGCTGTTTTCGGGCAGCTATAAAACCGGAAGTGGACGTCGGAGGTCAAACGTCAAAGTATTAACTGATAAACAAGGTCAATGACATTTGACCTACTAAAGGTCAAAGTCACTAAAGGTCAAGGTCACTAGAAATAAGCTTCCAAAATTCGAAAAAAATCAACCGGTTTGCTATTGTCGAGAAATTGCAACAAACTGGCCGAATCATCTTATTTTCTGGGATGAACTGGCCAAAGCAAAGAGGTATCTGTGTGCAAAGTACTTTTTTTAAAAACGCTATTTCCGACAGACGTAATTCGCTGACCGATATAAAAGTAAATTAAAAATTTACCCGGATGAGCCACGCCCATTTCATTATTTTTAGCGTGAAACTAATCACTTTTAAAAAATGTATGTTAACGGTACAAATTTGAAGTCTGTACATCCAATAGATCATGCAATATACACACAGACATTTCAAACAATCGTAAATACAGCAAATTGTACTGTTATGTTCAAAAATCAAAAAGTTTAATTTTCATTTTACAAACTTTTGTTATATATCGTTGGAAAGAGGAAAAAAAAGCACCTTAAGAATCTGGAAAAAATTTAACGCTCTAAATTTATTAGGTCACACTCTAGAGCTACCCAAAGTTGCGAATTTTGCTGTTTTCGGGCAGCTATAAAACCGGAAGTAGACGTTGGAGGTAAAAAGGTCAAAGTATCAACTGATACCCAAAGGTCAATGACCTTTGACCTTTTAAAAGGTCACGGTCCCCAAAAGGTCAAGGTCACGAGAAATAAGCCCCCAAACTTAGAAAAAATTAAAACCGGATGTTGCAAAAATGCAAAAGCGAAATTCAAAAATCGGCTCGCAATTTTTTTTTTCGCAATCGACTGAGGATTCCAGAAATGTTATTATCGCAGAAATTAGACATAACCCGAGGCCCCATTTTTACTTTTACAAAAAAGTAACATTTCAAGATGGCGGCCAAAGTTTCACTTCCGGTTCGGATTTTTTCTTCTTCGTTTTTTTGTGTTCTCATTTAATTAAGATTGACATAAATTTTGTTTCGATACACCAATTACAGCATAAGTGGGTCAACCGGAATTTTAAAAAACCCTTTTTTACGTTGAAACCGGAAATGAAGCCACAATTTTTTACTCTGTCAATGTTTTTATATTCGTGACACTTGAAGGTACCCAAATTTTCAGATCAATCGGTCTTAAAATGGCAAAGTTGCAAAAATGTGCAAAATACGGCAAAAAAATGTATGCTATGAATTTTCCCAATTTCGAAATTTTTTAACTGCTATCTTGTTGGAAATTGTTTCAAGTTTTCAAAAATGGAAACCCCCAAGAAAATCGATCAAAAATTGCGACTTCTAGAGCCACTGACCGACTTTTTAAGCATGTTGCAATGTAGCACTTCCGGTTTTGCAAAAATGTTCCATTTTATATTTATGCAACACGTCGCCACTACAGAAGGTCAGGAGATGTTGTGAAATTGCTGCAACTATTGCAGCCTTGGCTGTGTGCCCTGTGTAAATTTCGAAAAAAAAAAAAAACTAGAGCCACAAGTGGCACAGAGTGGGGGCTTTGCTAACGTTGCAAAATTGCAACAAACAGCCCGAAACATTTGATTTTCTGGGAGAATCTGGCCAAAGCAACGAGGTATCTGTGTGCAAAGTACTTTTTTGAAAAACGTTTTTTCCTACAGATATAAAGCGCTGACCGATATAAGTGAAGAATTGGAAGTTTACCCGGATGTGCCACGCCCATCTCATTTATTTTGGCGTAAATCTAATCACATTTGAAATATATATTCGCGGTACAAATTTGAAGCTTGTACAGCTAATAGATCACGAGATATACACGAATACATTTCAAAAAAACAAAATGTACTTTAATTTTAAAAGAGCAAAAATTAAATTTTTATTTTAAAAACTTTTGTTGTGCATCGCTGGAAAGAGGACAAAAGGCGCCTTCGGAATGTGAAAAAAATAACCCTCTAAATTAATTAGGTCACGCTCTAGAGCAGTCCAACGTTGCAAATTTTGCTGCTTTCGAGCAGCTATAAAACCGGAAATAGACGTCAGAAGTCTAATGCCAAATTGTCAACTGATAGCTAAAGTCAGTGACCAATGACCTTGTAAAGGTCAAGGTCACCAAAGGTCAAAGTCACTAGAAATAACCCCCCAAACAAAAAAAAAAACTGATTTTTTGCAAATGTCGCAAAATTGCAACAAACAGGCAGAAACATTTGATTTTTTGGGATAAACTGGCCAAAGTAATGAGATATATGTATGCAAGGTACTTTTTTGAAAAACGTTATTTACTGCAGCCGTAATTCGCTGACCGATATAAATGGTAAATTTGAATTTCACCCGGATGTGCCACGCCCATCTCTTTTTTTTTTGGAGGGGAATCTAATCATATTCAAAATGTATATTCACAGTACAAATTTGAAGCTTGTACAGCTAATAGATCACGAAATATACACACATACATTTCAAGGAAGCGAAAATACGGCAAAATGTACTTTTCTTTGCAAAAATCAAAAAATTCAATTTTCATTTTACAAACTTTTGTTATATATCGTTGGAAAGAGAACAAAAAACAATCTAAGAATCTGAAAAAATTAACACTCTAAATTAATTAGGTCACACTCTAGAGCAGCCCAAAGTTGCGAATTTTGCTGTTTTCGGGCAGCTATAAAACCGGAAGTAGACGTCGGAGGTCAAAGTTCAAAGTATCAACTGATAGCCAAGGTCAATGACCTTTGACCTACTAAAGGTCATGGTCACCAAAGGTCAAGGTCACGAGAAATAAGCCCCCAAACTTCGAAAAAATTCAACCGGATGTTGCAAAAAAGCAAAAGCAAAATTCAAAAATCGATTTCCAACATTTTGATCGCAATCGACTAAGCTTTCCAGAAATATAAACATCACACAAATCGCTCTTACCGTAGAGGCCCCATTTTGAGTTTTACAAAAAAGTGACATTTCAAGATGGCGGCCAATGTTTCACTTCCGGTCCGGATTTTTTCTGCTTCGTTTTTTTGTCTTCTAATTTAATTAGGATTGACATAAATTTTGTTGCGATACATCAATTACAGCACAAGTAGGTCAACCGGAAGTTTAAACCCGTTTTACGTTGACATCGGAAATGAAGCAAAAATTCTGACTCTGCCAATGTTTTCATATTCGTGACACTTGAAGGCACCCAAATTTTCAGATCAATCGGTCTTAAAATAGCAAAGTTGCAAAAATGTGCAAAATACTGCAAAAAAATGTGTGCTATGAAATTTCGAATTTCGAATTTTTTTAATTGCTATTTTGTTGGAAATTGTTTCAAGTTTTCAAAAATGCAAACCCGACGAAAATCGGTCCAAAAAATGCGAGTTCTAGAGCCACTGACCGACTTTTTAGACATGTTGCAATGCAGCACTTCCGGTTTTGCAAAAATGTTCCAATATATATTTAATAGAAATTTCGCCACAACAGAAGGTGTAGAGAAGATGTGAAATTGCTGCAACTATTGCAGCCTAGGCTGTGTGCCCTGTGTAAATTTCGAAAAAAAAAAAAAAAAAAAAAAAAAAAAAAAAAAAACAAACCGAAAACAAACTGGGACTTTGCGGTAGCAAAGTCCCACAACTAGAGCCACACGTGGCACAGAGTGGGACTTTGCTAACGTCGCAAATTGCAACAAACAGACAGAAACATCTGATTTTCTGGGATAAACTGGCCAAAGCAATAAGGTATCTGTGTGCAAGGTAATTTTAAAAAAAAAATTATTTCCTACAAACGTAATACGCTGACCCATATATATGGAAAACTGAAAATTTACCCGGATGTGCCACGCCCATCTAATTCTTTTCAGCGTGAATCTAATCACATTCAAAATGTATATTCACAGTAAAAATTTGAAGTTTGTACATCCAATAGATCACGAGATATACACACATGCATTTCAAAAAAACGTAAATACGGCAAAATGTACTTTTATTTTCAAAAATCAAAAATTTCAATTTTCATTTTAAAAACTTTTGTTATAAATCGTTGGAAAGAGGACAAAAAACAATCTAAGAATCTAAAAAAATTAACACTCTAAATTAATTAGGTCACGCTCTAGAGCAGTCCAAAGTTGCGAATTTTGCTGTTTTCGGGCAGCTATAAAACCGGAAGTTGACGTCAGAGGTCAAAGGTCAAAGTATCAACTGATAGCCAAGGTCAATGACCTTTGACCTACCAAAGGTCAAAGTCACCAAAGGTCAAGGTCACGAGAAATAAGCCTCCAAACTTCGAAAAAATTCAACCGGATGTTGCAAAAATGCAAAAGCAAAATTCAAAAATCGGCTCCCACAGTTTTTTTTTGTAATCGACTGAAGCTACAAGAAATGTAAACATCGCGGAAATTAGACATTACCCTGAGGCCCCATTTTGAGTTTTACAAAAAAAATGACATTTCAAGATGGCGGCCAAAGTTTCACTTCCGGTCCGGATTTTTTCTTCTTCATTTTTTTGTCTTCTAATTTAATTAAGATTGACATAAATTTTGTTGCGATACATCAATTACAGCACAAGTAGGTCAACCGGAAGTTTAAACCCTTTTTACGTTGAAACCGGAAATGAAGCCAAAATTTTGACTCTGCCAATGTTTTTAAATTCATGACACTTGAAGGCACACAAATTTTCAGATCAATCGGTCTTAAAATAGCAAAGTTGCAAAAATGTGCAAAATACGGCAAAAAAATGTGTGCTACGAATTTTCGAATTTCGAAATTTTTCTACTGCTATCTTGTTGGAAATTATTTCAAGTTTCTAAAAATGCAAACCCGAAGAAAATCGATCAATAATTGCGACTTCTAGAGCCACTGACCGACTTTTTAGGTATGTTGCAACGCAGCACTTATGGTTTTGCAAAAATGTTCCAATTTATATCACAGAGTGGGACTTTGCTAACGTCGCAAATTGCAACAAACGGACAGAATCATCTGATTTTCTGGGATAAACTGGCCAAAGCAATAAGGTATCTGTGTGCAAGGTAATTTTTAAAAAAACGTATTTCCTACAAACGTAATACGCTGACGCATATATATGGAAAACTGAAAATTCACCCGGATGTGCCACGCCCATCTAATTCTTTTCAGCGTGAATCTAATCACATTCAAAATGTATATTCACAGTACAAATTTGAAGTTTGTACATCCAATAGATCACGAGATATACACACATACATTTCAAAAAAACGTAAATACGGCAAAATGTACTTTTATTTTCAAAAAACAAAAATTTCAATTTTCATTTTAAAAACTTTTGTTATACATCGTTGGAAAGAGGGCAAAAAGCACCTTAAGAATCTAAAAAAATTAACACTCTAAATTAATTAGGTCACGCTCTAGAGCAGTCCAAAGTTGCGAAATTTGCTGTTTTCGGGCAGCTATAAAACCGGAAGTTGACGTCGGAGGTCAAAGGTCAAAATATCAACTAATAGCCAAGGTCAATGACCTTTGACCTACCAAAGGTCAAAGTCGCCAAAGGTCAAGGTCACGAGAAATAAGCCTCCAAACTTTGAAAAAATTCAACCGGGTGTTGCAAAAATGCAAAAGTAAAATTCAAAAATCGGCTCCCACAGTTTTTTTCGTAATCGACTGAAGCTACAAGAAATGTAAACATCACGGAAATTAGACATAACCCTGAGGCCCCATTTTGAGTTTTACAAAAAAGTAACATTTCAAGATGGCGGCCAAAGTTTCACTTCCGGTTCGGATTTTTTCTTCTTCGTTTTTTTGTCTTCTAATTTAATTAAGATTGACATAAATTTTGTTGCGCTACATCAATTACAGCACAAGTAGGTCAACCGGAAGTTGAAACCCTTTTTACGTTGAAACAGGAAATAAAGCAAAAATTTTGACTCTGCCAATGTTTTTTAATTCATGACACTTGAAGGCACCCAAATTTTCAGATCAATCGGTCTTAAAATAGCAAAGTTGCAAAAAAGTGCAAAATACGGCAAAAAAATGTGTGCTACGAATTTTCGAATTTCGAATTTTTTCAACTGCTATCTTGTTTGAAACTAGTTCAAGTTTTTAAAAATGCAAACCCGAAGAAAATCGATAAAAAATTGCGACATCTAGAGCCGTTTTCCTACTTTTTTGGTTAGTTGCAACGCAGCACTTGTGGTTTTGCAAAAAAGTTCCATTTTATATTTATGCAACACGTTGCCACTATAGAAGGTCTAGAGAAGTTGTGAAAAAATTGCAACTATTGTAGCCTAGGCACAGTGAGGTGTGTAAATTTCGAAAAAAAAAAAAAAAAAAAAAAAAAAAAAAAAAAGAATTGACAAACCGAAAACAAACTGGGACTTTGCGGTAGCAAAGTCCCACAACTAGAGCCACTTGTGGCACAGAGTGGGACTTTGCTAATGTCGCAAATTGCAACAAACAGGCCGAAACATCTGATTTTCTGGGAGAAAGTGGCCAAAGCAACGAGGTATCTGTGTGCAAAGTAATTTTTTGAAAAACATTATTTCCTACAGACATAATTCGCTGACCCATATAAATGGCAAATTGGAAGTTTACCCGGATGTGCCACGCCCATCTAATTCTTTTCAGCGTGAATCTAATCACATTCAAAATGTATATTCACAGTACAAATTTGAAGTTTGTACATCCAATAGATCACGAGATATACACACATACATTTCAAAAAAACGTAAATACGGCAAAATGTACTTTTATTTTCAAAAATCAAAAATTTCAATTTTCATTTTAAAAACTTTTGTTATACATCGCTGGAAAGGGGACAAAAAACACCTTAAGAATCTAAAAAAATTAACCCTCTAAATTAATTAGGTCACACTCTAGAGCAGTCCAAAGTTGCGAATTTTGCTGTTTTCAGGCAGCTATAAAACCGGAAGTTGATGTCTGAGGTCAAAGGTCAAAGTGTCAACTAATAGCCAAGGTCAATGACCTTTGACCTACTAAAGGTCAAAGTCACCAAAGGTCAAGGTCACGAGAAATAAGCCCCCCAAAATTCGAAAAAAATTTAACCGGATGTTGCAAAATTGCAAAAGCGAAATTCAAAAAACGGCTCCCACAGTTTTTTTCGTAATCGACTAAAGCTACAAGAAATGTAAACATCGCGGAAATTATTCATTACCCTGAGGCCCCATTTTGAGTTTTACAAAAAAGTGACATTTCAAGATGGCGGCCAAAGTTTCACTTCCGGTCCGGATATTTTCTTCTTCATTTTTTTGTCTTCTAATTTAATTAAGATTGACATAAATTTTGTTGCGATACATCAATTACAGCACAAGTAGGTCAACCGGAAGTTTAAACCCTTTTTACGTTGAAACCGGAAATGAAGCAAAAATTTTGACTCTGCCAATGTTTTTAAATTCATGACACTTGAAGGCACACAAATTTTCAGATCAATCGGTCTTAAAATAGCAAAGTTGAAAAAATGTGCAAAATACGGCAAAAAAATGTGTGCTACGAATTTTCGAATTTCGAAATTTTGCAACTGCTATCTTGTTGGAAATTATTTCAAGTTTCCAAAAATGCAAACCCGACGAAAATCGATCAATAATTGCGACTTCTAGAGCCACTGACCGACTTTTTAGGCATGTTGCAACGCAGCACGCAAGACAAACCGAAAACAAACTGGGACTTTGCGGTAGCAAAGTCCCACAAAAAGACAAACCGAAAACAAACTGGGACTTTGCGGTAGCAAAGTCCCACAACTAGAGCCGTACGCCTAACGGCACTGAAGCAGTGCGTTCCATCCAGGGATTCGTTCGTTAAGCAAAAGACAAAAAGGGTTTATTAAAATAAAAAAAAATGTGCATCAGAAATGGATTTTGATTTCATAACAAACGCTCCCATACCCCCCTTTTCCCCCTTTCCCCCTCCCCATCCTTAGCCCTCATCATCAATTAAGATAGATAATAAGTTAAAATCACACAAAAATGGATAGAGGGTCGTTTAATCTAAAAAAGATATTCGGATCGCCGAAACTCATATTTGTAAATCGCCCAAACGTAGAGAATAATACCCAATACAATGTAGATGGTTCAAGTTGTCTTAGTCGCCAGGGTATAACATTGAGACACCACAAAAATAGCGCGGCCTTACTTTTTAAAAATTTATATTGAATAGAGTTTCGTCCCTTAGACCATTATTCCAGTCAACTGTATATTATTGTTGCATATAAGAGATAAAATTTAATATTCTAAAGGTTGTAATTTCGTTCCAAATATTCAATATTTACATCACCCACAACAGGAAAAACATATATAACAACTTTGAATCATTTTAACTGGATGTAGAACGATTAAACAAAAAAATAATTTCAGATCGCTGAAACTTATATCTTGTAGATAGCCCAAATGCAACACATTAAACAGATTTTTTTATGGGGAAAATTCGCAATTTTCAAATGGCGAAAAAAGCGGAAGTATACATCTTACAACAAAGCTTTATATATCATTGGATAGAACTTCTTGAGAGCTATCACATTTGTACAGGTCAAAAATTCGTCAAAGGTCAACGTCAGAATATACGACCCTTCAAAGTTTAAAAAAATTTTGATCGTAAAAAAATCAAAATCAAAATAAAAATTCAAAAATCTGTTTCCATATATATTTCGGCAATGGGTTATAGATACTATATACATCAAAATAACACAAATCGAATTATCCCCCGAGACCCTATTTCGATTTAAAGAAAACACGCACAGTTAGTATAGAAGAAATTACAAAATTTTTGAAATTTTTAAACGCGCAATTTTGATTAAAATACCAAGTGTGATATATTAATAGAAAGATGAGATTAAGCGTAAAAGGAATATGTAAGAAATTCTGTCCCATGTAAATTGGGTCACGTGATAGAGCTCTTGAAAGTTAAAATTCGTGATTTTCAATTGGCTGCAAAACCGGAAGTAAACATCGGACAACAAAAGTGGGGATACCATTGGGCAGATATAATGAAGGGCAATAACTTTTGTTCGGGTCAAAAGGTCATCAAAGGTCAAGGTCACGAAATATGACCGGTTAAAGTTTTGACAATTACTGAAAAAAATTTAACCGGAAATAAAAGAAAAGCAAAATCGAAATTCAAAAATTCCTTCCCATACTTTTTTGCGCAATCAATTGATGTTTCTAGAAAATCTAAAATTATGCAAATTTGACTTATCCCCGAGAACTTTTTTAGTTTTACAAAATTTAGTCGTATCAAGATGGCGGAAAATCCGTTACTTCCGGTTCGAATTTTTTTAATTTAGCATCATTCAATAGACAATTGTAGCTAATTGCAAAAGAAATTTTTCAAATATCTTCATTATTCCGGAAGTGTAAAGTTCAACTTTAAAAGCAAATAACATCAAAACCCGGGAAATGATATCGAAATTTTGAAAATTAATTATACTTCGAAATCCAAAGGTCTATATATCTGTAAGTTTTTAGATCGATCGAAATAAAACTGTAGAAGTTAGAAAATGCAAAAAATTTCAAATTCAAAATGTCAGCGAGAAAGTTGGGGAAAAGTATAATTCTTAAATTGCTATCTTTTAAAACTAAGTTCAATGTAGTTATCTAACAAAAAAACGATAAAAATCGGATCAAAAATAAAGCCGCAAATTGAAAAACAAAGAAAAACTGTAGACGGCGCTACGTCATTTCCTGTAGGTCAAAATGGCGTCAAAATACATTTATCAGATTTTCTCTCGCGGCATTTTCGGGAGAAATGTTAACAGAATGTGCGTGGCATGTGCAGTTTTGGCTGGGCGCTCTGACCAGAATTCGAAAAAAAAAAAAAAAAAAAAAAAAAAAAAAAATTTCGAAAACAAAGCAGTGCGTTCGATGAACGCACTGCAAAAAAAAAAAAAAAAAAAAAAAGACAAACCGAAAACAAACTGGGACTTTGCGGTAGCAAAGTCCCACAACTAGAGCCACTTGTGGCACAGAGTGGGACTTTGCTAACGTCGCAAATTGCAACAAACAGACAGAAACATCTGATTTTCTGGGATAAACTGGCCAAAGCAATAAGGTATCTGTGTAATTTAAAAAAAAAACGTATTTCCTACAAACGTAATACGCTGACCCATATATAAGGAAAACTGAAAATTTACCCGGATGTGCCACGCCCATCTAATTCTTTTCAGCGTGAATCTAATCACATTCAAAATGTATATTCACAGTACAAATTTGAAGTTTGTACATCCAATAGATCACGAGATATACACACATACATTTCAAAAAAACGTAAGTACGGCAAAATGTACTTTTATTTTCAAAAATCAAAAATTTCAATTTTCTTTTTAAAAACTTTTGTTATGCATCTTTGGAAAGAGGACAAAAAGCACCTTAAGAATCTAAAAAAATTAACACTCTAAATTAATTAGGTCACGCTCTAGAGCAGTCCAAAGTTGCGAATTTTGCTGTTTTCGGGCAGCTATAAAACCGGAAGTTAAGGTCGGAGGTCAAAGGTCAAAATATCAACTGATAGCCAAGGTCAATGACCTTTGACCTACCAAAGGTCAAAGTCACCAAAGGTCAAGGTCACGAGAAATAAGCCTCCAAACTTTGAAAAAATTCAACCGGATGTTGCAAAAATGCAAAAGCAAAATTCAAAAATCGGCTCCCACAGTTTTTTTCGTAATCGACTGAAGCTACAAGAAATGTAAACATCACGGAAATTAGACATAACCCTGAGGCCCCATTTTGAGTTTTACAAAAAAGTAACATTTCAAGATGGCGGCCAAAGTTTCACTTCCGGTTCGGATTTTTTCTTCTTCGTTTTTTTGTCTTCTAATTTAATTAAGATTGACATAAATTTTGTTGCGCTACATCAATTACAGCACAAGTAGGTCAACCGGAAGTTTAAACCCTTTTTACGTTGAAACCGGAAATGAAGCAAAAATTTTGACTCTGCCAATGTTTTTAAATTCATGACACTTGAAGGCACACAAATTTTCAGATCAATCGGTCTTAAAATAGCAAAGTTGCAAAAATGTGCAAAATACGGCAAAAAAATGTGTGCTACGAATTTTCGAATTTCGAAATTTTTCAACTGCTATCTTGTTGGAAATTATTTCAAGTTTCTAAAAATGCAAACCCGAAGAAAATCGATCAATAATTGCGACTTCTAGAGCCACTGACCGACTTTTTAGGCATGTTGCAACGCAGCACTTATGGTTTTGCAAAAATGTTCCAATTTATATTTAATAGAAACGTCGCCACAACAGAAGGTGTAGAGAAGTTGTGAAATTGCTGCAACTATTGCAGCCTAGGCTGTGTGAGGTGTGTAAATTTCGAAAAAAAAAAAAAAACTAGAGCCACACGTGGCACAGAGTGGGACTTTGCTAACGTTGCAAAATTGCAACAAACAGGCCGAAACATCTGATTTTCTGGGAGAAACTGGCCAAAGCAACGAGGTATGCAAAGAATTTTCGGGAAAAATGTTATTTCCTACAGATGTAAAGCGCTGACCAATATAACTGGTAAATTGGAAGTTTACCCGTATGTGCCACGCCCATCTAATTTACTTTTGCGTAAATCTAATCTCATACAAAATATATATTCATGGTACAAATTTGAAGCTTGTACATCTAATAGATCACGAGATATACACAAATACGTTTCAAAAAAGCAAAATGTACTTTAATTTTAAAAGTCCAAAAATTAAATTTTCATTTTAAAAACTTTTGTTGTGCATCGCTGGAAAGAGGACAAAGGGGCCTTCGGAATGTGAAAAAAATAACCCTCTAAATTAATTAGGTCACGCTCTAGAGCAGTCCAA
>JAUJPP010000011.1:69007-85882 GCA_030562195.1 Nipponacmea schrenckii
AAATAACAAAGTTGCAAAAATGTGCAAAATACGGCAAAAAAATGTGTGCTACGAATTTTCGAAATTTGAAATTTTGAAATTGCTATCTTGTTGGAAATTATTTCAAGTTTCCAAAAATGCAAACTCGACGAAAATCGATTGAAAATTGCGACTTCTAGAGCCACTGACCGACTTTTTAGGTATGTTGCAATGCAGCACTTCCGGTTTTGAAAAAATGTTCCATTTTATATTTATGCAACACGTCGCCACTACAGAGGGTCTAAAGAAGTTGAGACAATGTTGCAACTATTGCAGTATAGGCGCAGTGAGGTGTGTAAGTCACGAGAAAGAAGCCCCACAACTCGAAAAATAACTGATTCTTTTTGCTAGTGTTGCAAATTGCAACAAACAGGCCGAAGCATCTGATTTTTCGGGATCCACTGGCCAAATCAATGAGGTATCTGTGGGCAAGGTATTTTTTTTTAAAACGTTATTTCCTACAGCCGTAATTGGCTGACCTATATAAATGGAAAAATGAAATTTTACCCGGATGTGCCACGCCCATCTCATTTTTTTTTATATGAATGTAATCACTTTCAAAATGAATATTCACGTTACAAATTTGAAGCTTGTACATCTAATAGATCACGAGATATACACACATACATTTCCAAAAAAAGGCAAATACGGCAAAATGTACTTTTATTTTCAAAATCAAAAAATTCAATTTTCATTTTAAAAACCTTTGTTATACATCGTTGGAAAGAGGACAAAAAGCACTTTAAGAATCTGAAAAAAATAACACTCTAAATTAATTAGGTCACGCTCTAGAGCAGTCCAAAGTTGCGAATTTCGCTGTTTTTGGGCAGCTATAAAACCGGAAGTAGACGTCGGAGGTCAAAGGTCAAAGTATCAACTGATAGCCAAGGTCAATGACCTTTGACCTACTAAAGTTCATGGTCACCAAAGGTCAAGGTCACGAGAAATAAGCCCCCAAATTTTGAAAAAATTCAACCGGATGTTGCAAAAATGCAAAAGCGAAATTCAAAAATCGACTTCCAATGTTTTTTTGCAATTTTTTTGTTCTTTCATTTGACACCAAAATCATCTCAATCGGATAAGCCATAATGTCTGAATTAAATTCGCGCAATTTCAGAAAAATCAAAATGGCGGCGAAAGTTGCGCATGCGGCCTTGATTTTATTTTCTTCGCTTTTTTGTATGGCTAATGGCTATCCGATGATACAAGTTTGAATCTCATACATTAATAAAACCGGAAGTTATTCAACCGGACGTAAAACTCCATTTTTCGCAAAAACCGGAAGTGACGCAAAAATTTTGACCTACTTTTTTGGGAAATCATTCCATGGGCTACATATACTAAATTTTTTTAAGATTAATCGGTCTTTAAATAACAAAGTTGCAAAAATGTGCAAAATACGGCAAAAAAATGTGTGCTACGAATTTTCGAATTTTGAAATTTTGAAATTGCTATCTTGTTGGAAATTATTTCAAGTTTCCAAAAATGCAAACCCGACGAAAATCGATTGAAAATTGCGACTTCTAGAGCCACTGACCGACTTTTTAGGTATGTTGCAATGCAGCACTTCCGGTTTTGCAAAAATGTTCCAATTCATATTTAATAGAAACGTCGCCACGACAGAAGGTGTAGAGAAGTTGTGAAATTGCTGCAACTATAGCAGCCTAGGCTGTGTGCCCTGTGTAAATTTCGAAAAAAAAAAAAAAAAAAAAAAAGAATTGACAAACCGAAAACAAACTGGGACTTTGCGGTAGCAAAGTCCCACAACTAGAGCCACACGTGGCACAGAGTGGGACTTTGCTAACGTTGCAAAATTGCAACAAACAGGCCGAAACATCTGATTTTCTGGGAGAAACTGACCAAAGCAACGAGGTATCTGTGTGCAAAGAATTTTTTGGAAAAACGTTATTTCCTACAGATGTAAAGCGCTGACCGATTTAACTGGTAAATTGGAAGTTTACCCGTATGCACCACGCCCATCTAAGTTACTTTTGCGTAAATCTAATCTCATACAAAATATATATTCATGGTACAAATTTGAAGCTTGTACATCTAATAGATCACGAGATATACACAAATACGTTTCAAAAAAGCAAAATGTACTTTAATTTTAAAAGTCCAAAAATTAAATTTTCATTTTAAAAACTTTTGTTGTGCATCGCTGGAAAGAGGACAAAAGGCGTCTTCGGAATGTGAAAAAAATAACCCTCTAAATTAATTAGGTCACGCTCTAGAGCAGTCCAACGTTGCAAATTTTGCTGCTTTCGAGCAGCTATAAAACCGGAAATAGACGTCAGAAGTCTAATGCCAAATTGTCAACTGATAGCTAAAGTCAGTGACCAATGACCTTGTAAAGGTCAAGGTCACCAAAGGTCAAAGTCACTAGAAATAAGCCCCCAAACTAAAAAAAAAACCCTGATTTTTTGCAAATGTCGCAAAATTGCAACAAACAGGCAGAAACATTTGATTTTTTGGGATAAACTGGCCAAAGTAATGAGATATGTGTATGCAAGGTACTTTTTTGAAAAACGTTATTTACTGCAGCCGTAATTCGCTGACCGATATAATTGTAAATTTGAAGTTCACCCGGATGTGCCACGCCCATCTCGTTTTTTTGGAGGGGAATCTAATCATATTCAAAATGTATATTCACAGTAAAAATTTGAAGCTTGTACAGCTAATAGATCACGAGATATACACACATAGATTTTAAACAAGCGAATATACGGCAAAATGTACTTATCTTTGCAAAAATCAAAAACTTCAATTTTCATTTTACAAACTTTTGTTATATATCGTTGGAAAGAGGACAAAAAGCACCTTAAGAATCTGAAAAAAATAACACTCTAAATTAATTAGGGCACGCTCTAGAGCAGTCCAAAGTTGCGAATTTTGCAGTTTTCGCGGAGCTATAAAACCGGAAGTAGAAGTCGGAGGTCAAAGGTCAAAGTATCAACTGATAGCCAAGGTCAATGACCTTTGACCTTCTAAAGGTCACGGTCATCAAAGGTCAAGGTCACGAGAAATAAGCCCCCAAACTTTGAAAAAATTCAACCGGATGTTGCAAAAATGCAAAAGCGAAATTCAAAAATCGACTTCCAATGTTTTTTTGCAATTTTTATGTTCTTTCATTTGACACCAAAATCATCTCAATCGGATAAGCCATAATGTCTGAATTAAATTCGCGCAATTTCAGAAAAATCAAAATGGCGGCGAAAGTTGCGCATGCGGCCTTGATTTTATTTTCTTCGCTTTTTTGTATGGCTAATGGCTATCCGATGATACAAGTTTGAATCTCATACATTAATAAAACCGGAAGTTATTCAACCGGACGTAAAACTCCATTTTTCGCAAAAACCGGAAGTGACGCAAAAATTTTGACCCACTTTTTGGAAATCATTCCATGGGCTACAAATACTAAATTTTTTTTAAGATTAATCGGTCTTTAAATAACAAAGTTGCAAAAATGTGCAAAATACGGCAAAAAAATGTGTGCTACGAATTTTCGAATTTTGAAATTTTGAAATTGCTATCTTGTTGGAAATTATTTCAAGTTTCCAAAAATGCAAACCCGACGAAAATCAATTGAAAATTGCGACTTCTAGAGCCACTGACCGACTTTTTAGGTATGTTGCAATGCAGCACTTCCGGTTTTGCAAAAATGTTCCAATTTATATTAATAGAAACGTCGCCACGACAGAAGGTGTAGAGAAGTTGTGAAATTGCTGCAACTATAGCAGCCTAGGCTGTGTGCCCTGTGTAAATTTCGAAAAAAAAAAAAAAAAAAAAAAAAAGAATTGACAAACCGAAAACAAACTGGGACTTTGCGGTAGCAAAGTCCCACAACTAGAGCCACTAGTGGCACAGAGTGGGACTTTACAAATGTCGCAAAATTGCAACAGACAGGCCGAAACATCTGATTTTCTAGGAGCATATGGCCAAAGCAACGAGATATCCGTGTGCAAAGAATTTTTTGGAAAAACGTTATTTCCTACTGACGTAATTCGCTGACCTATATAAATGCTAAATTAAAAGTTTACCCGGATGTGCCACGCCCATCTAATTTTTTTTTGTGTAAATCTAATAACATTCAAAATATATATTCACGGTACAAATTTGAAGCTTGTACATCTAATAGATCACGAGATATGCACAAATACATTCCAAAAAGTAAAATGTACTTAAATTCTGAAAGTGCAAAAATTGAATTTTCATTTTGAAAACTTTGGTTATACATCGCTGGAAAGTGGACAAAAAGCGCCTTAAGAATCTGAAAAAAATAACCCTCTAAATTAATTAGGTTACGCTCTAGAGCAGCCCAAAGTTGTGAATTTTGCTGTTTTCGGGCAGCTATAAAACCGGAAGTGGACGTCGGAGGTCAAACGTCAAAGTATTAACTGATAAACAAGGTCAATGACATTTGACCTACTAAAGGTCAAAGTCACTAAAGGTCAAGGTCACTAGAAATAAGCTTCCAAAATTCGAAAAAAATCAACCGGTTTGCTATTGTCGAGAAATTGCAACAAACTGGCCGAATCATCTTATTTTCTGGGATGAACTGGCCAAAGCAAAGAGGTATCTGTGTGCAAAGTACTTTTTTTAAAAACGCTATTTCCGACAGACGTAATTCGCTGACCGATATAAAAGTAAATTAAAAATTTACCCGGATGAGCCACGCCCATTTCATTATTTTTAGCGTGAAACTAATCACTTTTAAAATGTATGTTAACGGTACAAATTTGAAGTCTGTACATCCAATAGATCATGCAATATACACACAGACATTTCAAACAATCGTAAATACAGCAAATTGTACTGTTATGTTCAAAAATCAAAAAGTTTAATTTTCATTTTACAAACTTTTGTTATATATCGTTGGAAAGAGGACAAAAAGCACCTTAAGAATCTGGAGAAAATAACGCTCTAAATTTATTAGGTCACACTCTAGAGCTACCCAAAGTTGCGAATTTTGCTGTTTTCGGGCAGCTATAAAACCGGAAGTAGACGTTGGAGGTCAAAGGTCAAAGTATCAACTGATAGCCAAGGTCAATGACCTTTGACCTATTAAAGGTCACGGTCACCAAAGGTCAAGGTCACGAGAAATAAGCCCCCAAACTTAGAAAAAATTCAACCGGATGTTGCAAAAATGCAAAAGCGAAATTCAAAAATCGGCTCGCAATGTTTTTTTCGCAATCGACTGAGGATTCCAGAAATGTTATTATCGCAGAAATTAGACATAACCCTGAGGCCCCATTTTTACTTTTACAAAAAAGTAACATTTCAAGATGGCGGCCAAAGTTTCACTTCCGGTTCGGATTTTTTCTTCTTCGTTTTTTTGTGTTCTCATTTAATTAAGATTGACATAAATTTTGTTTCGATACACCAATTACAGCATAAGTGGGTCAACCGGAAGTTTAAACCCTTTTTACGTTGAAACCGGAAATGAAGCCACAATTTTGACTCTGTCAATGTTTTTATATTCGTGACACTTGAAGGTACCCAAATTTTCAGATCAATCGGTCTTAAAATGGCAAAGTTGCAAAAATGTGCAAAATACGGCAAAAAAATGTATGCTATGAATTTCCGAATTTCGAAATTTTTTAACTGCTATCTTGTTGGAAATTGTTTCAAGTTTTCAAAAATGGAAACCCGAAGAAAATCGATCAAAAATTGCGACTTCTAGAGCCACTGACCGACTTTTTAAGCATGTTGCAATGTAGCACTTCCGGTTTTGCAAAAATGTTCCATTTTATATTTATGCAACACGTCGCCACTACAGAAGGTCAGGAGATGTTGTGAAATTGCTGCAACTATTGCAGCCTTGGCTGTGTGCCCTGTGTAAATTTCGAAAAAAAAAAAAAAACTAGAGCCACACGTGGCACAGAGTGGGACTTTGCTAACGTTGCAAAATTGCAACAAACAGGCCGAAACATCTGATTTTCTGGGAGAAACTGGCCAAAGCAACGAGGTATCTGTGTGCAAAGAATTTTTTGGAAAAATGTTATTTCCTACAGATGTAAAGCGCTGACCGATATAACTGGTAAATTGGAAGTTTACCCGTATGTGCCACGCCCATCTAATTTACTTTTGCGTAAATCTAATCACATTCAAAATGTATACTCACGGTACAAATTTGAAGCTTGTACATCTAATAGATCGCGAGATATACACACATACCTTTCAAAAAAGCAAAATGTACTTTAGTTTTAAAAGTGCAAAAATTAAATTTTCATTTTGAAAACTTTTGTTGTACATCGCTGAAAAGAGGACAAAAGGCGCCTTAAGAATCTGAAAAAATAACCTTCTAAATTAATTAGGTCACGCTCTAGAGCAGTCCAAAGTTGCGAATTTTGTTGTTTTCGGGCAGCTATAAAACCGGAAGTAGACGTCGGAAGCCTAATGTCAAATTGTCAACTGATAGCCAAAGTCAGTGACCAATGACCTTGTAAAGGTCAAGGTCACCAAAGGTCAAGATCACTAGAAATAAGCCCCCAAACTAAAGAAAATCTATTTTTTTTTTGCAAATGTCGCAAAATTGCAACAAACAGACAGAATCATTTGATTTTTTGGGATAAAGTGGCCAAAGTATTGAGATATATGTATGCAAGGTACTTTTTTGAAAAACGTTATTTCCTGCAGCCGTAATTCGCTGACCGATATAAATGGAAAACTTGAAGTTCACCCGGATGTGCCACGCCCATCTCGTTTTTTTGGAGAGGAATCTAATCATATTCAAATGTATATTCACGGTACAAATTTGAAACTTGTACAGCTAATAGATCACGAGATATACACACATACATTTCAAACAAGCGAATATATGTCAAAATGTACTTATCTTTGCAAAAATCAAAAACTTCAATTTTCATTTTACAAACTTTTGTTATATATCGTTGGAAAGAGGACAAAAAACAATCTACGAATCTGAAAAAAATAACACTCTAAATTAATTAGGTCACGCTCTAGAGCAGCCCAAAGTTGCGAATTTTGCTGTTTTCGGGCAGCTATAAAACCGGAAGTAGACGTCGGAGGTCAAAGTTCAAAGTATCAACTGATAGCCAAGGTCAATGACCTTTGACCTACTAAAGGTCACGGTCACCAAAGGTCAAGGTCACGAGAAATAAGCCCCCAAACTTTGAAAAAATTCAACCGGATGTTGCAAAAATGCAAAAGCGAAATTCAAAAATCGACTTCCAATGTTTTTTTGCAATTTTTATGTTCTTTCATTTGACACCAAAATCATCTCAATCGGATAAGCCATAATGTCTGAATTAAATTCGCCCAATTTCAGAAAAATCAAAATGGCGGCGGAAGTTGCGCATGCGGCCTTGATTTTATTTTCTTCGCTTTTTTGTATGGCTAATGGCTACCCGATGATACAAGTTTGAATCTCATACATTAATAAAACCGGAAGTTATTCAACCGGACGTAAAACTCTATTTTTCGCAAAAACCGGAATTGACGCAAAAATTTTGACCTACTTTTTGGAAATCATTCCATGGGCTACATATACTCAATTTTTTTAAGATTAATCGGTCTTTAAATAACAAAGTTGCAAAAATGTGCAAAATACGGCAAAAAAATGTGTGCTACGAATTTTCGAAATTTGAAATTTTGAAATTGCTATCTTGTTGGAAATTATTTCAAGTTTCCAAAAATGCAAACTCGACGAAAATCGATTGAAAATTGCGACTTCTAGAGCCACTGACCGACTTTTTAGGTATGTTGCAATGCAGCACTTCCGGTTTTGCAAAAATGTTCCATTTTATATTTATGCAACACGTCGCCACTACAGAGGGTCTAAAGAAGTTGAGACAATGTTGCAACTATTGCAGTATAGGCGCAGTGAGGTGTGTAAGTCACGAGAAAGAAGCCCCACAACTCGAAAAATAACTGATTCTTTTTGCTAGTGTTGCAAATTGCAACAAACAGGCCGAAGCATCTGATTTTTCGGGATCCACTGGCCAAATCAATGAGGTATCTGTGGGCAAGGTACTTTTTTTTAAAACGTTATTTCCTACAGCCGTAATTGGCTGACCTATATAAATGGTAAAATGAAATTTTACCCGGATGTGCCACGCCCATCTCATTTTTTTTTATATGAATGTAATCACTTTCAAAATGAATATTCACGTTACAAATTTGAAGCTTGTACATCTAATAGATCACGAGATATACACACATACATTTCCAAAAAAAGGCAAATACGGCAAAATGTACTTTTATTTTCAAAATCAAAAAATTCAATTTTCATTTTAAAAACCTTTGTTATACATCGTTGGAAAGAGGACAAAAAGCACTTTAAGAATCTGAAAAAAATAACACTCTAAATTAATTAGGTCACGCTCTAGAGCAGTCCAAAGTTGCGAATTTCGCTGTTTTTGGGCAGCTATAAAACCGGAAGTAGACGTCGGAGGTCAAAGGTCAAAGTATCAACTGATAGCCAAGGTCAATGACCTTTGACCTACTAAAGTTCATGGTCACCAAAGGTCAAGGTCACGAGAAATAAGCCCCCAAACTTTGAAAAAATTCAACCGGATGTTGCAAAAATGCAAAAGCGAAATTCAAAAATCGACTTCCAATGTTTTTTTGCAATTTTTATGTTCTTTCATTTGACACCAAAATCATCTCAATCGGATAAGCCATAATGTCTGAATTAAATTCGCGCAATTTCAGAAAAATCAAAATGGCGGCGAAAGTTGCGCATGCGGCCTTGATTTTATTTTCTTCGCTTTTTTGTATGGCTAATGGCTATCCGATGATACAAGTTTGAATCTCATACATTAATAAAACCGGAAGTTATTCAACCGGACGTAAAACTCCATTTTTCGCAAAAACCGGAAGTGACGCAAAAATTTTGACCTACTTTTTGGAAATCATTCCATGGGCTACATATACTAAATTTTTTTAAGATTAATCGGTCTTTAAATAACAAAGTTGCAAAAATGTGCAAAATACGGCAAAAAAATGTGTGCTACGAATTTTCGAATTTTGAAATTTTGAAATTGCTATCTTGTTGGAAATTATTTCAAGTTTCCAAAAATGCAAACCCGACGAAAATCGATTGAAAATTGCGACTTCTAGAGCCACTGACCGACTTTTTAGGTTATGTTGCAATGCAGCACTTCCGGTTTTGCAAAAATGTTCCAATTCATATTTAATAGAAACGTCGCCACGACAGAAGGTGTAGAGAAGTTGTGAAATTGCTGCAACTATAGCAGCCTAGGCTGTGTGCCCTGTGTAAATTTCGAAAAAAAAAAAAAAAAAAAAAAAAGAATTGACAAACCGAAAACAAACTGGGACTTTGCGGTAGCAAAGTCCCACAACTAGAGCCACACGTGGCACAGAGTGGGACTTTGCTAACGTCGCAAATTGCAACAAACAGACAGAAACATCTGATTTTCTGGGATAAACTGGCCAAAGCAATAAGGTATCTGTGTGCAAGGTAATTTTATAAAAAACTTATTTCCTACAAACGTAATACGCTGACCCTTATATATGGAAAACTGAAAATTTACCCGGATGTGCCACGCCCATCTAATTCTTTTCAGCGTGAATCTAATCACATTCAAAATGTATATTCACAGTACAAATTTGAAGTTTGTACATCCAATAGATCACGAGATATACACACATACATTTCAAAAAAACGTAAATACGGCAAAATGTACTTTTATTTTCAAAAATCAAAAATTTCAATTTTCATTTTAAAAACTTTTGTTATAGATCGTTGGAAAGAGGACAAAAAAAAATCTAAGAATCTAAAAAATTAACACTCTAAATTAATTAGGTCACGCTCTAGAGCAGTCCAAAGTTGCGAATTTTGCTGTTTTCGGGCAGCTATAAAACCGGAAGTTGACGTCAGAGGTCAAAGTTCAAAGTATCAACTGATAGCCAAGGTCAATGACCTTTGACCTACTTAAGGTCACGGTCATCAAAGGTCAAGGTCACGAGAAATAAGCCCCCAAACTTCGAAAAAATTCAACCGGATGTTGCAAAAATGCAAAAGCGAAATTCAAAAATCGACTTCCAATGTTTTGTTGCATTTTTTATGTTCTTTCATTTGACACCAAAATCATCTCAATCGGACAAGCCATAATCTCTGAATTAAATTCGCGCAATTTCAGAAAAATCAAAATGGCGGCGAAAGTTGCGCATGCGGGCTTGATTTTATTTTCTTCGTTTTTTTGTATGGCTAATGGCTACATTATGAAACAAGTTTGAATCTCATACATTAATAAAACCGGAAGTTATTCAACCGGACGTAAAACTCCATTTTTTGCAGAAACCGGAAGTGACGCAAAAATTTTGACCTATTTTTTGAAAATAGTTTTATGGGCTTCTTATGCTCAATTTTTTTCAGATCGATCACACTAAAAACAAAAAAGTTGCAAAAAATTGCAAAATACGGCAAAAAAATGTGTGCTACGAATCTTTGAAAATTGAAATTTTTGAACTGCTATCTGATCAGAAGTTACTTGCAGATTCACAAAGATAGCAATGCGATGCATTGAAATACGCCCAAATGGCAGCCATACTACAGATACATATGTTAAAGATTTTTCTACGTTTAACGATATATCTATGTTAAAAGTATCCTAAACACAAAAATCAGATCAGATCAACTTTAAGTCCCCAATAACCCACATGCCAAATATTTTAATGACACCATATCTAACAAACGTTACAGAAATAACATGATGGCGATTAGCAGTAAGTCATGCTAGTTTACCGGGAAATTTATCGCAGGAATTATTGATTGATGCGCGACTTTCACAAAAGGTTTGCTTCTATTATAAAAGATACATTCACAATTTCAAGCCGGTCGTCGGCAGATGTCGAGTGTTCTGAAGTTAAAACTAAATAAAACTTAGGTCTAAAAAAGCCAACGTTTACAAGCGATATCTGATTTAAGCTATTGATATCGGGACGAATCAAATAAATTTTAGTAAGATAAAACCTTTATTAGGCCTACCGGTATATAAATATTTTGTCGATATGAGGATATGGCCTTCCAACATAATGTAGGGTAGGAAATCCATTTCAGAATTTGACCTACTTAATCGGAGATTTTCTTTGGAAAGTCAGTCGAGAAAACTGTCGTCAAGATATTGACTCAACTCACTATTTTACATGTCATAATAACATTGTTTGACGAATGCACTGCATACTTTGATAAAATAATAACACAAACACAAACATTTCGTGAAATATAAAAAGAAAGAAATTTGAGCTGTAGAAGTGACAAGATCGACATAATTTATTAAATCTTAGACTCGACAATCCAGTCCTTCTGATATCTATGTAATAGTAATTAGTCTGGGTGACAGAGACTACAATTCGCGGGTTTATTGAATTCACGCGTTCGGATTGGTTGTGACGTCGAAAAAGGGGAGGTCTGTCGAATTGTCAATATTGTCGGCTGGAAAATAAGTACAAAACTGTAACCCTGAAGTTTTATGCTATATCTTGGCCAAAAATTGTCCGATCAGCACCAAAATCAATAGGGATCCTCTTTGTAATGTTATTAACCCATATAACAAAAATAAAAAA
This sequence comes from Nipponacmea schrenckii, assembly GCA_030562195.1. Taxonomy (NCBI): domain Eukaryota; kingdom Metazoa; phylum Mollusca; class Gastropoda; family Lottiidae; genus Nipponacmea; species Nipponacmea schrenckii. Next base: position 80,579 of record JAUJPP010000011.1, read on the forward strand.
GATCCATTGAGAATTGTAGACTGTAGAGTGAGTACAAGAAAAATGTGAACAGACACACAGACACACATACACACACACACACAGACAGACAGACAGGGGTGATCACAATATACGACCAAAATACATTTTGGGCGTAAAAAAATGAAAACCCTAAGAAAATCGATCAAAAATTGCGACAGCTAGAGCCAATATGCTACTTTTTAGGTTTGTTGCAACGCAGCATTTCCCGGGTTTTGCAAAAATGTTCCATTTTATATTTATGCAACACGTCGCCACTACAGAAGGTCTAGAGAAGTTGAGTCAATGTTGCAACTATTGCAGTCTAGGCGCAGTGAGGTGTGTAAATTTCGAAAAAAAAAAAAAAAAAAAAAGGGACATTTCGAAAACAAACTGGGACTTTGCGGTAGCAAAGTCCCACAACTAGAGCCACACGTGGCACAGAGTGGGACTTTGCTAACGTTGCAAAATTGCAACAAACAGCCCGAAACATTTGATTTTCTGGAAGAATCTGGCCAAAGCAACGAGGTATCTGTGTGCAAAGTACTTTTTTGAAAAACGTTTTTTCCTACAGATGTAAAGCGCTGACCGATATAAGTGAAGAATTGGAAGTTTACCCGGATATGCCACGCCCATCTCATTTATTTTGGTGTAAATCTAATCACATTTAAAATGTATATTCGCGGTACAAATTTGAAGCTTGTGCATCTTATAGATCGCGAGATATACACACATACATTTCAAAAAAGCAAAATGTACTTTAGTTTTAAAAGTGCAAAAATTAAATTTTCATTTTGAAAACTTTGTTGTACATCGCTAGAAAGAGGACAAAAGGCGCCTTAGGAATCTGAAAAAAATAACCCTCTAAATTAATTAGGTCACGCTCTAGAGCAGTCCAAAGTTGCGAGTTTTTCTGTTTTCGGGCAGCTATAAACCGGAAGTAGTAGTCTAATGTCAAATTGTCAACTGATAGCCAAAGTCAGTGACCAACGATCTTGTAAAGGTCAAGGTCACCAAAGGTAAAGGGTCACTCGAAATAAGCCCCTAAACAAACAAAAAATGATTTTTTTGCAAATGTCGCAAAATTGCAACAAACAGGCAGAAACATTTGATTTTTTGGGAAAAACTAGCCAAAGTAATTAGGTAATGTATGCATGGTACTTTTTTGAAAAACGTTATTTCCTGCAGCCGTAATTCGCTGACCGATATAAATGGTAAATTTGAAATTCACCCGGATGTGCCACGCCCATCGCGTTTTTTTGGACAGGAATCTAATCATATTCAAAATGTATATTCACGGTACAAATTTGAAGCTTGTACATCTAATAGATCACGAGATATACACACATACATTTCAAACAAGCGAATATACGGCAAAATGTACTTATCTTTGCAAAAATAAAAAACTTAAATTTTTCATTTTACAAACTTTTGTTATGTATCCTTGGAAAGAGGACAAAAAGCACTTTAAGAATCTGAAAAAAATAACACTCTAAAATAATTAGGTCACGCTCTAGAGCAGTCCAAAGTTGCGAATTTTGCTGTTTTTGGGCAGCTATAAAACCGGAAGAAGATGTCGGAGGTCAAAGGTCAAAGTATCAACGAATAGCCAAGGTCAATGACCTTTGACCTATTAAAGGTCACGGTCATCAAAGGTCAAGGTCACGAGAAATAAGCCCCCAAACTTCGAAAAAATTCAACCGGATGTTGCAAAAATGCAAAAGCGAAATTCAAAATTCGGCTCCCATACTTTTTTTCGCAATCGTTTAGACTTTCTAAAAATACTAATAACACACAAGTCACTCTTACCGTAGAGGCCCCATTTTGAGTTTTACAAAAAAGTGACATTTCAAGATGGCGGCCAAAGTTTCACTTCCAGTTCGGATTTTTTTTTCTTCGTTTTTTTGTATTCTAATTTAATTACGATCGACATTAATTTTGTTGCGATACATCAATTACAGCACAAGTAGGTCAACCGGAAGTTTAAACCCTTTTTAGGCTTAAACCGAAAATGAAGCAAAAATTTTGACTCTGCAAATGTATTTATATTCATGACACTTGAAGGCACCCAAATTTTCAGATCAATCCGTCTTAAAATAGCAAAGTTGCAAAAATTTGCAAAATACGGCAAAAAAATGTGTGCTATGACTTTTTGAATTTCGAAATTTTGTAACTGCTATCTTGTTGGAAATTGTTTCAAGTTTTCAAAAATGCAAACCCAAAGAAAATCGATTGAAAATTGCGACTTCTAGAGCCACTGACCGACTTTTGAGGTATGTTGCAATGCAGCACTTCCGGTTTTGCAAAAATGTTCCAATTTATATTCATTAGAAACGTCGACACTACAGAAGGTCTGGAGATGTTGTGAAATTGCTGCAACTATTGCAGCCTAGGCTGTGTGCCCTGTGTAAATTTCGAAAAAAAAAAAACTAGAGCCACACGTGGCACAGAGTGGGACTTTGCTAACGTTGCAAAATTGCAACAAACAGGCCGAAACATCTGATTTTCTGGGAGAAACTGGCCAAAGCAACGAGGTATCTGTGTGCAAAGAATTTTCGGGAAAAAATGTTATTTCCTACAGATGTAAAGCGCTGACCAATATAACTGGTAAATTGGAAGTTTACCCGTATGTGCCACGCCCATCTAATTTACTTTTGCGTAAATCTAATCTCATACAAAATATATATTCATGGTACAAATTTGAAGCTTGTACATCTAATAGATCACGAGATATACACAAATACGTTTCAAAAAAGCAAAATGTACTTTAATTTTAAAAGTCCAAAAATTAAATTTTCATTTTAAAAACTTTTGTTGTGCATCGCTGGAAAGAGGACAAAGGGGCCTTCGGAATGTGAAAAAAATAACCCTCTAAATTAATTAGGTCACGCTCTAGAGCAGTCCAAAGTTGCGAGTTTTTCTGTTTTCGGGCAGCTATAAAACCAGAAGTAGACGTCGGAAGTCTAATGTCAAATTGTCAACTGATAGCCAAAGTCAGTGACCAACGACCTTGTAAAGGTCAAGGTCACCAAAGGTCAAGGTCACTCGAAAAAACCCCCTAAACAAACAAAAAATGTTTTTTTTGCAAATGTCGCAAAATTGCAACAAACAGGCAGAAACATTTGATTTTTTGGGATAAACTGGCCAAAGTAATTAGGTATATGTATGCAAGGTACTTTTTTGAAAAACGTTATTTCCTGCAGCCGTAATTCGCTGACCGATATAAATGGAAAATTTGAAATTAACCCGGATGTGCCACGCCCATCTCGTTTTTTTGGACAGGAATCTTATCATATTCAAAATGTATATTCAAGGTACAAATTTGAAGCTTGTACATCTAATAGATCACGAGATATACACACATACATTTCAAACAAGCGAATATACGGCAAAATGTACTTATCTTTGCAAAAATGAAAAACTTCAATTTTTATTTTACAAACTTTTGTTATATATCCTTGGAAAGAGGACAAAAAGCACTTTAAGAATCTGAAAAAAATAACACTCTAAATTAATTAGGTCACGCTCTAGAGCAGTCCAAAGTTGCGAATTTTACTGTTTTTGGGCAGCTATAAAACCGGAAGAAGATGTCGGAGGTCAAAGGTCAAGGTATCAACTGATAGCCAAGGTCAATGACCTTTGACCTACTAAAGGTCACGGTCACCAAAGGTCAAGGTCACGAGAAATAAGCCCCCAAACTTCGAAAAAATTCAACCGGATGTTGCAAAAATGCAAAAGCGAAATTCAAAAATCGGCTCCCAATGTTTTTTTCGCAATCGACTGAGGATTCCAGAAATGTAATTATCGCAGAAATTAGACATAACCCTGAGGCCCTATTTTTACTTTTACAAAAAAGTAACATTTCAAGATGGCGGCCAAAGTTTCACTTCCGGTTCGGATTTTTTCTTCTTCGTTTTTTTGTCTTCTAATTCAATTAAGATTGACATAAATTTTGTTGCGATACATCAATTACAGCACAAGTAGGTCAACCGGAAGTTTAAACCCTTTTTACGCTGAAACCGGAAATGAAGCAAAAATTTTGACTCTGCCAATGTTTTCATATTCATGACACTTGAAGGCACACAAATTTTCAGATCAATCGGTCTTTAAATAGCAAAGTTGCAAAACTCTGCAAAATACGGCAAAAAAATGTGTGCAACGAAATTTTGAAAATTGAAATTTTTGAACTGCTATCTGATCAGAAGTTACTTGCAGATTACAAAAATGAAAACCCGAAGAAAATCGATCAAAAATTGCGACAGCTAGAGCCAATTTGCTACTTTTTAGGCAAGTTGCAACGCAGCACTTCCGGTTGTGCAAAAATGTTCCAATTTATATTCATTAGAAACGTCGCCACTACAGAAGGTCTGGAGAAGTTGAGAAAAAATTGCAACTATTGCAGCCTAGGCACAGTGAGGTGTGTAAATTTCGAAAAAAAAAAAAACTAGAGCCACACGTGGCACAGAGTGGGACTTTGCTAACGTTGCAAAATTGCAACAAACAGCCCGAAACATTTGATTTTCTGGGGGAAACTGGCCAAAGCAACGAGGTATCTGTGTGCAAAGTACCTTTTTGAAAAACGTTATTTCCTACAGACGTAGAGCGCTGACCGATATAAATGAAAAATTGTAAGTTTACCCGGATGTGCCACGCCCATCTCATTTATTTTGGCGTAAATCTAATCACATTTGAAATGTATATTAACGGTACAAATTTGAAGCTTGAACATCTAATAGATCACGAGATATGCACAAATACATTTCAAAAAAGCAAAATGTACTTTAATTTTAAAAGTGCAACAATTAAATTTTCATTTTAAAAACTTTTGTTATTCATTGCCGGAAAGTGGACAAAAAGCGCCTTAAGAATCTGAAAAAAATAACGCTCTAAATTAATTAGGTCACGCTCTAGAGCAGTCCAAATTTGTGAATTTTGCTGTTTTCGGGCAGCTATAAAACCGGAAGTGGACGTCGGAGGTCAAATTTTAAAGTATTAACTGATAAACAAGGTCAATGACATTTTACCTACTAAAGGTCAAAGTCACCAAAGGTCAAGGTCACGAGAAATAAGCTTCCAAAATTAGAAAAAAATCAATCGGTTTGCTATTGTCGAGAAATTGCAACAAACAGGCCGAACCATCTGATTTTCTGGGATGAACTGGCCAAAGCAATGAGGTATCTGTGTGCAAAGTACTTTTTAAAAAAAACGCTTTTTCCTACAGACGTAATTCGCTGACCTATGAAAAGGGTGAATTCGAAATTTACCCGGATATGCCACGCCCATCTCATTTTTTTTAGCGTGAATCCA
>JAUJPP010000011.1:86382-109707 GCA_030562195.1 Nipponacmea schrenckii
ATCCGGTGTTCGGCTTTGGGGGGGATTTGCCCCGCAAAGTCCCATTTTTTTTAAAATGTCCCTTTTTTTTTTTTTTCGAAATTTACACACCTCACTGTGCCTAGGCTGCAATAGTTGCAACTTTGTCTCAACTTCTCCAGACCTTCTGTAGTGGCGACGTGTTGCATAAATATAAAATGGAACATTTTTGCACAACCGGAAGTGCTGCATTGCAACTTGTCTCAAAAGTAGCAAATTGGCTCTAGCTGGCGCAATTTTTGAGAAATTTTCTTCGGGTTTTCATTTTTGGAATCTGCAAGTAACTTCTGATCAGATAGCAGTTCAAAAGTTTAAATTTTTTAAAAAAATTCGTTGCACACATTGTTTTGCCGTATTTTACAATTTTTTGCAACTTTGTTGTTTTTAGTGTGATTCGACTAAAAAAAAATGAGCATTAGAAGCCCACGAAATGATTTTCAAAAAGTAGGTCAAAATGTTTGCGTCACTTCCGGTTTTTGCGAAAAATAGAGTTTTACGTCCGGTTGAATAACTTCCGGGTTTATTAATGTATGAGATTCAAACTTGTTTCATTTGGTAGCCATTAGCCATACAAAAAAACGAAGAAAGTAAAATCAAGGCCGCATGCGCAACTTTCGCCGCCATTTTGATTTTTCTGAAATTGGCCCAATTTAATTCAGACATTATGGCTTATCCGATTGAGATGATTTTGGTGTCAAATGAAAGAACATAAAAATTGCAAAAAAACATTGGAAGTCGATTTTTGAATTTCGCTTTTGCATTTTTGCAACATCCGGTTGAATTTTTTCAAAGTTTGGGGGCTTATTTCTCGTGACCTTGACCTTTGGTGACCATGACCTTTAGTAGGTCAAAGATCATTGACCTTGGCTATCAGTTGATACTTTGACCTTTGAACTCCGACGTCTACTTCCGGTTTTATAGCTGCCAAAAAAAAGCGAAATTCGCAACTTTGGACTGCTCTAGAGCGTGACCTAATTAATTTAGAGTGTTATTTTTTTCAGATTCTTAAAGTGCTTTTTGTCCTCTTTCCAACGATGTATAACAAAGGTTTTTAAAATGAAAATTGAAGTTTTTGATTTTTGAAAATTTAAGTATATTTTGCCGTATTTACGTTTGCTTGAAATGTATGTTCAACTTCAAATTTGTACCGTGAATATTCATTTTGAATGTGATTTGATTTATATAAAAAAAATGAGATGGGCGTGGCACATCCGTGTAAAATTCCGATTTACCATTTATATGGGTCAGCGAATTACGGCTGCAGTAAATAGCCTTTTTTAAAAAAGTACTTTGCACACAGATACCTCATTGCTTTGGCCAGTTTATTCCAGAAAATCAGATAATTCGGCCTGTTTGTTGCAATTTTTCGACAATAGGAAACCAGTTAATATTTTTTTCTAATTTTGGAAGCTTATTTCTTCGTGACCTTGACCCTTGGTGACCTTGAACTTTAGTAGGTCAAAGGTCATAGACCGTGTCTATCATTTAATACTTTGACATTTGACCTCCGACGTCCACTTCCGGTTTTATAGCTGCCTGAAAACAGGAAAATTCACAACTTTGGACTGCTCTAGAGCGTGACCTAATTAATTTAGAGGTTTGTTATTTTCAGATTCTTAAGGGGCTTTTTGTCCACTTTCCAGTAATGTATAACAAAAGTTTTTAAAATTAAAATTTAATTTTTGCACTTTTAAAATTAAAGTACATTTTGCCTTTTTGAAATGTATTTGTGAATATTTCGTGGTCTTTTAAATGTACAAGCTTCAAATTTGTACCGTGAATATATATTTTGAATGTTATTAGATTTACGCAAAAAACAAATGAGATGGGCGTGGCACATCCGGGTAAACTTTTAATTTAGCATTTATATAGGTCAGCGAATTACGTCAGTAGGAAATAACGTTTTTCCAAAAAATTCTTTGCACACGGATACCTAGTTGCTTTGGCCATATGCTCCTAGAAAATCAGATGTTTCGGCCTGTCTGTTGCAATTTTGCGACATTTGCAAAGTCCCACTCTGTGCCACTAGTGGCTCTAGTTGTGGGACTTTGCTACCGCAAAGTCCCAGTTTGTTTTCGGTTTGTCAATTCTTTTTTTTTTTTTTTTTTTTTTTTTTTTCGAAATTTACACACCTCACTGTGCCTAGGCTACAATAGTTGCAATTTTTTCACAACTTCTCTAGACCTTCTATAGTGGCAACGTGTTGCATAAATATAAAATGGAACTTTTTTGCAAGACCAGAAGTGCTGCGTTGCAACTAACCAAAAAAGTAGGAAAATGGCTCTAGATGTCGCAATTTTTGATCGATTTTCTTCGGGTTTGCATTTTTAAAAACTTGAACTAGTTTCAAACAAGATAGCAGTTGAAAAAATTCGAAATTCGAAAATTCGTAGCACACATTTTTTTCGCCGTATTTTGCACTTTTTTGCAACTTTGCTATTTTAAGACCGATTGATCTGAAAATTTGGGTGCCTTCAAGTGTCATGAATATAAAAACATTGGCAGAGTCAAAATTTTTGCTTCATTTCCGGTTTCAACGTAAAACGGGTTTAAACTTCCGGTTGACCTACTTGTGCTGTAATTGATGTATCGCAACAAAATTTATGTCAATCTTAATTAAATTAGAAAAGAAAAAAACGAAGAAGAAAAAATCCGAACCGGAAGTGAAACTTTGGCCGCCATCTTGAAATGTTACTTTTTTGTAAAACTCAAAATGGGGCCTCAGGGTTATGTCTAATTTCCGTGATGTTTACATTTCTTGTAGCTTCAGTCGATTACGAAAAAAAATGTGGGAGCCGATTTTTGAATTTTGCTTTTGCATTTTTGCAACATCCGGTTGAATTTTTTCAAAGTTTGGAGGCTTATTTCTCGTGACCTTGACCTTTGGTGACTTTGACCTTTGGTAGGTCAAAGGTCATTGACCTTGGCTATCAGTTGATACTTTGACCTTTGACCTCTGACGTCAACTTCCGGTTTTATAGCTGCCCGAAAACAGCCAAATTCGCAACTTTGGACTGCTCTAGAGCATGACCTAATTAATTTAGAGTGTTAATTTTTTAGATTCTTAGATTGTTTTTTGTCCTCTTTCCAACGATCTATAACAAAAGTTTTTAAAATGAAAATTGAAATTTTTGATTTTTGAAAATAAAAGTACAATTTGCCGTATTTACGTTTTTTTGAAATGTATGTGTGTATATCTCGTGATCTATTGGATGTACAAACTTCAAATTTGTACTGTGAATATACATTTTGAATGTGATTACATTCACGCTGAAAAGAATTAGATGGGCGTGGCACATCCGGGTAAATTTTCAGTTTTCCATATATATGGGTCAGCGTATTACGTTTGTAGGAAATAAGTTTTTTTTTTAAATTACCTTGCACACAGATACCTTATTGCTTTGGCCAGTTTATCCCAGAAAATCAGATGTTTCTGTCTGTTTGTTGCAATTTGCGACGTTAGCAAAGTCCCACTCTGTGCCACGTGTGGCTCTAGTTTTTTTTTTTTTCGAAATTTACACACCTCACTGTGCCTAGGCTACAATAGTTGCAATTTTTTCACAACTTCTCTAGACCTTCTATAGTGGCAACGTGTTGCATAAATATAAAATGGAACTTTTTTGCAAAACCAGAAGTGCTGCGTTGCAACTAACCAAAAAAGTAGGAAAATGGCTCTAGATGTCGCAATTTTTGATCGATTTTCTTCGAGTTTGCATTTTTAAAAACTTGAACTAGTTTCAAACAAGATAGCAGTTGAAAAAATTTGAAATTCGAAAATTCGTAGCACACATTTTTTTGCCGTATTTTGCACTTTTTTGCAACTTTGCTATTTTAAGACCGATTGATCTGAAAATTTGGGTGCCTTCAAGTGTCATGAATTTAAAAACATTGGCAGAGTCAAAATTTTTGCTTTATTTCCGGTTTCAACGTAAAAAGGGTTTAAACTTCCGGTTGACCTACTTGTGCTGTAATTGATGTAGCGCAACAAAATTTATGTCAATCTTAATTAAATTAGAAGACAAAAAAACGAAGAAGAAAAAATCCGAACCGGAAGTGAAACTTTGGCCGCCATCTTGAAATGTTACTTTTTTGTAAAACTCAAAATGGGGCCTCAGGGTTATGTCTAATTTCCGTGATGTTTACATTTCTTGTAGCTTCAGTCGATTACGAAAAAAACTGTGGGAGCCGATTTTTGAATTTTGCTTTTGCATTTTTGCAACATCCGGTTGAATTTTTTCAAAGTTTGGAGGCTTATTTCTCGTGACCTTGACCTTTGGTAACTTTGACCTTTGGTAGGTGAAAGGTCATTGACCTTGGCTATCAGTTGATACTTTGACCTTTGACCTCTGACCTCAACTTCCGGTTTTATAGCTGCCCGAAAACAGCAAAATTCGCAACTTTGGACTGCTCTAGAGCGTGACCTAATTAATTTAGAGTGTTAATTTTTTTAGATTCTTAAGGTGCTTTTTGTCCTCTTTCCAAAGATGTATAACAAAAGATTTTAAAATGAAAATTGAAATTTTTTATTTTTGAAAATAAAAGTACATTTTGCCGTATTTACGTTTTTTTTAAATGTATGTGTGTATATCTCGTGATCTATTGGATGTACAAACTTCAGATTTGTACTGTGAATATACATTTTGAATGTGATTAGATTCACGCTGAAAAGAATTAGATGGGCGTGGCACATCCGGGTAAATTTTCAGTTTTCCTTATATATGGGTCAGCGTATTACGTTTGTAGGAAATACGTTTTTTTTTAAAAATTACCTTGCACACAGATACCTTATTGCTTTGGCCAGTTTATCCTAGAAAATCAGATGTTTCTGTCTTTTTGTTGCAATTTGCGACGTTAGCAAAGTCCCACTCTGTGCCACAAGTGGCTCTAGTTGTGGGACTTTGCTACCGCAAAGTCCCAGTTTGTTTTCGGTTTGTCTTTTTTTTTTTTTTTTTTTTTTGCAGTGCGTTCATCGAACGCACTGCTTTGTTTTCGAAATGACTATTTTTTTTTTTTTTTTTTTTTTCGAATTTTACCCTCGCTTTTTCTCTAAGAAAGCAGCTTGCTACAAACTACCTGTTGCTGTCTGCTATTCAAACTCCGAGACTACCATTTTTTAAATGCAAAATGACGTCATTGAGGTCAACCGGAAACGAGCTGTGGGCAATAGCGCTAGTTTGGGTTTTTGCTGTTTATTTCCTTTAATTTTCAACTGATTTTGACAGAACTTCTTTTGTTAGCTTCTTTAAACTGCTAGCTACTTAACTGCAGTTTTAAACTGCTAATTTCATTACTTTTGTAGCTGACTTTTTTATTTTTAATTTTGCGTTTTTTTCAACTTCTACAGCTTTATTCTCATCCACCTGAAAACTTACAGGTAGATAGACATTGTTAATGCGATCTAAAATAATTTTTTAAATTTCGACATCACTTCCGGTTTTGAAGTTATTCTCTTGTAAATGTTAAAAACCTAACTTCCGGAATTCTTAAGATATTTCAAAAATTCGTTTTGCAACATGCTACAAATAGTCATACAAAAAAACGAAGATGAAAAAATCCGGACCGGAAGCAAAAGATAAGACGCCATATTGAAATGTTAAACTTTTGTAAAATTAAAAATGGGGCCTCAGGTGATAAAGCGATTTTCATTATTTTTTCATATCTTATGACTAAAGTCGATTGCGCAATTATATTTGGGAGCCGATTTTTGAATTTTGATTTTGATGTTCTTTTATTTCCATTTTAATTTTTTTGGTAATGACCAAAATTTCAAAGGCCAATATTTCGTGACCTTGACCTTTGGTAACCTTATGACCTGAACACGAGTTATTGCCCTTGATGATATCTATTCAATGATATAGTCATATGTGTTGTCCGATGTCTACTTCCGGTTTTATAACCGATTGAAATTTGTGATTTTTATTTTTAAAGAGCTCTGTCACGTGAACTAATTTATGAATAACAAAAATTCATATTGAATCTTATTACAGTTTATCTGCTCTTTGTAATGATATATAAAACCACATATTTCCACTAAAAATGCGCTTTTTAGTATTTGAGAATTTTGTATTTCTTCTCTACTAACTGTGCGTAATTTTCTTTAAATCGAAATGGGGCCTCTGGAGATAATCCGATTCGTGTAATTTTGGTGTCCATAGAATGTAATATCGATTTCTGAATCATATTTGGAAACCGATTTTTGAATTTTGATTTTGATTTTGATATTTACCTAATAGTAATATATAAAAACTTCGAATGGTCGTATATTGTAACCTTGAAATTTGGTGACCTTGTAAGCTGCACAAATGTGATAGCTCTCGAAAAGATCTATCCATTGATATATTATATTTTGATGTACGATGTATACTTTCCGTTTTATCACCATTTGAAAATTGCGAATTTCATTGTTAAAAACTGTTTGTTGAATTATGCGTTTGGGTGGTCTACATGACACGAGTTTCAGCGAACCAATTATGCTTTGAAAAAAAAAAACGACTTATACTCTGTAAAATAATGTTAGTGTTCTATAGATACTTTGTGGGGTAGTTTTAAAGCGTATATCAAAACTGCTACGCACTGCGTCAGAACCTCGCGAAGCCTGGGGATCTAGTTTTTTTTTTTTTTCGAATTTCACATTCGATTATTCTCTAAGAAGGCGACATGCCACAAACTACCTGTTGCTGTCTGCTATTCAAACTGCGTGACTTGTATTTGTTAAATGCAAAATGACGCCATTGAGGTCAACCGGAAACGAGCTGTGGGCAATAGCGCTATTTTGGGTTTTTGCTGTTTATTTCCTCTATTTTTCAACTGATTTTGACAGAACTTCTTTTGTTAGCTACTTTAAACTGCTAGCTACTTAACTGCAGTTTTAAACTGCTAATTTCATTACTTTTGTAGCTGACTTTTTTATTTTTAATTTTTGCTTTTTTTTCAACTTCTACAGTTTTATTCTCATCCACCTGAAAACTTACAGGTAGATAAACATTGTTAATGCGATCTTAAATAATTTTTCAAATTTTCGACATCACTTCCGGTTTTGAAGTTATTCTCTTGTAAATTTTAAAAACCTAACTTCCGGAATTCTTAAGATATTTCAAAAATTCGTTTTGCAACATGCTACAAATAGTCATACAAAAAAACGAAGATGAAAAAATCCAGACCGGAAGCAAACGATAAGCCGCCATATTGAAATGTTAAACTTTTGTAAAATTAAAAATGGGGCCTCAGGTGATAAAGCGATTTTCATTATTTTTTCATATCTTGTGACTAGAGTCGATTGCGCAACTTTATTTGGGAGCCGATTTTTTAATTTTGATTTTGATGTTCTTTTATTTCCATTTTAATTTTTTGGTAATGACCAAAATTTCAAAGGCCCGTATTTCGTGACCTTGACCTTTGGTGACCTTGTGACCTGAACATGAGTTATTGCCCTTGATGATATCTATTCAATGATATATTCATATGTGTTGTCCGATGTCTACTTCTGGTTTTATAACCGATTGAAATTTGTGATTTTTATTTTTAAAGAGCTCTGTCACGTGAACTAATTTATAAATAACAAAAATTCATATTGAATCTTATTACAGTTTATCTGCTCTTTGTAATGATATATAAAACCACATATTTCCATCAAAAATGCGCTTTTTAGTATTTGAGAATTTTGTATTTCTTCTCTACTAACTGTGCGTAATTTTCTTTAAATCGAAATGGGGCCTCTGGAGATACTACGATTCGCGTAATTTTGATGTCTATAGAATGTAATATCGATTTCTGAATCATATTTGGAAACCGATTTTTGAATTTTGATTTTGATTTTGATATTTACCTGATAGTAATATATAAAAACTTCGAATGGTCGTATATTGTTACCTTGAAATTTGGTGACCTTGTAAGCAGCACAAATGTGATAGCTCTCGAAAAGATCTATCCATTGATATATTATTTTTTGATGTACGATGTATACTTTCCGTTTTATCACCTTTTGAAAATTGCGAATTTCATTGTTAAAAACTGTTTGTTAAATTATGCGTTTGGGCAATCTACATGACACGAGTTTCAGCGAACCAATTATGCTTTAAAAAAAAACGACTTATACTCTGTAAAATAACGTTAGTGTTCTATAGATACTTTGTGGGGTAGTTTTAAAGCGTATAACAAAACTGCTACGCACTGCGTCAGAACCTCGCGAAGCCTGGGGATCTAGTTGTGGGACTTTGCTACCGCAAAGTCCCAGTTTGTTTTCGAAATGTCTTTTTTTTGTGGGACTTTGCTTTCAGCAAAGTCCCAGTTTGTTTTCGGTTTGTCTTTTTTTTTTTTTTTTTTTTTTTTTTTTTTTTCGAAATTTACACAGGGCACACAGCCTAGGCTGCAATAGTTGCAGCAATTTCACATCTTCTCTACACCTTCTGTTGTGGCGAAATTTCTATTAAATATAAATTGGAACATTTTTGCAAAACCGGAAGTGCTGCATTGCAACATGTCTAAAAAGTCGGTCAGTGGCTCTAGAACTCGCATTTTTGGACCGATTTTCGTCGGGTTTGCATTTTTGAAAACTTGAAACAATTTCCAACAAAATAGCAATTAAAAAAATTCGAAATTCGAAATTTCATAGCATACATTTTTTTGCCGTATTTTGCACATTTTTGCAACTTTGCTATTTTAAGACCGATTGATCTGAAAATTTGGGTGCCTTCAAGTGTCACGAATATGAAAACATTGGCAGAGTCAGAATTTTTGCTTCATTTCCGGTTTCAGCGTAAAACGGGTTTAAACTTCCGGTTGACCTACTTGTGCTGTAATTGATGTATCGCAACAAAATTTATGTCAATCCAAATTTAAAATTTGGGAAGACAAAAAAACGAAGCAGAAAAAATCCGGACAGGAAGTGAAACATTAGCCCCCATCTTGAAATGTCACTTTTTTGTAAAACTCAAAATGGGGCCTCTACGGTAAGAGCGATTTGTGTGATGTTTATATTTCTGGAAAGCTTAGTCGATTTCGATCAAAATGTTGGAAATCGATTTTTGAATTTTGCTTTTGCTTTTTTTCAACATCCGGTTGAATTTTTTCGAAGTTTGGGGGGTTATTTCTCGTGACCCTTTACCTTTTGGGGACCATGACCTTTAGTAGGGCAAAGGTCATTGACCTTGGCTATCAGTTGATACTTTGAACTTTGACCTCCGACGTCTACTTCCGGTTTTATAGCTGCCCGAAAACAGCAAAATTCGCAACTTTGGGCTGCTCCAGAGCGTGACCTAATTAATTTAGAGTGTTAATTTTTTCAGATTCTTAGATTGTTTTTTTCCTCTTTCTAACGATATATAACAAAAGTTTGTAAAATGAAAATTGAATTTTTTGATTTTTGCAAAGAAAAGTACATTTTGCCGTATTTTCGCTTCCTTGAAATGTATGTGTGTATATCTCGTGATCTATTAGCTGTACAAGCTTCAAATTTTTACTGTGAATATACATTTTTAATATGATTAGATTCCCCTCCAAAAAAATCGAAATGGGCGTGGCACATCCGGGTGAACTTCAAATTTACCATATATATCGGTCAGCGAATTACGGCTGCAGTAAATAACATTTTTCAAAAAAGTACCTTGCATACATATATCTCATTACTTTGACCAGTTTATCCCAAAAAATCAAATGTTTCTACCTGTTTGTTGCAATTTTGCGACATTTGAAAAAAATCATTTTTTTTTTTAGTTTGGGGGCTTGTTTCTAGTGACTTTGACCTTTGGTGACCTTGACCTTTACAAGGTCATTGGTCACTGACTTTAGCTATCAGTTGACAATTTGGCATTAGACTTCTGACGTCTATTTCCGGTTTTATAGCTGCTCGAAAGCAGCAAAATTTGCAACGTTGGACTGCTCTAGAGCGTGACCTAATTAATTTAGAGGGTTACTTTTTTCACATTCCAAAGGCGCCTTTTGTCCTCTTTCCAGCGATGCACAACAAACGTTTTTAAAATAAAAATTTAATTTTTGGATTTTTAAAAATTAAAGTACATTTTGCTTTTTTGAAACGTATTTGTGTATATCTCGTGATCTATTAGATTTACAAGCTTCAAATTTGTACCATGAATATATATTTTGTATGAGATTAGATTTACGCAAAAGTAAATTAGATGGGCGTGGCACAAAAAAATTTCTTTGCACACAGATACCTCGTTGCTTTGGCCAGTTTCTCCCAGAAAATCAGATGTTTCGGCCTGTTTGTTGCACTTTTGCAACGTTAGCAAAGTCCCACTCTGTGCCACTTTTTTTTTTGCAGTGCGTTCATCGAACGCACTGCTTTGTTTTCGAAATGTTTTTTTTTTTTTTTTTGCAGTGCGTTCATCGAACGCACTGCTTTGTTTTCGAAATGTTTTTTTTTTTTTTTTTTTTTTTTTTTCGAATTCTTCCCAGAGCGCCCAGCCAAAACTACATATGTTATGAATTCACTTTTTCGATTTTTTTCTTGTACTCGTGAAAGTAATGTTAATGAATGTATTTTGATGCTTTTTTTTAAAAACAGGAAATGACGTAGCGCATTCCATAGTTTTTCTTTGTTTTTCAATTTGAGGCTTTATTTTTGATTCAATGTTGATCGTTCTTTTTTAGATAACTACATTGAACTTAGTTCTAAAAGATAGTAATTTGAGAATTAAACTTTTCCCCAACTTTGTCGCTGACTTTTTGAATTTTGAATTTTTAGCATTTTTTAACTTCTACAGTTTTCTTTCGATCGACTTGAAAACTTGCAGATATATAGACTTTTTGATTGCGAACTATGTTTAAATTTTTAAAAATTTCGATATCACTTCCCGGGTTTTTAAGTTATTTGCTTTAAAAGTTGAATTTTGCACTTCCGAAATATTGAAGATATTTAAAAAATTTCTTTTGCAATAAGCTACAATTGTCTATTAAATGATGCTAAATTAAAAAATTTCGAACCGGAAGTAAAGGATTAGCTGCCATCTTGAGATGATTTACTTTTGTAAAACTCAAAAAGGGGCCTCAGGGTTAAATCTAATTTGCATAATTTTAAATTTTCTGAAAACATCTATCGATTGCGAAAAATAGTATGGGAAGGGATTTTTGAATTTCGACTTTGCTTTTCCTTTATTTCCGGTTGAAATTTTTCAGTAATAGTCAAAACTTTTAAAGGTCATATTTCGCCATATTGACCTCTGGTGACCTTGTGACCTGAACAAAAGTTATTGCCCTTGATTAAATCTGCCCAATGGTATCTTCACTTTTGTTGTCCGATGTTCACTTCCGGTTTTGCAGCCAATTGAAAATCACGAATTTTAACTTTAAAGAGCTCTATCACGTGACCTAATTTACATAGGACAGAATTTCTTCCATATTCCTTTTACGCTTAATGTCATCTTCCCATTAATATATCAAACTTAGTATTTTAGTCAAAATTGCGCGTTTAAAAATTTCAAAATTTTGTAATTTCTTCTATACTAACTGTGCATGTTTTTTTTTGAATCGAAATAGGGTCTCGGGGGATAATTCGATTTGTGTTATTTTGATGTATATAGAATCTATAACCGATTGCCGAAATATATATGGAAACCGATTTTTGAATTTTGATTTTGATTTTGATTTTTTAACGATTAAAATTTTAAAAACTTTGAAGGGTCGTATATTGTGACGTTGAACTTCGACGAATTTTTGACCTGTACAAATATGATAGCTCTCGGGAAGTTCTATCCAATGATATATAAAGCTTTATTGTAAGATGTATACTTCCGCTTTTATCGCCATTTGAAAATTGCGAATTTTCCCTATAAAACAATCTGTTTAATGTGTTGCATTTTGGCGATCTACAAGATATAAGTTTCAGCGATCTGAAATTATTTTTTAGTTTAATCGTTCTACATCCAGTTAAAATGATTCAAAGTTGTTATATATGTTTTTCCTGTTGTGGGTGATGTAAATATTGAATATTTGGAACGAAATTACAACCTTTAGAATTTTAAATTTTATCTCTTATAATTATGCAACAATAATATACAGGTGACTGGAATAATGGTCTAAGAGACGAAACTCTATTCAATATAAATTTTAAAATGTTGGGCCGCGCTATTTATGTGGTGTCTCAATGTTATACCCTGGCGACTTAAGACAACTTGAACCATTAGTGACCTTTCGATTTGTATATAGCTTCGACATTGTCTATCCAATGCTATATATATATTTATTGTACGATATCTACTTTTGGTTTCATCGCCATCTGAAAATTGCGAATTTAATATATAAAACAATCTACATTGCATTAGGTATTATTCTCTACGTTTGGGCGATTTACAAATATGAGTTTCGGCGATCCGGATATCTTTTTTAGATTTAACGACCCTCTATCCATTTTTTATTATGATTTTAACTTATTATCTATCTTAATTGATTATGAGGGCTAAGGATGGGGAGGGGCAAAGAGGGGAAAGGGGGAAAAGGGGGGTATGGGAGCGTTTGTTATGAAATCAAAATCCATTTCTGATGCACATTTTTTTATTTTAATAAACCCTTTTTGTCTTTTGCTTAACGAACGAATCCCTGGATGGAACGCACTGCTTCAGTGCCGTTAGGCGTACGGCTCTAGTTGCAGTGCGTTCATCGAACGCACTGCTTTGTTTTCGAAATGTTTTTTTTTTTTTTTTTTTTTTTTTTTCGAATTCTGGTCAGAGCGCCCAGCCAAAACTGCACATGCCACGCACATTCTGTTAACATTTCTCCCGAAAATGCCGCGAGACTAAATCTGATGAATGTATTTTGACGCCATTTTGACCTACAGGAAATGACGTAGCGCCGTCTACAGTTTTTCTTTGTTTTTCAATTTGCGGCTTTATTTTTGATCCGATTTTGATCGTTTTTTTTTAGGTAATTACATTGAATTTAGTTTTAAAAGATAGCAATTTAAGAATTATACATTTCCCAACTTTCTCGCTGACATTTTGACTTTGAAATCTTTTGCATTTTCTAACTTCTACACTTTTATTTCGATCGATCTGAAAACTTACAGATATATAGACATTTGAATTGAAAAGTATAATTAATTTTCAAAATTTCGATATCACTTCCGGTTTTGATGTTATTTGCTTTTAAAGTTAAACTTTGCACTTCCGGAATAATGAAGATATTTGAAAAATTTCTTTTGCATTTAGCTACAATTGTCTATTGAATGATGCTAAATTAAGAAAATTCGAACCGGAAGTAACGGATCTTCCGCCATCTTGATACGACTAAATTTTGTAAAACTGAAATAAGTTCTCAGGGATAAATCTAATTTGCATAATTTTAGATTTTCTAGAAACATCAATTGATTGCGCAAAAAAGTATGGGAAGGAATTTTTGAATTTCGATTTTGCTTTTCTATTATTTCCGGTTGAATTTTTTCAGTAATTATCAAAACTTTAACCGGTCATATTTCGTGACCTTGACCTTTGATGACCTTTTGACCTGAACAAAAGTAATTGCCCTTCATTATATCTGCCCAATGGTATCCCCATTTTTGTTGTCTGATGTTTACTTCCGGTTTTGCAGCCAATTGAAAATCACGAATTTTAACTTTCAAGAGCTCTATCACGTGACCCAATTTACATAGGACAGAATTTCTTACACATTCCTTTTACGCTTAATCTCATCTTTCTATTAATATATCACACTTGGTATTTAAATCAAAATTGCGCGTTTAAAAATTTCAAAATTTTGTAATTTCTTCTATACTAATTGTGCGTGTTTTCTTTAAATCGAAATAGGGTCTCGGGGGATAATTCGATTTGTGTTATTTTGATGTATATAGTATCTATAACCGATTGCCGAAATATATATGGAAACCGATTTTTGAATTTTGATTTTGATTTTGATTTTTTAACGATTAAAATTTTTAAAAACTTTGAAGGGTCGTATATTGTGACGTTGAACTTCGACGAATTTTTGACCTGTACAAATATGATAGCTCTCGGGAAGTTCTATCCAATGATATATAAAGCTTTATTGTAAGATGTATACTTCCGCTTTTATCGCCATTTGAAAATTGCGAATTTTCCCTATAAAACAATCTGTTTAATGTGTTGCATTTGGGCGATCTACAAGATATAAGTTTCAGCGATCTGAAATTATTTTTTAGTTTAATCGTTCTACATCCAGTTAAAATGATTCAAAGTTGTTATATATGTTTTTCCTGTTGTGGGTGATGTAAATATTGAATATTTGGAACGAAATTACAACCTTTAGAATTTTAAATTTTATCTTTTATAATTATGCAACAATAATATACAGGTGACTGGAATAATGGTCTAAGAGACGAAACTCTATTCAATATAAATTTTAAAATGTTGGGCCGCGCTATTTATGTGGTGTCTCAATGTTATACCCTGACGACTTAAGACATCTTGAACCATTAGTGACCTTTCGATTTGTATATAGCTTCGACATTGTCTATCCAATGCTATATATATATTTTTTGTACGATATCTACTTTTGGTTTCATCGCCATCTGAAAATTGCGAATTTAATATATAAAACATTCTACATTGCATTGGGTATTATTCTCTACGTTTGGGCGATTTACAAATATGAGTTTCGGCGATCCGGATATCTTTTTTAGATTAAACGACCCTCTATCCATTTTTTTATTATGATTTTAACTTATTATCTATCTTAATTGATGATGAGGGCTAAGGATGGGGAGGGGCAAAGAGGGGAAAGGGGGAAAAGGGGGGTATGGGAGCGTTTGTTATGAAATCAAAATCCATTTCTGGTGCACATTTTTTTATTTTAATAAACCCTTTTTGTCTTTTGCTTAACGAACGAATCCCTGGATGGAACGCACTGCTTCAGTGCCGTTAGGCGTACGGCTCTAGTTGCAGTGCGTTCATCGAACGCACTGCTTTGTTTTCGAAATGTTTTTTTTTTTTTTTTTTTTTTTTCGAATTTCACATTCGATTTTTCTCTTAGAAGGCAACATGCTACAAACTACCTGTTGCTGTCTGCCATTCAAACTGCGGGACTACTATTTGTTAAATGTAAAATGACGTCATTCAGAGTGACCGGAAACGAGCTGTGGGCAATGGCTTCGTTTTGGTTTTTGCTATTTATTACCTCTATTTTTTAACTGATTTTGACAGAACTAATTTTGCTAGCTTCTTTTAACTGCTAGCTACATAACTGCATTTTTAAACTGCTAATTTCATTACTTTTGTAGCTGACTTTTTTTATTTCAATTTTTGCGTTTTTTTCAACTTCTACAATTTTATTTACATCCACCCGATAACTTACAGGTAGATAGACATTGTTAATGCGCTCAAAAATAATTTTATATATTTTCAACATCACTTCCGGTTTTGAAGTTATTCGCTTGTAAATTTTAAAAACCAAACTTCCGGAATTCTTAAGATATTTCAAAAATTCGTTTTGCAACATGCTACAAATAGTCATACAAAAAAACGAAGATGAAAAAATCCGCACCGGAAGCAAAAGATTGGCCGCCATATTGAAATGTTAAACTTTTGTAAAATTCAAAATGGGGCCTCAGGGGATAAAGAAATTTCCGCTAGTTTTTCATATCTTATGACTAGAGTCGATTGCGCAATAATATTTGGGAGCCGATTTTTGAATTTTGATTTTGATTTTCTTTTATTTCCATTTTAATTTTTTTGGTAATGACCAAAACTTCAAAGGCCCTTATTTCGTGACCTTGACCTTTGGTGACCTTGTGACCTGAACACGAGTTATTGCCCTTGATGATATCTATTCAATGATATATTCATATGTGTTGTCCGATATCTACTTCCGGTTTTATAACCGATTGAAATTTGTGATTTTTATTCTTAAAGAGCTCTGTCACGTGAACTAATTTATAAATAACAAAAATTCATATTGAATCTTATTACAGTTTATCTGCCCTTTGTAACGATATATAAATCCACAGTTTTCCCCACCAAAAATGCGCTTTTTAGGATTTGAAAATTTTTTGTGTTTCTTCTCTACTAACTGTGCGTAATTTTCTTTAAATCGAAATGGGGCCTCTGGAGATACTCCGTTTTCGTGTAATTTTGATGTCTATAGAATGTAATATAGATTTCTGAATCATATTTGGAAACCGATTTTTGAAATTTGATTTTGATTTTGATATTTACCTGATAGTAATATATAAAAACTTCGAATGGTCGTATATTGTAACCTTAAAATTTGGTGACCTTGTGAGCTGCACAAATGTGATAGCTCTCGAAAAGATCTATCCATTGATATATTATATTTTTATGTACGATGTATACTTTCCGTTTTATCACCATTTGAAAATTGCGAATTCCATTTTTAAAAAAACTGTTTGTTGAATTATGCGTTTGGGCGATCTACATGCCCACGAGTTTCAGCGAACCAATTATGCTTTGAAAAAAAAAACCACTTATACTCTGTAAAATAATGTTAGTGTTCAACCGATACTTTGTTGGGTAGTTTTAAAGCGTATATCAAAACTGTTTACGCACTGCGTCAGAACCTCGCGAAGCCTGGAGATCTAGTTTTTTTTTTTTCGAAATTTACACAGGGCACACAGCCAAGGCTGCAATAGTTGCAGCAATTTCACAACATCTCCTGACCTTCTGTAGTGGCGAGGTGTTGCATAAATATAAAAGGGAAAACATTTTTGCAAAACCGGAAGTGCTGCATTGCAACATACCAAAAAAGGGTCGGTCAGTGGCTCTAGAAGTCGCAATTTTCAATCGATTTTATTCGGGTTTGCTTTTTTTGAAAACTTGAAACAATTTCCAACAAGATAGCAGTTACAAAATTTCGAAATTCGAAAATTCGTAGCACACATTTTTTTGCCGTATTTTGCACATTTTTGCAACTTTGCTATTTTAAGACCGATTGATCTGAAAATTTGGGTGCCTTCAAGTGTTACGAATATGAAAACATTGGCAGAGTCAAAATTTTTGCTTCATTTCCGGTTTCAGCGAAAAAAAGGGTTTAAACTTCCGGTTGACCTACTTGTGCTGTAACTGATGTATCGTAACAAAATTTATGTCAATCTTAATTGAATTAGAGGACAAAAAAACGAAGAAGAAAAAATTCGGACCGGAAGTGAAACTTTGGCCGCCATCTTGAAATGTCACTTTTTTGTAAAACTCAAAATGGGGCCTCTACGGTCAGAGCGATTTGTGTGATGTTTATATTTCTGGAAAGCTTAGTCGATTGCGATCAAAATGTTGGAAATCGATTTTTGAATTTTGCTTTTGCATTTTTGCAACATCCGGTTGAATTTTTTCGAAGTTTGGGGGCTTATTTCTCGTGACCTTGACCTTTGATGACCATGACCTTTAGTAGGTCAAAGGTCATTGACCTTGGCTATCAGTTAATACTTTGAACTTTGACCTCCGACGTCTACTTCCGGTTTTATAGCTGCCCGAAAACAGCAAAATTCGCAACTTTGGGCTGCTCTAGAGCGTAACCCCAATTAATTTAGAGTGTTAATTTTTTCAGATTCTTAAATTGTTTTTTTTTCCTCTTAGCAATGATATATAACAAAAGTTTGTAAAATGAAAATTGAAGTTTTTGATTTTTGAAAATAAGAAGTACATTTTGCCGTGTTTACGTTTTTTTGAAATGTCTGTGTGTATATTGCGTGATCTATTGGATGTACAAACTTCAAATTTGTACCGGGAATAAGCATTTTGAATGTGATTGGATTCACGCTAAAAAAATGAGATGGGCGTGGCATATCCGGGTAAATTTCGAATTCACCCCCTTTTTATAGGTCAGCGAATTACGTCTGTAGGAAAAAGCGTTTTTTAAAAAAAGTACTTTGCAGACAGATATCTCATTGCTTTTTGGGCCCGTTCATCCAAGAAAATCAGATGGTTCGGCCTGTTTGTTGCAATTTCTCGACAATAGCAAACCCCGGGTTTATTTTTTTCTAATTTTGGAAGCCTATTTCTCGTGACCTTGACCTTTGGTGACTTTGACCCCTTTTGTAGGTAAAATGTCATTGACCTTGTTTATCAGTTAATACTTTAACATTTGACCTCCGACGTCCACTTCCGGTTTTATAGCTGTTCGAAAACAGCAAAATTCACAACTTTGGACTTCTCTAGAGCGTGACCTAATTAATTTAGAGCGTTATTTTTTTTTAGATTCTTAAGGCGCTTTTTGTCCACTTTCTGGCAATGAATAACAAAAGTTTTTAAAATGAAAATTTAATTTTTGCACTTTTAAAATTAAAGTACATTTTGCTTTTTTGAAATGTATTTGTGCATATCTCGTGATCTATTAGATGTTCAAGCTTCAAATTTGTACCGTTAATATACATTTCAAATGTGATTAGATTTACGCCAAAATAAATGAGATGGGCGTGGCACATCCGGGTAAACTTACAATTTTTCATTTATATCGGTCAGCGCTCTACGTCTGTAGGAAATAACGTTTTTCAAAAAGGTACTTTGCACACAGATACCTCATTGCTTTGGCCAGTTTCTCCCAGAAAATCAAATGTTTCGGGCTGTTTGTTGCAATTTTGCAACGTTAGCAAAGTCCCACTCTGTGCCACGTGTGGCTCTAGTTTTTTTTTTTTTCGAAATTTACACAGGGCACACAGCCTAGGCTGCAATAGTTGCAGCAATTTCACATCTTCTCTACACCTTCTGTTGTGGCGAAATTTCTATTAAATATAAATTGGAACATTTTTGCAAAACCGGAAGTGCTGCATTGCAACATGTCTAAAAAGTCGGTCAGTGGCTCTAGAACTCGCATTTTTGGACCGATTTTCGTCGGGTTTGCATTTTTGAAAACTTGAAACAATTTTTGTTTTTTTGTAGCTGACTTTTTTTATTTCAATTTTTGCGTTTTTTTCAACTTCTACAATTTTATTTACATCCACCCGATAACTTACAGGTAGATAGACATTGTTAATGCGCTCAAAAATAATTTTATATATTTTCAACATCACTTCCGGTTTTGAAGTTATTCGCTTGTAAATTTTAAAAACCAAACTTCCGGAATTCTTAAGATATTTCAAAAATTCGTTTTGCAACATGCTACAAATAGTCATACAAAAAAACGAAGATGAAAAAATCCGCACCGGAAGCAAAAGATTGGCCGCCATATTGAAATGTTAAACTTTTGTAAAATTCAAAATGGGGCCTCAGGGGATAAAGAAATTTCCGCTAGTTTTTCATATCTTATGACTAGAGTCGATTGCGCAATAATATTTGGGAGCCGATTTTTGAATTTTGATTTTGATTTTCTTTTATTTCCATTTTAATTTTTTTGGTAATGACCAAAACTTCAAAGGCCCTTATTTCGTGACCTTGACCTTTGGTGACCTTGTGACCTGAACACGAGTTATTGCCCTTGATGATATCTATTCAATGATATATTCATATGTGTTGTCCGATATCTACTTCCGGTTTTATAACCGATTGAAATTTGTGATTTTTATTCTTAAAGAGCTCTGTCACGTGAACTAATTTATAAATAACAAAAATTCATATTGAATCTTAATACAGTTTATCTGCCCTTTGTAACGATATATAAATCCACAGATTTCCACCAAAAATGCGCTTTTTAGGATTTGAGAATTTTGTGTTTCTTCTCTACTAACTGTGCGTAATTTTCTTTAAATCGAAATGGGGCCTCTGGAGATACTCCGATTCGTGTAATTTTGATGTCTATAGAATGTAATATAGATTTCTGAATCATATTTGGAAACCGATTTTTGAAATTTGATTTTGATTTTGATATTTACCTGATAGTAATATATAAAAACTTCGAATGGTCGTATATTGTAACCTTAAAATTTGGTGACCTTGTGAGCTGCACAAATGTGATAGCTCTCGAAAAGATCTATCCATTGATATATTATATTTTTATGTACGATGTATACTTTCCGTTTTATCACCATTTGAAAATTGCGAATTCCATTGTTAAAAACTGTTTGTTGAATTATGCGTTTGGGCGATCTACATGACACGAGTTTCAGCGAACCAAAAATGCTTTGAAAAAAAAAACCACTTATACTCTGTAAAATAATGTTAGTGTTCAACCGATACTTTGTTGGGTAGTTTTAAAGCGTATATCAAAACTGCTACGCACTGCGTCAGAACCTCGCGAAGCCTGGAGATCTAGTTTTTTTTTTTTCGAAATTTACACAGGGCACACAGCCAAGGCTGCAATAGTTGCAGCAATTTCACAACATCTCCTGACCTTCTGTAGTGGCGAGGTGTTGCATAAATATAAAATGGAACTTTTTTGAAAAAACCGGGAAGTGCTGCATTGCAACATACCTAAAAAGTCGGTCAGTGGCTCTAGAAGTCGCAATTTTCAATCGATTTTATTCGGGTTTGCATTTTTGAAAACTTGAAACAATTTCCAACAAGATAGCAGTTACAAAATTTCGAAATTCGAAAATTCGTAGCACACATTTTTTTGCCGTATTTTGCACATTTTTGCAACTTTGCTATTTTAAGACCGATTGATCTGAAAATTTGGGTGCCTTCAAGTGTTACGAATATGAAAACATTGGCAGAGTCAAAATTTTTGCTTCATTTCCGGTTTCAGCGTAAAAAGGGTTTTAAAATTCCGGTTGACCTACTTGTGCTGTAACTGATGTATCGTAACAAAATTTATGTCAATCTTAATTGAATTAGAGGACAAAAAAACGAAGAAGAAAAAATTCGGACCGGAAGTGAAACTTTGGCCGCCATCTTGAAATGTCACTTTTTTGTAAAACTCAAAATGGGGCCTCTACGGTCAGAGCGATTTGTGTGATGTTTATATTTCTGGAAAGCTTAGTCGATTGCGATCAAAATGTTGGAAATCGATTTTTGAAATTTTGCTTTTGCATTTTTGCAACATCCGGTTGAATTTTTTCGAAGTTTGGGGGCTTATTTCTCGTGACCTTGACCTTTGATGACCATGACCTTTAGTAGGTCAAAGGTCATTGACCTTGGCTATCAGTTAATACTTTGAACTTTGACCTCCGACGTCTACTTCCGGTTTTATAGCTGCCCGAAAACAGCAAAATTCGCAACTTTGGGCTGCTCTAGAGCGTAAGCTAATTAATTTAGAGTGTTATTTTTTTCAGATTTTTAAATTGTTTTTTGTCCTCTTTCCAATGATATATAACAAAAGTTTGTAAAACGAAAATTGAAGTTTTTGATTTTTGAAAATAAGAAGTACATTTTGCCGTGTTTACGTTTTTTTGAAATGTCTGTGTGTATATTGCGTGATCTATTGGATGTACAAACTTCAAATTTGTACCGTGAATAAGCATTTTGAATGTGATTGGATTCACGCTAAAAAAATGAGATGGGCGTGGCATATCCGGGTAAATTTCGAATTCACCCTTTTCATAGGTCAGCGAATTACGTCTGTAGGAAAAAGCGTTTTTTAAAAAAAGTACTTTGCAGACAGATATCTCATTGCTTTGGCCAGTTCATCCAAGAAAATCAGATGGTTCGGCCTGTTTGTTGCAATTTCTCGACAATAGCAAACCGGTTGATTTTTTTCAAATTTTTGGGAAGCCTATTTCTCGTGACCTTGACCTTTGGTGACTTTGACCTTTAGTAGGTAAAATGTCATTGACCTTGTTTATCAGTTAATACTTTAACATTTGACCTCCGACGTCCACTTCCGGTTTTATAGCTGTTCGAAAACAGCAAAATTCACAACTTTGGACTTCTCTAGAGCGTGACCTAATTAATTTAGAGCGTTATTTTTTTCAGATTCTTAAGGCGCTTTTTGTCCACTTTCTGGCAATGAATAACAAAATTTTTTAAAATGAAAATTTAATTTTTGGACTTTTAAAATTAAAGTACATTTTGCTTTTTTGAAATGTATTTGTGCATATCTCGTGATCTATTAGATGTTCAAGCTTCAAATTTGTACCGTTAATATACATTTCAAATGTGATTAGATTTACGCCAAAATAAATGAGATGGGCGTGGCACATCCGGGTAAACTTACAATTTTTCATTTATATCGGTCAGCGCTCTACGTCTGTAGGAAATAACGTTTTTCAAAAAGGTACTTTGCACACAGATACCTCATTGCTTTGGCCAGTTTCTCCCAGAAAATCAAATGTTTCGGGCTGTTTGTTGCAATTTTGCAACGTTAGCAAAGTCCCACTCTGTGCCACGTGTGGCTCTAGTTGTGGGACTTTGCTACCGCAAAGTCCCAGTTTGTTTTCGGTTTGTCTTTTTTTTTTTTTTTTTTTTTTTTTTTTTTTTCGAAATTTACACAGGGCACACAGCCTAAGCTGCAATAGTTGCAGCAATTTCACAACTTCTCTACACCTTCTGTTGTGGCGACGTTTCTATTAAATATAAATTGGAACATTTTTGCAAAACCGGAAGTGCTGCATTGCAACATGTCTATAAAGTCGGTCAGTGGCTCTAGGACTCGCATTTTTGGACCGATTTTCGTGGGGTTTTGCATTTTTGAAAACTTGAAACAATTTTCAACAAGATAGCAGTTACAAAATTTCGAAATTCGAAAATTCATAGCACACATTTTTTTGCCGTATTTTGCACATTTTTGCAACTTTGCTATTTTTAGACCGATTGATCTGAAAATTTGGGTGCCTTCAAGTGTCATGAATATGAAAACATTGGCAGAGTCAAAATTTTTGGTTCATTTCCGGTTTCAACGTAAAACGGGTTTAAACTTCCGGTTGACCTACTTGTGCTGTAATTGATGTATCGCAACAAAATTTATGTCAATCCTAATTAAATTAGAAGACAAAAAAACGAAGAAGAAAAAATCCGGACCGGAAGTGAAACATTGGCCGCCATCTTGAAATGTCACTTTTTTGTAAAACTCAAAATGGGGCCTCTACGGTAAGAGCGATTTGTGTGATGTTTATATTTTTGGAAAGCTTAGTCGATTGCGATCAAAATGTTGGAAATCGATTTTTGAATTTTGCTTTTGCTTTTTTGCAACATCCGGTTGAATTTTTTCGAAGTTTGGGGGCTTATTTCTCGTGACCTTGACCTTTGGTGACCATTACCTTTAGTAGGTCAAAGGTCATTGACCTTGGCTATCAGTTGATACTTTGAACTTTGACCTCCGACGTCTACTTCCGGTTTTATAGCTGCCCGAAAACAGCAAAATTCGCAACTTTGGGCTGCTCTAGAGCGTGACCTAATTAATTTAGAGTGTTAATTTTTTCAGATTCTTAAAGTGCTTTTTGTCCTCTTTCCAACGATATATAACAAAAGTTTGTAAAATGAAAATTGAATTTTTTTATTTTTGCAAAGAAAAGTACATTTTGCCGTATTTTCGCTTCCTTGAAATGTATGTGTGTATATCTCG
>JAUJPP010000011.1:110207-130993 GCA_030562195.1 Nipponacmea schrenckii
CAAAAAATTACTGTAGACCAAGCTTACCCCCCAAGTGCCCCAACACGCATTCCGTGGAGGGTTGAAGTATAGGCTCCACCCATTGTTCTCCTCTTGTCACTCTCAGTCTCATAGGCCGGCTATCGTTGTTTAATCTTTTGACGAAAAAAATAGATTGATGAAGCCTTTATTGGGCACATTCTGCATATCAACTCAAAACTAAGGTTTTTTCCATGCATGTGTACATAATAAAAATTCTGATGACATGTATTTAAAAATAATAGGCTTAGCCTAGTACTAGTGGCGCAGGCCTAGCGCATTGTTAATTTCGCTCATGAAAGAATTATGATTCTTGGCGTCAAAAGATGAAGATTTGGATCATGACGTGATGGTCATTAAATTATGACATCAGCTCTTCTTGACAACGGAAAGCGATGGATTTTTTTTCTGGAAGTGGCGACGAACTGGCGACCGTCTGCAGACGAACTGGCGACGAACTGGCGACCGTCGCCAGTTCGTCTGCAGACGGTTGCCAGTTCGTCGGCAAATGTTCTGCCGACCATCTGCAGATGATCTGCAGATAAAGATAAGTTATAAAGTTGCTGTACTGTATCTATGTGCTAAATTTCATCAAAATCGGTCTATCAGTAGTGTCTGAATTTCGGATTTAAGAATTGTAACGAAAATTCAAAATGGCGGCCGATATGGCAGCTTGACCTAATTATTTAGGTCAAATCAATTACTATTGATAAGTTATTTATAAAACAGTTTTCACTTTTCACCTAGCAGTTAAAGACCGGAAGTTACGTAATTACGTTTTTTGAGGCAAAACCCGGGAAGGGGAAATTTTTTTTTTCACATTTTTTCAAAAATTATAATCATATCGCCTATCAACTGGTTAAGTTTCAAAATTTTACCATTTATATTAAACGAAAAATCACGGTCTGAAATTTTTGGCGATGACCCTTGAATATTGAATTGCAAATCGTGGGTAAAATATTTAACCTAATTGCATAAAACCTATAATTGTTAGTTCATAAATACATTGAAGTTTTCAAATCTGAAAATCCGGTCGAAATCGAACTGAAAATAAACTTGCTAAAGCAAAAAAACATCAACATCCGGTTCTCACTTCCGGTCAGAGATAGAACTTCCGGTTTTGTTTTACTTGATAATAGAAATCATACTAAGATCAACTGTAGATTTAGAATTTCTGCACCTTTTACCAGTTTGTCTGCAAACTCATCCAAGAATCGCAAAAAAAAAAAAAAAAAAAAATAATCCGAACGATTACAATACGTTTTCGCCAAAGTCGAAATACGTAAAAAAAATGACTGATGAGTTTTTGTGCTGATAAGCATGCTAAGAATTCATTGCAAAATAGTTTGAGGTCGATCCCTGTTTACTTGCAGCTCAGTTCCAGGTCGGTTCACCTTTTCATTGGTCTTTTCTTTTCAAACATAAGCTGTTCCATTACTAACCATGGCATGGTGACAGGCGATTATGCCGGAGTTAGACCAGAAAGTTTTCGCTAGTTTCGACGGTTCGTAAAAAAATTGGTAAAATTGTTATTTTTAATATCTGATATCTCGTATCAGGTTTTAGGGTATGCCAATTCGGTTAAATCTTTTACCCACGATTTGCAATTCAATATTCAAGGGTCATCGGCAAAAATTTCAGTACGAGATTTCTCGATTAATATAAATGGTAAAATTTTGAAACTTTACCAGTTGATAGCCGATATGATTATGATTTTTGAAAAATTTTAAAAAAAAATTTCGACTTCCGGTTTAGCCTCAAATGACGTAATTACGTGACTTCCAGTCTATAACAGCTAGGTGATAAGTTAAAACTGTTTTATAAATAACTTGTCAATAGTAATCGATGTGACCTAAATAATTTAGTCAAGCTGCCATATCGGCCGCCATTTTGAATTTTCGTTACAATTCTTAAAGCCAAAATTCAGACACTATTGATAGCACATAGATACATTGGATCATTATCTACCTTTTCTAGGAGACCGATTTTTAAATTTTCGTATTTTTTTTCGAATTATTCGAATTTCGATTTTTTCAAAATAAGGTCACTTTAACGGCTATGGAAGGTGTGATCCACTTAATCTATGACCTTTTAAATTAAGTCAAATAATATTCAATATATTGTCTACAAATAGGTATTTTTTAATTTGGTTTACTTAAAAAAGTCACAGAGATAAGTGTACTTAAATACAGCAAAAATTGATAATTTTCATATTTTCGCCATCATTAACCGTAACGGAAGGTGTGACCTAATTATTTTATGACTTTGAAAACTAGGTCAAATGATATTCAATATATTGTCTAGATGTAGGTAATTGCAAATTTAGCCTACATAATATTTTAAGGCTCTCGAAATACGTTCATAATTGTAAGCAATTCTAGTTTTATTTGATAATAGAAATCATTCTAAGATCAACTGTAGATTTAGAATTTCTGTACATTTTACCAGTTTGTCTGCAAACTCATCCGAGAATTTAAAAAAAAAAAAATTTAATAATCCGAACAATTACAATACGTTTTCGACCAAAGTCGAAATACGTAATAAATCTTGTGGATTGGACGGTATTCTAAATGAACTGTTAATACTTTAAAATTGAACTTTTACCTAATTTGGTCACCCTCTTTAATAATGACCTGGACTTGGGAAATTTCCCCACAGTTTGGGCAACCGGGATTTTAGTACCTGTCTTTAAAAAAGGTGACCCAAACAATACTGACAACTATAGAGGAATAACTGTTGTGTCATGCATAGGGAAACTTTTCACTAATATTCTAAACAGCCAACTCATAAAATTTGATAAAGATGAGCACAAAATTACTGACTGCCAGTTTGGATTTGGGGAAAATTTTTCAACAGTAGACGCAATATTTATTTTACAGTCACTAATAAACAGAACTTTAAAAAAGAAAAAGAGATTATATGTGTGCTTTGTTGATTATAAAAAAGCTTTTGATTTTACTAATCGTTTTAATCTATGTTTTAAACTTATTTAAGAGGGTGTTACAGGGAAAATTTTAACAATAATTAAATCATTATATACAAAAGTTAAGTGTTGGAAACTTGTCCAAATATTTCAATTGTAATAATGGTCTATTTCAGGGAGAAGTTCTTTATTATTGTCATTCTATGTAAACGATTTTGAAAAAATGTCCATCCATCAAATTACAAGAGTTAAGTTTGTTTTTATTATTATATGCTGATGATAAAGCACCCGAAGGTCTCTAAAATCTTCTGAACTCGCTATCTACTTATACTAAAAAATGGGATTTATCAGTAAATACAAGCAAAACTAAAATCGTAATATTTAGGTCAGGGGGAAAATCAAGATTCAACGAAACATGGGACTTTGAAAATACGAAAATTGATATTGTTAATAGTTTTAATTATTTGGGTATATTATTCAATTGTTATGGCAAATTTCAAGTCACTCAAAAGCATATTGCAGACCAAGGGTGTGACGATAATTATTTTAATATTGTTACTAAATTGGCAGTGTTTGACACGTATATTTGTAGTATAGTTAATTATGGTTCAGAAACTTGGGGCTTTCACAAAAGAGATGATATTGAAAAATTACATTTGTACTTTCTAAAGAGAATTCTATCAACTCGCTCCACAACAAATACTTGTATGGTTTATTTCGAACTTGGTCGTTACCCCCTGATTATCTATAGAAAAATACGTATCTTTAAATATTGGTTCAAATTGCTTTATACTGAAAACATATTACTTCAGTCTTCAAAGGACATGCTTATTAATGATGACTCTTGGTTAAAAAATTTAAAAAACGAACTCAGTAGAATCGGCTTAGGTTATATTTGGGATAAATCTTCCATTAATAAGACTGATATTTTCATTATTAAGAACCGACTTTATGACATTTTTAAGCAAGAATGCTATGAAGAAATCTGTAATTCACCAAAGGGAATCATTTATAAACATGTTGTAAATAATTTTAATGTTCAGTTTTACTTAACAAAAAGTATATATTCAAAATTTCGTAAAGTAATTACCAGAATACGTTTATCAAGTCACTCTTTAGAAATAGAAAAGGTAGATTTGATAAACGTAAGCGTGAAGACCGTATTTGTTTATATTGTAATCTTCATGATATTGAAGACGAATTCCATTTTATTCTTATCTGCCCAAAATATAATTCTTTGCGGATATTGTACATAAAAAAATATTATTATACAAAACCTA
This sequence comes from Nipponacmea schrenckii, assembly GCA_030562195.1. NCBI lineage: Eukaryota > Metazoa > Mollusca > Gastropoda > Lottiidae > Nipponacmea > Nipponacmea schrenckii. The sequence goes on from JAUJPP010000011.1 coordinate 114,429, forward strand.
GTGTTTTTAAACTTATCCAATTATTAAGTGTCCAAAACAATTCTGAATTAATAAATCTCGGTAAATTTCTCTTTTATGCCGGTAAACTATGTGACTCGCTTTGAACCTTTCTTTACCCCCCCCCCCTCCCCCGACCTAGACCATGTGTAAAACTCATTATTTTCTGTTTCATATATATATATATCTATCCATATTTTTGCTCTCCTTCAACCCTGTTTGTACATTATGCAAATTTTGTAAAATAATGTTGTATTATGTACCTGATGGGTCATTGACTCAAAGGAATAAAGAATTGAATTGAATTCCAACACTAATCAGTGGTCCTGACGCTCAAAAAAGTCCGTATAATCCGACATTTAGTTATCTTAATTACTTGTCATCAATAAGATAATCGATTATTATATCAATAATTGGGATTTTATCACATGAAAACAAATTATTGCTGAAAAAAATTCTGCTGATTAATCACCGCCAATGACCTCTGTTTAAGATCAAGGTCGTTGCCTTTCCATCAAATGGCTTGGGTCATGATTCGGAAATTACCAATCTGGTTTCGTGTATTGAACTATAATATTTTATGGAATTATAACAGTTCCTTACCGATATGCTAAGCGTACCTGTACCAATTTGGCTTTAAATATTAATTTGTTGGTAATTATAAAAAAGAGTTTTTTGCATTACGCAGAAAAATTTACCTATGAAATTTTCATACACGAAAAGTAAAATGCTAATATTTGTCGTCAGTTTTAATTCGATTAATAGACGCATTCAATTTGATAAAAGGCTTATTAATTCTAATAAAAACATAAGTAAAGTAACTCAGCATAAGTATAATTTAATAAAATTGTTTTTTGAATATTTAAAATTAAATATTACGCATGTCACTGAGCTATTAAAAGTAACATATATATGTAGAATATAACAAAAATTCTCGAAAATCTGAGTAGTCGCTAAATCGACATTATTTTGCAGTCCAAGAGATGTCGAATAACTAAGACTAGACTGCATTTGGTAATTTGAATTTCAGTAAAGGGTGAAGTAATTTTCCTGGTATATGAATTTTATTCCCGCAGCCACCTTCTTTTCTCCTTTCCTCTCCTACTCGAAATATTATTGACACCCCTGACTAGTCTCTATTGCATTTACTAGCTTATCTCCATGTGTTTGGACTAAGTCAGGGGCAATAACTAAAATATATAGTTCATCGAAAAACAGTAAAAATTTAACTTGTTCAAGATCTCATCAACATTTTTCTTGGTCAGCAGAAAGGTTTTACCATCTTACCTCTGTATGTAGGACAGTCGAACACGCAAAAGACACTGGGTCCAGAAGGACCTGCCTGCTTGTGAAACGCTTGAAGCAGGCAAGCCAAATATCACACATGACAGAGATAGGATCATCTTTCCTCCTCTTGACATAAAAATAAGTTTGATGAAACAATTTGTCAAGACACTAAATACCGAAGATATGTTTCCAATACATCATCACAGCAATATTAGGGTTATCATTTGAGAAGATAAAAGCAGGCATGTTTGATTTGAACCCTCTTTCGTGATGAGGAGAGGGCAGCATAGTTATCCTATGTGGCAGTTGTTCTGAACTTCCTTGGAAACAATAAGGCAGATAACTACAGGAACTATGAACTTGTGAACAGAATGCTCTTGCTTTTTCACGATTCATCGAGCTTCCTTTTTTGAACAGTCACCTTGATCAGTTCCCCGACAACCTCGGGGCTGTGAGTGATGAACAAGTAGAGTGATAAAGATAATGGAAGACTCACCAAGGGCGCTGGGACAAAAGTATCATGGCCAAATACTGCTGGCGCATTAAAAGAAATACTATACCATTTCAATTTGAGCTACAGAGATTCCCAAAAAGAAAAAAACACAAAAAATAGAACTGTAGACAGCTCCGAAGCGTGGCAACGATGATTTATTCCATGATTTCGGATCTTTTGAAACTTTTACGCTTTCAATTTCGATATTTTAAAATCCCAAAATGTTTTAAGATAGCTTGCCAGGCAAGGTAATATACGCCCACTGGCAGCATTTATTTCAAATAAAAACTTTTCAGTAAGGTTACAATAAGTGGAATATAATATTCAACCTTCCAACCTATTTTTTTCTAGGGTCTCTAGTTTCATTAAAAACTGTCAAGAATTGTACCTAATAACAACTCATTAAATATTTTTCGGTATTTTTATGATTTGCAATAGGGTTCACCCTTAATAATATTTTGATATTTTTTGATATTGGTTGATATTAAACAATTTCAGCGAGTTTTGTCAAAAAGGAATGTATAGAGTGTTCACAAGCCAAAAGTTGAAAGCTTTTTTGAAAACAGGCGCAATAACTGACACTAAATATTTTCCATTTACCTGATTTTCAATAGGGTTTATCCTTATGAGAAAACAAATACTAAAGCCAAGTTTCATCAAAATCCATTCAAAATTGTTCTTTCTAGAGTGTTTACGAGTTAAATTGAACGCGTTTTCAAAAACAAGTTCAGTAACTTCTACTGAATATTTTTTGATTTTCAATAGGGTTCATCCTTGGGAGACAACAAATACTCCAGCCAAGTTACATCAAAATCCATTAAAAATTGTTCTTTCTAGAGTGTTTACAAGCTAAAATTGAACGCGTTTTCAAGAACAAGGGCTATAACTGACACTAAATATATTTCTATTTATTTGATTTATAATAGGGTTCATCCTTGGGTAAAAACAAATACTCAAGCCAAAGTTAATCAAAATCCATTAAGAATTGTTCCTACTAGAGTATTTACAAGCTAAAATTGAACGCATTTTCAAAGAACAAGAGCAGTAACTCATACTAAAATTTTTTTCGATTTCGCTGATTTTCAATAGGGTTCATCCTTGAGTTATAACACACTCTCACACCAAGTTTCATCGAAATCCATAAAGAATTGTGCCATGTAGAGTGTTTACGAGACAAAAATCGAACGCGTTTAAAAGAACAAGGGCAATAATTCATATTAGATATATTTTGATATTTTTAATTTTCAATTAGGCTCATCCCTTGCGATATCCAACAATTTCAGTGAGTTTTGTCAACATTGGTCATGAATTGTACCTTCTAGAGTGTTTATTAGCCAAAAAGTTAAACCCGTTTTCAAACACAAGGGCAATAACTGACACTAAATATATTTCGATTAATTTGATTTTCAATAAGGTTCATCATTGGGTAAAAACAAATACTCAAGCCAAGTATTATCAAAATCCATTAAGAATTGTTCTTTCTAGAGTGCTTACAAGCTAAAATTGAACGCGTTTTCAAACACAAGGGCAATAACTGATACTAAATATTTTTCGATTTAACTGAATTTCAATAGGGTTCATCCTTAGGTGATTACAAATACTCATGCCAAGTTATGTCAAAATCGCTCAAGAATTGTGACTTGTAGAGTATTTACAAGGCAAAAATCCAACACATTTTATAGAACAAGGGCAATAATTCCTATGAAATATATTTCGATATGTGCTATTTTCAAAAGGGTTCATATTAAGGGTGATATTAAACAATTTCAGCAAGTTTCTTCAAAATCGGTCAATAACTGTGCTTTCTAGAGTGTTTACAAGCTAAAAATTGAACGCGTTTTCAAAAACAAGGGCAATAACTGATATTAATTTTTTTTCGATTTGACTGGTTTTCAATAGGCTTCATCCTTGGGTGATAACAAATACTCAGGCCAAGTTTCATTAAAATCCATTAAAAATTGTTCTCTCAAGAGTGTTTACAAGCTAAAATTGAACGCGTTTTCAAGAACAAGGGCAATAACTCATACTAAATGTTTTTCGATTTCGCTGATTTTCGATAGGGTTTATCCTTGAGTTATAAAATACTCTCACACCAAGTTTCATCAAAATCGGTCAAGAATTGCACGTTGTAGAGTGTTTACGAGCCATTCAAGAACAAGGGCACGAACTCATACTATTTTTTTTCCGATTTCGCTGATTTTCAATAGGGTTCATCCTTGCGTGATCATAAACACTCATATTTCATTTAGTTTCATCTAAATCCGTCAAGAATTACACTGTGTAGATTGTTTACGAGCAATTGTGGATGGACGGACGGACCGACGGACGGACGGATGTGGGTGACGACAATATACGCCCCCCATTTCATGTGGGCGTATAAAAGTCGCTCAAGAATTGTGACTTGTAGAGTGTTTACAAGGCAAAAATCCAACACATTTTATAGAACAAGGGCAATAATTCCTATTAAATATATTTCGATATTTGCTATTTTCAAAAGGGTTCATTCTTGGGTGATATTTAACAATTTCAGCAAGTTTCGTCAAAATCGGTCATTAACTGTGCTTTGTAGAGTGTTTAAAAGCTAAAAATTGAACGCGTTTTCAAAAACAAGGGCAATAACTGATATTAATTTTTTTTCGATTTGACTGGTTTCCAATAGGCTTCATCCTTGGGTGATAACAAATACTCATATTAAGTTTCATCTAAATCCGTCAAGAATAACACAGTGCAGAGTGTTTACGAGCAATTGTGGACGGACGGACGGATGTGGGTGACGACAATATACCCCCCCATTTCATGTGGGCGTATAAAAATTGCCTTCCCTTATTTTCATATATATACCATAATTGGACCGGTAATACTTATATCAATAGAAAGTAGAGGTGTTCTAATGACTGGGAAAAATTCCAGATGGTCCCACATATCATTAATTAACTCGTAATTAGGCTAATTATGAACGGAATTCTCACGGTAGGGTACTAACATATGTATGTACGTCAGGTCTCAAATGTCGTTGATCTTTTTTTTTTTTGATCATCCAGTCTGTCAATTCGGTACATAAATCATGACGTAACCGGACGCTGTTGTTATTGCCCACATTCCTTAATATTTTTCACAACAACAATGGCATTTTTGTATTCCATTTATTATCTCTAGCAAAAGGCAATAAAACGTTTAAATATCATGTTGTAAAACATTATGAATTAATTTAAATAATTTTTTACTCACTAATAATAAAATTTTTAGACGCCTTCATTCATATGACGTCATTTGGTCACGTGAACAAACATGGAGTCTAAATTTAGCATTTCAAGGCAGATCAGAGTCAAATGGATTACAGAATTGAGAATCTACCTGACAGAGCATACAGAAAAGAAATTTGGTTTATTTATTAGGCACTGCTTATTGAAAAAGAAAAAGATAGCTTGCCAGGCAAGTTAATATACGCCCACTGGCAGCATTGATTTTGAATAAAAAAAAAAATATAAATATGCTTCTTTTAAAAAACAGAGCAATAATTGATATTAAATAGTTTAAGATTTATCTGATTTTCAATAGGGTTCGACTTAGGTGATTCCACATACTCATGCCAAGTTGCGTTTAAATCAGTCAAGAAATTTGACTTGCAGAGTGTTTATGAGCCAAAAAATCGAAATCATTTGAAAGAACAAGGGCAATCAAATATTATGTGATATTTCTTGTTTTCAATAGGATTCATCCTTGAGTGATAATTAACAATTTCAGCAAATTTTGTCAAAATCATTGTGCCTTCTAGAGGGTTTTTAAGCTAAAAATTTTGACCTGTTTTCAAAAACAAAGGCAATAACTAATACTAAATATTTTTCAGTTTTCAAGGTTCATTATTGGGTGATTACAAATACTCATGCCAAGTTACGTGACTTGTTGAGTGTTTACAAGGAAAAAATCGAACACATTTTATTAAGCAAGGGCAATATTGCAATTAAATATATTTCGATATATTTGATGTTCAATAGGGTTCATCCTTTGGTGATATTAAACAATTTCAGCAAGTTTTGTCAAAATCGGTCAATAATTGTGCTTTGTAGAGCATTTTATAAGCCACAAATTGGACGAGTAACAAACAATTACAGCTAGTTTTGTCATTATTGATCATGAATTGTGCCTTCTAGAGTGTTTACAAGCTAAAATTAAACGCGTTTTCAAAAACAAGGACAATAACTGACACTAAATATTTTTCGATTTAACTGATTTTCAATAGGGGTCATCCTTGGGTGATAACAAATACTCAAACTAAGTTTCATCAAATTCCATTAAGAATTATTCTTTCAAGAGTGTTTACAAGCTAAAATTGAACGCGTTTTCCAGAACAAGGGCTATAACTCATATTTTTCGATTTCGCTGATTTTCAATAGGGTTTATCCTTGAGTTATAACAAACTCTCACACCAAGTTTCATCAAATTCCGTTAAGAATTGCACATTGTAGAGTGTTTACAAGCCATTCAAAAACAAGTGTTTACGAGCAATTGTGGACAGACTGACGAACGGGCCGACAAAGGACCGACGGATGGATGGGGTGTCGACAATATACGCCCCCCATTTCATGTGGGAGTATTAAAATTAAAATGGAAATAAAAGAAAATCAAAATCAAAATTCAAAAATCTGCTCCAAAATATGATTGGGCAATTGACTTTAGTCATAAGATATGGAAAGATAGCTTGCCAGGCAAGGTAATATACGCCCACTGGCAGCATTTATTTCAAATAAAAAACTTTTCAGTAAGGTAACAATTAATGGAATGAAATATTCAACCTTCCACCATATATTTGGTTTCTAGGGTCTCTAGTTGCATTAAAAACTGTAAGGATTGTACCTATTAATAACTCATTAAATATTTTTCTGTATTTATACGATTTGCAATAGAGTTCACCCTCAATAATATTTTGATATTTTTAATTCTTAATAAGGCTCATCCTTGGTTGATATTAAACAATTTCAGTGAGTTTTGTCAAAAATGAATGTTTAGAGTGTTCACAAGCCAAAAGTTGAAAGCGTTTTTGAAAACATTGCTTTATCTCAAAATGTCATTCAAATCTTATTAATTATTGAGATTGTTTTAATTGTGAATATAATATATCCATGAAAACAAGGGGGGTATGGTTTTACTTTCGTTTATAAAGTGTATGCAGCAAGATAGGTACGAAGAATATTAATGAAAAAAGAGCTAGGCTACTGATGACTGCAGGGATCATTGTGTCCGGAGCCACGCCCGTCGCCCACATCCATGTATTTTCGTCGTAATGCTACGAGGAAGTAGGCGTGATTAGGCCACGATGTGTAGGGATTTATATATGAATTTATTTTTTTATTTATAAAATAATATTGATGACAAGAGAAGCCTAAAATCATGTCCCCACTCACCCTGAAACTAAATAGACTAGGCCTATTTCATTAGTTGGGAGAGTGAATTTTTCAGAATGATCATCTAGCTTGGATACTAGAATGATCTCTTTTGGTGAACAAATAAATTTATTGTCACATTCTGCATATCAGTTCACCTTCACAAAGAGAAATATTGTCAAACTGAGCTTGCTATTCGTTCTGATATTTTACCGTAGGTCAACTCATAAAAAGCGTTTCCGGATAACCGATGTTGAAACTCTAACCGGTTGCCCGTGACATCCTAATATTAGTAGTTACTATTACACCTGAACAAATTCCGATATCAGAACCTGAGACTGGATTCATTACAACGTCATACTTTGATTGACAGGTCGAAACTATCTATAATAATATTATCTAGTCACAATAATATTCATAAAAAGTCAAATTAGTAGTGATAATCCTATTTCAATATGGTGCCCAAAGAACTTAAAAGTAGTGCTTGGATTGACGCTTTCAAACGAAACTAAGCCCAAATCTACTTGTGAGATTTAGACCTACATGTATCTTGGCACGCAGTTACGAAGAAGTAGGCGTGGTTTCTCAAAACGTCAATCCCGACATCGTTGTTTTACCATTGGATGATGAAAATAGAACAAAGCGTTTATTGGTTATAATTTATACTCATTCATATGCATGAGAATGAAATATACCGAAGTAGGTGGGTCTCATAGAGTTATTTATAATAATAGGCGGTGCCAGCAAAATGATGAATGTCTACCTATTAATATTATAATAGAGAAAAAAAAGAAGAATAAATATTAATAATCCGTCAATGAGCGCAGTCGGAACTGGTTAAGCATCATTGCTATATTGACCACTGTAGATTTTGGCTGGGTTGGGCGTCGTGATTTTAAATATATCCCCCGTGATAAGTTTGAATTTAAAATTATAAAAATAGAGCCGGTGGCCCGAGAATTAATTTATTATAAAGTCCGAGGTCGTAGGCCTAGTCCCGAAAAGCCATGGTAAAAGGGTTGTTACACTTTCTTTTCATCGAAATTGAGAATCTGCTTGATATCCTAGTTTCTATGGTTAAATAATCTGTTATAGGCTTTACATTTCTACGTTCTTTGGTTGGACACGATCAAGACTGGGCCTACTAGGTCTATTTGAGGTTTTCTACAGGTACATCTTACAACAGTAGCCTTTTTTTGTAACCATTGAAACGGCCTGATTACCGGGAACAAAGTAATGCACCCTCAGACCTTATTGATCACCAAAATAAAGTATTTTATTGTTTCAAAAAATTACTGTAGACCAAGCTTACACCCCAAGTGCCCCAACACGCATTCCGTGGAGGGTTGAAGTATAGGCTCCACCCATTGTTCTCTTCTTGTCACTCTCAGTCTCATAGGCCGGCTATCGTTGTTTAATCTTTTGACGAAAAAAATAGATTGATGAAGCCTTTATTGGGCACATTCTGCATATCAACTCAAAACTAAGGTTTTTTCCATGCATGTGTACATAATAAAAATTCTGATGACATGTATTTCGCTCATGAAAGAATTATGATTCTTGGCGTCAAAAGATGAAGATTTGGATTGTGACGTGATGGTCATTAAATTATGACATCAGTTATCAGCTCTTCTTGACCGCCAGTTCGTGGGCAAAAATTTTCTGATCAGATGATCTGCAGATAAAGATAAGTTATAAAGTTGCTGTACTGTAACTTCTATTGTGTACACAAGTAAAAATTAACCTTTTTTCATTTAATCAAGGGCCATAACTCATAAACCGACATATGGAATAGTGCAATTTTCGAAGTTGTCCGAGAAATTATCAAGATGAATACAGATACCAAGTTTCATTCAAATCGGATGAAAACTTCAGCTTCTATTGCATACACAAGTAAATTTTAACGTTTTTTCATTTAATCAAGGGCCATAACTCATAAACCGACATCTGGAATCGTGACATTTTCGAACTTGTCCGAGATATTATCAAGATGAATACACATACCAAGTTTCATTCAAATCGGATAAAAACTCTGGCCTGTATCGCATACACAAGTAATTGTTGACGGACGGACCGACCGACGGACCGACCGACGGACCGACGGATGGACAGGGGTGATGGCAATATACGTCCACATTTTCATGTGGGCGTATAAAAACTGTCAAGAATGTACCTAATAACAACTCATTAAATATTTTTCGGTATTTTTATGATTTGCAATTGGGTTCACCGTTAATAATATTTTGATATTTTTAATTCTTAATAAGGCTCATCCTTGGTTGATATTAAACGATTTCAGTGAGTTTTGTCAAAAAATGAATGTTTAGAGTGTTCACAAGCCAAAAGTTGAAAGTGTTTTTGAAAACAGGCGCAATAACTGACACTAAATATTTTTCGATTTATCTGATTTTCAATAGGGTTTATCCTTGTGAGAAAAAGATAGCTTGCCAGGCAAGGTAATATACGCCCACTGGCAGCATTTATTTCAAATAAAAACTTTTCAGTAAGGTTACAATAAGTGGAATGAAATATTCAACCTTCCAACCTATTTTTTTCTAGGGTCTCTAGTTTCATTTAAAACTGTCAAGAATTGTACCTAATAACAAGTCATTAAATATTTTTCGGCATTTTTATGATTTGCAATAGGGTTCACCCTTAATAATATTTTGATATTTTTATTTCTTCATAAGGCTCATCCTTGGTTGATATTAAACAATTTCAGCGAGTTTTGTCAAAAAGGAATGTTTAGAGTGTTCACAAGCCAAAAGTTGAAAGCGTTTTTGAAAACAGGGGCAATAACTGACACTAAATATTTTTCGATTTATCTGATTTTCAATAGGGTTCATCCTTGGGAGAAAACAAATACTAAAGCCAAGTTTCATCAAAATCCATTCAAAATTGTTCTTTCTAGAGTGTTTACGAGTTAAATTGAACGCGTTTTCAAAAACAAGGGCAATAACTTGTACTAAATATTTTTCGATTTTCAATAGGGTTCATCCTTGGGAGACAACAAATACTCCAGCCAAGTTACATCAAAATCCATTAAAAATTGTTCTTTCTAGAGTGTTTACAAGCTAAAATTGAACGCGTTTTCAAGAACTAGGGCTTTTTAGGGTGGTGAATGGCTCAGTGGTTAGCGAGTTGGACTGTCGTCTGCTAGGCGACTAGGTGCCGTGGGTTCGAATCCTGATCGGTGCGAGGAAATAAAAAATTAGGTCTGATTCCTAGGCCCGTGCTTTCCCGGAACTACGAGATAGTAGTTTCCCCCCCCCCCCTAACTAAATATATTTCGATATAATTTAATTTATAATAGGGTTCATCCTTGGGTAAAAACAAATACTCAAGCCAAGTTTAATCAAAATCCATTAAGGATTGTTCTTTCTAGAGTGTTTACAAGCTAAAATTGATTGAACGTGTTTTCAAGAACAAGAGCAGTAAATCATACTAAAAAATTTTTTGATTTCGCTGATTTTCAATAGGGTTCATCCTTAAGTTATAACACACTCTCACACCAAGTTTCATCGAATCCATCAAGAATTGTGCCATGTAGAGTGTTTACGAGACAAAAATCAAACGCGTTTAAAAGAACAAGGGCAATAATTCATATTAGATATATTTTGATATTTTAAATTTTCAATTAGGCTCATCCCTTGCGATATCCAACAATTTCAGTGAGTTTTGTCAACATTGGTCATGAATTGTACCTTCTAGAGTGTTTATTAGCCAAAAAGTTAAACCTGTTTTCAAACACAAGGGCAATAACTGACACTAAATATATTTCGATTTATTTGATTTGCAATAAGGTCCATCCTTGGGTAACAACAAATACTCAAGCCAAGTTTTATCAAAATCCATTAAGAGTTGTTCTTTCTAGAGTGCTTACAAGCTAAAATTGAACGCGTTTTCAAATACAAGGGCAATAACTGATACTAAATATTTTTTCGATTTAACTGAATTTCAATAGGGTTCATCCTTAGGTGATTACAAATACTCATGCCAAGTTACTTCAATATCGCTCAAGAATTGTGACTTGTAGAGTGTTTACAAGGCAAAAATCCAACACATTTTATAGAACAAGGGCAATAATTCGTATCAAATATATTTCGATATATTGTCTATTTTCAAAAGGGTTCATCCTAGGGTGATATTTAACAATTTCAACAAGTTTTGTCAAAATCAGACAATAACTGTGCTTTGTAGAGTGTTTTAAAGCCAAAAATTGAACGCGTTTTCAAAAACAAAAGCAATAACTGATATTAAATTTTGTTCGATTTTACTGGTTTTCAATAGGCTTCATCCTTGGGTGATAACAAATTCTCAAGCCAAGTTTCATTTAAATCCATTTAGAATTGCTCTCTCAAGAGTTTTTACAAGCTAAAATGGAAGGCATTTTCAAGAACAAGGGCAATAACTCATACTAAATGTTTTTCGATTTCGCTGATTTTCAATAGGGTTTATCCTTGAGTTATAACATACTCTCACACCAAGTTTCATCAAAATCAGGCACGAATTGTACATTGTAGAGTGTTTACGAGCCATTCAAGAACAAAGGCAAGAACTCGTACTAAATTTTTTCAGATTTCGCTGATTTTCAATAGGGTTCATCCTTGCGTGATCATCAACACTCATATCAAGTTTCATCAAAATCCATTAAGAAGTGCACTATGAAGAGTGTTTACGAGCAATTTTGGACGGACGGACGGACGGATGGGGTGACACCAATATAAGCCCCCCATTTCATGTGGGCGTATAAAAATAATGAATTGCTTCCGGTCCGGATTGTTTTCATCTTTGTTTTTTTTTGTATGACTATTTCTAGCATATTGCAAAAAGAATTTTCGAAATATCTTGAGAATTCCTGAAATTAATTTTTGATTTTTTAAAGGTAAATAACTTGGAAACCGGAAGTGATTTTGAAAATTTGAAAAATAATATTTAATCACTTTAAATTCTACCTGTAAGTTTTCAGGTGGATGGAATTGTAGAAGTTGAAAAAATTGCATAAATTGAAACAAAAATGTCAGCTACAAAAGTAATGGAATTAGCAGTTTTAAACTGCAGTTATGTAGCTAGCAGTTCAAGGAAGCTAAAAAAAGAAATTCTGTTAAAATCATTTGAAAAATAGACTCGTAATAAACAGTAAAAAACAAAAAAAAGCCTTTGTTTACAGATCGTTTCTGGTTGACCTAAATGATGTCATTTTAACATTTAAAAAATGGTAGTCTTGTAGTTTGAATAGCAGACAGCGGCAGGTACATGTAGTATGTAGCTAGTTGCCTTCTTAGAGAACAATCGAGGGTAAAATTTGAAAGAAAAAAAAACAATACGAAAACAAAGCATGGTAATTATAAATAATTTGAATCAATTGAAAAAAGATAGCTTGCCAGGCAAGGTAATATACGCCCACTGGCAGCATTTATTTAAAATAAAAACTTTTCAGTAAGGTTACAATAAGTGGAATGAAATATTCAACCTTCCAACCTATTTTTTTTCTAGGGTCTCTAGTTTCATTAAAAACTGTCAAGAATTGTACCTAATAACAACTCATTAAATATTTTTGGGTATTTTTATGATTTGCAATAGGGTTCACCCTTAATAATATTTTGATATTTTTAATTCTTAATAAGGCTCATCCTTGGTTGATATTAAACAATTTCAGCGAGTTTTGTCAAAAAGGAATGTTTAGAGTGTTCACAAGCCAAAAGTTGAAAGCGTTTTTGAAAACAGGCGCAATAACTGACACTAAATATTTTTCCATTTATCTGATTTTCAATAGGGTTTATCCTTGTGAGAAAACAAATACTAAAGCCAAGTTTCATCAAAATCCATTCAAAATTGTTCTTTCTAGAGTGTTTACGAGTTAAATTGAACGCGTTTTCAAAAACAAGGTCAATAACTAGTACTAAATATTTTTCGATTTTCAATAGGGTTCATCCTTGGGAGACAACAAATACTCCAGCCAAGTTACATCAAAATCCATTAAAAATTGTTCTTTCTAGAGTGTTTACAAGCTAAAATTGAACGCGTTTTCAAGAACAAGGGCTATAACTGACACTAAATATATTTCTATTTATTTGATTTATAATAGGGTTCATCCTTGGGTAAAAACAAATACTCAAGCCAAAGTTAATCAAAATCCATTCAGAATAGTTCTTTCTAGAGTGTTTACAAGCTAAAATTGAATGCGTTTTCAAAAACAAGGGCAGTAACTCATACTAAAAATTTTTTCGATTTCGCTGATTTTCAATAGGGTTCATCCTTGAGTTATAACACACTCTCACACCAAATTTCATAGAAATCCATCAAGAATTGTGCCATGTAGAGTGTTTACGAGACAAAAATTGAACGCGTTTAAAAGAACAAGGGCAATAATTCATATTAGATATATTTTGATATTTTTAATTTTCAATTAGGCTCATCCCTTGCGATACCCAACAATTTCAGTGAGTTTTGTCAACATTGGTCATGAATTGTACCTTCTAGAGTGTTTATTAGCCAAAAAATTAAACCCGTTTTCAAACACAAGGGCAATAACTGACACTAAATATATTTCGATTTATTTGATTTTCAATAAGGTTCATCCTTGGGTAAAAACAAATACTCAAGCCAAGTTTTATCAAAATCCATTAAGAATTATTCTTTCTAGAGTGCTTACAAGCTAAAATTGAACGCGTTTTCAAACACAAGGGCAATAACTGATACTAAATATCTTTCGATTTAACTGAATTTCAATAGGGTTCATCCTTAGGTGATTACAAATACCCATGCCAAGTTATGTCAAAATCGCTCAAGAATTGTGACTTGTAGAGTGTTTACAAGGCAAAAATCCAACACATTTTATAGAACAAGGGCAATAATTCCTATTAAATATATTTCGATATGTGCTATTTTCAAAAGGGTTCATTCTTGGGTGATATTAAACAATTTCAGCAAGTTTCGTCAAAATCGGTCAATAACTGTGCTTTGTAGAGTGTTTACAAGCTAAAAATTGAACGCGTTTTCAAAAACAAGGGCAATAACTGATATTAAATTTTTTTCGATTTAACTGGTTTTCAATAAGTTTCATCCTTGGGTGATAACAAATACTCAAGCCAAGTTTCATCAAAATCCATTAAGAATTGTTCTCTCAAGAGTGTTTACAAGCTAAAATTGAACGCGTTTTCAAGAACAAGGGCAATAACTCATACTAAATGTTTTTCGATTTCGCTGATTTACGATAGGGTTTATCCTTGAGTTATAACATACTCTCACACCAAGTTTCATCAAAATCGGTCAAGAATTGCACTTTGTAGAGTGTTTACGAGCCATTCAAGAACAAGGGCACAAACTCATACTAATTTTTTTCCGATTTCGCTGATTTTCAATAGGGTTCATCCTTGTGTGATCATAAACACTCATATTAAGTTTCATCTAAATCCGTCAAGAATTACACCGTGTAGAGTGTTTACGAGCAATTGTGGACGGACGGACGGACCGACGGACGGACGGATGTGGGTGACGACAATATACGCCCCCCATTTCATGTGGGCGTATAAAAATTAATTAAAACTTGCGCTGTTATGGCATATTTTAGCAAAATTTTAATAGGTGCGCTAAATTCTATCTGATTTGTATGATTTTGGTGTTTATTAAAACCTTGTTACTTTATCTAAAAAATTTGGGGAACAGAATCCTGATTTTCGAATTCCAATCTTTTTTTTTATTCCCATTAGAAATTTAAAAAAAATTCAAAGTCTATATTGAGTGACCTAGACCTTCAATGACTTTGAAATTCTAAATGTAGAATGTCCTTGACCTCAGCTAACAGCTTGACCTAGGTAGGCTTAAATTGGTGACAAACTTTATCTAACAGTTTTATAGGCATCTCGAAATTGACAACTTGGATGACTGTATCACATTCTCTAACATACGCAAAGAATTCAATTTTACAAATTATCAATGCCCATATGGTTCTTTTTTCAATGATATATGACAATAATTCATAATAATATTTTTTAAAATTTTGGTTTTATATTTCGAATAAAGTTATAGCTCACTATGTATATATTCCCCATCAATACTGACTTCATAATCAATAAAGACTTGATTTTCTCTATGTAGAGGTGGATGGTGTAATACAAAATTATCCATTGTTAAATTTGAGAATATTAAACCAAAATTGTAAATTGTCTGCAAAAATATTCAATTATAATATTCAACCTTCAATCATATACTTTTCTAGGGTGATAAATGTACAATATTCCTAAGTTTCCTTAAAATCTGTCTAGAATTACGGTATACCTAATAAGGCAATAATTCATTAAAGATTTTCAGTATTTTTGATTGTTAAAAGGATTCACTCTTGGGTGATAACAAACAATTTCAACAAAATTCATCAAAATCCTTAAGGAATTGTGCCTTGAAAGGAGATTACAAGCCAAAATCCGAACGTTTTTTAAAGAACAAAGGCAATATTTCATATTTAACATTATGCAACATTTCTTGTTTTCAATAGGGTTCATCCTAGAATGAAAAAAATTTCAGCAAGTAATGTCAAAATCTGTAAAGCAACAAGGGCAATAACTGATACTTAATATTTTTCAATTTAACTGATTTTCAATAGGGTTTATCCCTGAGTTATAACACACTCACACACCAAGTTTCATCAACATCCATTAAAAATTATTCTTTCTAGAGTGTTTACAAGCTAAAATTTTGAAGCTTTTTCAAAATCAAGGGTAAAAACTTGTATTAAATATTTTTAGATTTATCTATTTTTTCAACAGGGTTCATCCTTGGATGATTACAAATTCTCATGTTCAGTTTTGTTAAAATCATTCAAGAAATGTTACTTGCAAACTGTGTATGAAATCATTTTAAAGAACAAGGGCAATATTTCATAATACACACCTCGTAGAAGTATTCTCTATGATGTTGTCCAAAGATATTAGACATATTACTCCTATGATGACGTCACCAGAATGTGATATCTGATATCATCCCTAGGGGTGATATCTGATATCACCCTCTGACGAGGAAATTAAAAAAACATTGTGAAGTTATTTTATTTTGATATTATATTAATTACACCGTAAGAAGCACTGGATTGCGTAAAATATCCACGTTGGATTTTCTAACCAGACGTAAATGAGAAACCAAATCCATAACAAGGTTGAAAATCGAGTTTAGTGGGTAAAAATCTCCATTAGTTTTTCTGACTTTCACAAAAAAATATACTCAGCCAAAAGTTTAAATCTGTGTTATGCATAAAAGCCAAATCACTTAAAGGAATAATAAAATAAGCTTTATGTCAATAATACAATTTTCCGGTAAAAAGACATGTTATAATTACGTCCAAACTATAAAATGACATATATTCACCGTCAAAAGTAAATATTACGCGCTTTTCAGCTGAAATTGTCATTTTA